>VZRH01000794.1:400454-488987 GCA_013397555.1 Urocynchramus pylzowi
TTTTTTTTTTTTAAAGTAAATCCTATCTAAAAAGATACTAAAGGAGGTGAACTGACAGTCAACTTTCCCAGTTGGGGTTGTCATCCTCAATGTAGTTTTCTTTGTCATAGTAATGTATACAGTTTTAAAAAATCCCCATGCCACCCTACATATTTGTTCCACAAAGAATGAATTTTCTCTGTAATGGTAAACTTGACATGCTGATGAATGTATAATCTTTTAAAATTATTTCTTGCATTGTTTTACTAGGTTTTTTGCTGGTTTTCACCCTTTTGTAGTAGGAAAACTAAAAAGTATTGTATTGTAGTAGCTCAGTTGCTCTTTCTGCACTTGATTTCTTGAGTTTCTAGTCAAATATAGGGAAAAACAATAGGCAGGCCTTTAGGGAGAGGAGTGCAATCCCATTTACAGATATCTTGTGTCTTTTTAAATCCTCAGAAGCAGATACAGTGTTGGTGTCACTCTTAGTTCTGCTTCATGTTGTGGTAATTTATGCTTATATCCTTTTTCTTAAGGCTTAGAGGGATAGCGATAATCTGTATTCAGGGTATCAGTAAATGCCTAAATGCATTTTTTCGGGTTTACAGAACCAGATAATTTTCTTACTTTCAATGAGATATTGATTGGGTTTTTGAAGAAGGGTGTAAAACCAGCCTATCCTCTTTTCCCTAATTTCCTCTTTCTTAGGTTTCCTCTTTCTTCAGCTATTCTGAAGATGCGTAAAGAGGAAAGTTAGTTAGGAAAGCAAGTCCTTTTTTCTTTTAGGAGGAGATCAATACAGCATTTCCAAACAGTGTTTTTGCTTCACTTTCAGGTCTTAGTTTGTCTTTGAAACAGATTAAGCAGCCAGCATATTTTTTTCTTTTAAAGCATGTCTGCATCTGTGTTTCACTAAAAGTTTGATACATTGGATTAATAAACTCTTCTTTGGTTTTTTCCCATTCTGTTCAGAAACCCTTGGATCAAAACTGTAAGATGGTCTTGGAAATAAAATGTTGATATTTTTTGAGGATTGATTTCTTATTAAAATGAAAAAATACACCTACTATAAGAAAAGCTAAGAGAGACCAGCATGTTAAGGAAGTGGAATGCGTAGGTTTCATTGCTGCAGTTATCTTTCTTATTTGTGTAAGCTGATCCTGGTTTTAATCAGTGGTGCCTTTTTTTCTTTTTTTTTTTTTTCCTCCTGCTTCGAAACTTGTTGTTGGACAGAAAACCCTCAGTTTCCTCATGTAGGAGAAGTAATTGATGGAGTGGACATGAGAGCAGAAGTTGGAGTTCTTACAAGAAACATCCTAATAATGGGAGAGACAGAAAATACCTGCTATCTTGAAAAGGAGTGTCAGTTCTTCAGTTACGATACATTTGGTGGACATATCAAGGTTTGAAAAACATTTTAAATTAACTTTCGGTCATATAAAGAAAGGTACATTAAGGACAAAAAGATTAATATTAAACTTCAAGGTATTTAAAAACTTAGAGAACATCAGTTCATTTAGTAACTTTGTGTGGAAATGACTTTGTTCGCTGCTTTACCCAGATTAGATTTAACTCCTCAAGACTTAGTCTGCAGAATTGAAAGAAGGGATATAATGCTCAAACTGTTCTAGAAATGTCCAGAAGGTACTGAAACATTGTATGTCAGAGACTGAACAAGTGAGGTCCATGCATGTGCATCCAGTAACATTACAGAATAAAACTTGACTTCCCTGGTATTTCTTTTCCTTCCTTTCACTTTCTTTGTATCTCCTCAGGTGATGAGTATTGAATCCTAATTCAGATTTCCCATCTGAACCTGAGCACTGGAGGGGCATGGAAGGGGAAGAAACTGACTTGTACTGTGGGGTTTTATATTTAGCTTCTTAAAAGTCTGGAAGTACTAAGTCTATGTAAAGGAAACTGCTTCAAATTTCTTGTATTATGACTAAACAAAGCTGAGAGAAAGGAGTGTTCTAGAAACTAGTATTTAAACTTGTGTTCATTTACATTTTTAAGATGAAAGATTTGAGCAGCAGTGCTTCAATGATACTAGAGAAGTTTGAGGCCTCAAATTTTAATTGCAAATATATTTGTGCTCATTATGTGGTCATCACAGTTTAAATCTCTTTCTAATGTATTTGGATACAGATTTTAATTTCATAGTGTGGCCATAATAGCAGGAAAGAAAATAAGCCCTTTCCTACTATGTGGCAGCTTTTGTTTACTGGAAGAAGGTAGGTGGACTCAAGATGTCAAGGGTTTAAGATAATGTAATGAAAGAAGATAATGACAAGCTGTGAATCTTGCTAAGTGCGACCTTGATTGCCACAAAAGTGTAAATAAGCAGACCTTCAGTTGTCTAGAAGGTAGAAAAGAAAAACATTTTGACTCATCAAAGTTAAATTTTTCCCAGGAGACCAAATAGTGTCTGCTGCCAAACCAAGACTTCAGCACTAAAAATATTTTTGGCTTATGCTAATCTTACATGCTGAAGCAGAAGGATCCTAGATGTTAAGAAACGTAATAGCTTTTGAACATCCTGAATTTCCTACTGGTCACTGTCAGTTTTTGCCTCATGGGGCATCAGTTTGGCTAGCTCTGGACCCCAGCGACACATGCAAGGACAAAAGCAAAAGACAAGAAGTGCTCTTTCTTCTTGGGACCAAAGTCCCACAGTTTTAATGTAGAACAACTCTGTGAGAGGAAAAAGAGTCCAGGAGAGGAAAGAGAGTGGGCACCTTGTGGCAGGAGACTTTAAACCTGGAGGAAAGGAACTACAGCCAATGGGATAGATGCAACTGATGGGAGGGGCGAAAGGAGGAACCAACCTGGGGGAAAACAACACCACAGGACTTGGAGCAAACCATGTGATACAAACCAAACCACTCAGTGCAATATAACAACCACCCGGTGCAAAATATAACTGAAAAAACTACTCAGTGCAATACAGCAGGTCACCAGTTTGGTAGCCTAAAGGGGGCTTAGCAGCAGTGAGGAGAGGCAATGGTTTGCAGTTTTGGTGCTTTTCAGTAGTAAGAGCTAGAGATTAGGGTTGCCTAAAAGGTCAGGTTTGGACCATCCCTCTATATGTTAGGTATGTGAACCCTAAGAGTTCAATTAGAGGAGGAGGAAAAAAACTTACTGATTTCCCTATGAGAATTGATATTTTTGATAAATACTCAGTACAGGTAAGTTAATGAAATGAAGTTACAAAAGAAAAGTAGGGTTTGTTTTGGTTTGGTTTTCTGGGTTTTTTTGTTTGTTTTTTAACTCAGGTTAGCTCCTTGCAGTTTAGCTGTTGCATTTGGATTATGCTTTTCTAGCAGGTTAGGTGGAAGAAAAAACTTTCCTGCATTATTATTACAACTCCATTATGACTTTACTTCATACACAGTGACATTACTGTGAAGTTGTATGATTGTGAGGATTATTTCACATATTCCTTAGTAAAGACATTTCTCTGGAGTGCAGTGTCCAGTTTTGGGTTCTCATTGCAATGAAAACATAGATGCATTGGGGTGTGTCCTGGAAAGGTGATGTGGCAGTGTGGGCCGTGATGAGTGATGGGGAGCTGAGAGGAGAGATCTTGTTGCTGTCTTCAGGTACTGGTGAGGGTTCAGAGTGGCTGCAGCAGTTCTTGGAGGTGCACAGCAAGAGCGTAAGAGGCAATGGGACCAGGTTTAAAGAAGGCAAATAATGCTCACATACTGGGAAAATGAAAGGGTAGAACCAATTGACATCATGAGCTCTGTGACTGGAGGTATTCTCTGAGCAGCTGTCTTATGAAGCTGACCCAGCATTGAGCTCTCAAGTGGGCTAGGTATCTCAATGAGTTCCTTTGAGTCTGCAGTATTCTGTGGTTTTTATTCAGCTAAGCCTGTCCCAGATGGACCATGCTGGCGCAGCTTCTTTACACCCAGATATGGATGACATGGACAGTACATGTAAGAATATTTAATGTGCCACCTGGTAAAGACCAAACAGTAAAGTGTGGCAATGTGTCTGATGAAAATTCCTGTGTTGTAGCCACATGGAGATGTAAATTTTGAAATTACATATGAAGGATACAGTTTTGTAAGGCTTCTTGTAGAGGAAGACAGTAATGTTTGTTCTTTTATTGTGTTGGCCTGTGGCAGATGGGTACATCTAGCTTCTGTGCATCTGGGGTTGATGATGTATTAACTTCAATTTCCATTGGTTAAAAGCAAATAATTGTTTTTTCCCTCTGAACTTCATTTTTTTTTAGATTTTGAAGAATTTTACATCTGTTCACCTTTCCTATGTGGAATTGAAGCAAATGGGCCAGCAGCAGATTGGAAGTTACCCTGTTCACTTTCACCTTTGTGGGGATGTGGATGAAAAAGGAGGATATACTTTTAAAACTTATCTGGAAGGTCTTTCCATTCATCACTGTTTTTCCAGATGTGTGACTGTTCATGCAACTAATGGTTTGCTGGTAGGTGCAGAGAGTAAAACCTATTATGTTGAAATAAATATTATTAAGAGCATTTAGATGCCAAAATAATCCCATCCCTTATGCAAAGCCAATGCTCAGCAATGGTTTTCTTATTTCAGTGGATAAATAAATTACTAGAAACAGTAATTTAACAGTTCTCACCATTCTGCTTTTTCAGATTCTTACGGCAGCTAGCTGTAAGACAGCTAAGCTCTCCAGACACAGCAGTGTGTTTGTAAGGGATGAATAAAACCATATGCTTGAATCATCTGAGCTGCTGATACTGACACTTCACTCTGCAGCTGTGCCAAGATAGTAAAACTAGATGGTATTTGTCAAATAAATCTCAGTAAATGCTGTTTCTACTGACATAATGAATTTGTATTTCTACAGATAAAGGACACCATTGGCTATGACACACTAGGTCACTGTTTCTTCATAGAAGATGGCATTGAGCAGAGGAATACTTTGTTCCACAACCTTGGGCTTGTCACAAAACCAGGCACTCTTCTACCTACAGACAGAAACAGCAGCATGTGTACTGGGATTAGGGATAAGGTATATGGAAGTTATGTCCCAGTGCCAGCCACAGACTGCATGTGAGTATGTCATGATTAAAAAGTAAAACCCAGCCAGCTGTAAACTGCTGATGATCTTTCAACAAAGTATGGATGGAAACATTTTCATCTATAATTTAATGTATGTAGTTCATATAGTACTGGTATTTAAAAAATAGCAATAAAAAATAACACTTAGTCTTCTATTAATGAAAAAAATATTTTATACGAATATTGTTGTTTCTTGTGATACTTGGGACCTTAGAAGTTTGTTGAACATCTTCACTGCTGCATAAATGTATGCATATTCTGAAGTTGTCACCACTTTTTTTTCTGAATACTACTTATTTCTTGTGAAAGCTTCTTAAAACAGTTTATCATTGCATGGGATAACTGCACAACATTAAATACAATGCTGTGCACTGAACTAAAAAAAAAAGGCATTTTTGACTTCTAGATGTGGAAGGTTTTGTGATTTGTATTTTGAATGTGTAATAGTTACTTCATTAGTTTACCTTTTTCTGATGTGCATGTTAAAAAGGGAGGATATTTCTGTTGGAGAAGGGGGTTTTCTTCAGTAACTAGTTTCTGAATAATATTTCAGGGCCGTTTCAACATTCTGGATTTCTCATCCCAACAATCACCTTATAAATAATGCAGCAGCAGGCTCACAGGTAAGGCATATGGATGTAAGTCATGACAAACGACTTACATCACTGGCATTTGTATAATCTGTAACATTTACACTGCCAGATGTACATATATATTTTTTTTATATATGCATCTTTTTATGCTTGGCAGCATATTGGCATTGAAAGTGCAGGTTATGTCTACGTGTGCATTTAAGTGATGCCAAAAATCTTTGTTGTGGCTGCAACAGAGGAGATCTCTTCTTCTTTGTATTTAATAGACCTGACAATAGTGTTAGTGTAGAAATGTAGTGGTGTCTGTGTAGAAATCCTTTCCTTTTCACAGAATTGGTGAGTTTCATATTAAGTCTTCTGTATTTTCTGTAGGTTGTCATGAGTTTAGTGACAGCTCTACAAGAGCTATAGTCACTGGAATGAAAAATTACTGCAAAAAGGTGTTCATTGTGTGAGAAACAGCTAAAATGCTTCTTTTCCATCAGTGGTTAGTCAATTGTTTCCAGCCAGTGACTGCTGATATAGTTTTGCTTGTTCTGAACCTTATATTAGTGCAAATATCTTGTCATAGCTGCCTGTGATATAAAGATCTGTACATACTGTGGAGGAGGGGGCTGGAATCTGTTCTAAATTGGATGAGAGGCTGAGATATGAAATGGTTTTAATTGGATTTTTCTGAAGAGATCAATGGGAATGGAAAACAGGAAAGGTTGTTGATTGTTGTTGCAAAGGCTCTGGTGTTGGAAGAATATGAGCCTGTGTATTTTTAGCCACAGATAACATTAATCTATAAATGAGAACATTTATATAAGTAAATAATTTATTTATTAGCAGGTAACTTATTTATTAGCAGGTGTTATTAATAAATAGAATAGGATTCAAAATACTTAGCTGAATTGAAATATGTGGAGTATTAAAAAAATCAGAAAATTTCATTCTGTTTTTTCTGTGGTCTAATTCTTGTTGCTTCTATTATAGTGGGTTTGTTTCTGTTTGGTTTTTGACTGTCTAGCACTAGGAGGGATCTGGACTCACCTCCCAAATTAAACCAGTTCTTTTCTGTCCAGCACAATGTCTTTCTATTTTGCCTGCTTTATGTAATACACCTAGTTTAGACTTTGCAGGCTAAGTTAAACAGCTTTTATTGCTTCTTTATCTGGTGCTTAAGTCCTGCAAAGTCTTTTTCTGCCTGTGTAGCTCATCCCAGTAGATGTTACTTGTTTTTGTTAGCAGGATGTGCCTGGAGCAAACATTTGTGCCTTACAAAGTTTAGCCACTCTGATTTATATCCTTTGCATGGATGTAAACACATTAGTATAAAGGGACCACAGCTTACTGTTTCAGAAGTAGAATACTTCAGCTGTGCTCATACAGATTCTGTACTATGGAGTTTTTGCTGGTATAAACTAGAGCAATTCACAGCCAGATAACTCCATTTCCCCCCCAAGGTCCTTAATTATGCAGTGAAGCCTATTGTAAGGCTCTATAGGCAGTAGAGATTTCTTTTGTTTTGGTGTATATGAAAGAGAAGAGAAAAAAACCCAACCTTTTTCATATTTCTGAATGCTTGCAGAAACAAGCTGCTTAACAAGCTTTTAAGTTTATCTAAGTCAACTTTTTCAAGCATCAGGGGGTGTTTTGGGTAAAATTTATTTGAGTCTGCCAAACACAGAGCTGTACTTAATTATATGTGAGGTAAGACTTTGGTATTTTTATTAATGGAACATCCATATTTGCTTTGTAATAGTTAATCACCAGAAATGTCAGTGCATCATCATTACACACTGGGATGGGAACATTACTGTAAAGTAGAATTTCCAGCACTCATTGGAAAATTAGTATATTCTTGGAGGGAAATGCATGAAATATTTTAAGCCATGGCTTTATCCATGATTCTTGAAAAGGCTGATGACTGTTTTTCACGAGATGGAGCACCCAGTGTTTTGTTTCTTTAGCTACCATTTAATTCTTTAATGTGCCTTGTGGGGTGATTCTTTTTTTGTTAAGGGCACATGGCCTATGGTCAGGCAAAAGTTTAGATGTCTGTAGGTGTCTCCAATGCAGATGTTGTCATGATGCCACCTCTTGTGAATGCAGATTCAGTTGAAAGGGAAATTTTGTGGATTTCATTTAGCAAATAAATCCAGCTTCTTTAAGAGCAAAGATATTAAAGAAGTATAGAAAATGAACAGATACTAAAATTATTACTGCTTGTCTTTGGCACAGTGCCCCGAACTGGCTAGATTTCTTGATGTGCTTTTTCTTCTGTCTACTGAAACCTCTTGAAGGTTTTTTTGACTGTGCCATTTAAATTTTGATGGGAGCAGAGATGAACCAACCTTAACAGTCTGAAAGAGTAAGGATAGGAGGAATGATTTTGAGTATCTTACTGTGAACAGTATTATTTACTAGTAAAGGAAAATCTAGTTTGTGGGATGACATAACTGAAATGAAGAAGTTACATTAGTTTGAACACTTTTCTACTTTGAAATATTAGAATCTTAAATGTGTAATGCCGAATGGCTTCACTGAGAAGCAAAACACTTTTTAGTTGATATTGTCCAGTAGAATGTAGCCTTATTTGCAAAACCCCGTGTTTTCACTGGTTAAATTTTTGTTTGGAGTCTTTATTTTAAAATACGCATCAGCACCAATAATAGTATCAGAATCACTTATAAGTAATATTATTCTCTCATTACTTACAGGATGCTGGAATATGGTATTTGTTCCACAGGGTTGCTACAGGAGATTCTCATAGTCTAGCCATTGAAACCAAATCAGAGCTTACACCCCTAGGAATCTTCTATAACAACAGGGTTCATTCTAATTTCAAGGTAAGGTAGTATGTTATTAAAAAAAAGGTGAATTTTTTATTTCTCAGTATTTTATATTACAACTTCACTGTTTGCATTTTAAGCTGAGTAGGAGATTAGATTTTGTACTGTGTTTGAACTCTACTGTTCAAACAAGGTATGGGTATATTTTCTGTACTGTTGTACAATGTATGGGAATATCTTCTGCTTGCATTTTGAATATTCAGTGCTTCAGAACCTCATAAGACACAAACAACTAAAATCAATTAATACTTCTAATAAAATACTTTTTTTTCAGAAGTAGCATTTCAGATGCTACTCTTTACAGCTTTGTTTCCTACTCTGAAGAAAGCAGACCCTTGAAGAATCAAAGTTTGTTATAGAAGTGATTCATCTAATAGCTTGCTGCAGTAGCTACAATTTATTTTTCTGAGTCTCAGGTGTCTGCACATGGTGATGCAGTCTCTGGCTGGAGATTAACGTTTAATATTGCCTTCAGGAGCTTACTCAGTTGCAACTTCAGCTGAAGTCCTTAAAGTATTTCATTTGGAATCTAGTTGCTGTGTGTGTATATATAAATATAATGACATTTACAAAGCCACCTAACTCTAAATAAATACTTATTTGTGTTTGTTTGTTGCAGGAGATTCTCATAATTGAACTATTGAAACCTCATAAAATCATTATTGGATTTTTTTTTTTTTTGCCAAGTGAAACTGATTTTGCCTTACAGTTGTCTGGGATACCAAGAAATGATGCAGTGTTTGATGGAAGTTGTGTTAATAATGTGTTTGGGACTGTAGGGCATTTTATTCAGATTGGAATTAGAACATACTGAATACAAAAGTGCATTGTGAAGAAAAGATTTTCACCTCTATAGCTTTATCATCTTTAAACAAGGGTAGCAATTAGTGTGCTAAAGTTCCATGTTGAAGGAGAACTCCACTAGCAGGTCTGAGAATCTGCTTGTGTATAAGACTCAGTTGTAATCTTAATTTGGATCAGAGGTGAAAGTAGTCATAGGTATTTGTATGTAATTCAGGTAAAAGAGCACAAATACTTCCTTATGCTTTTATTTTCTCAAGTAATTTTTTTTATACTGGATTATTGAGTTTCAAGCTTATTACTGCATGGATCAAAATAATCTTTTATGGTAAAGGTAGTTTAGTTTTAAAGTGAAACACAAAGGATTTTTCACAGTGGGTTTTGGGGTTTCTTTTCTTTTCCATTTATGGGAATAATTTGAACTCACCACAAGATTGGCTTCCAGATTTTCCAGAACAGCATGTGGTAATAAATGGAAAACCTCAAATAGATGTTGTGAAAGAAATCTGAAGTGAACTTTGATCATTTTCCATTTCCTTTTTTTTTAATCATAGATAATTTGTGTCATTTTAGCACAGACTGGTTTATTATATTAATTAGCTTGTTTTCCCTTAGACAATATGCCAATTGAAGCGACACTGAAAGATCTAAGAGTTTCTAATATGTGTATAGAATGCAATGCCCAAATTTTTAAAATTTCATTTTTACTCTATCTTTAATTTTGGATATTATGCATTTTCTTTCCTTGCTTATTTCAGGCTGGTTTGTTCATTGATAAGGGTGTTAAAACAACTAATGCTAGTGCTGATGATCCCAGAGAATATCTTTGTTTGGACAACAATGCAAGGTAAAGAATATTTTCTTTCAAGTGGGTGAAAAATGGCGAAGTTTTGAGACTGCTCTTACATCCTCATGGGGAAAAACCCTTTTAAAACAATAAAATAATTTATAAATTATAACCAAGTAGTAAGTTCATAAGTGTTCTTTTCCTTCATTTATTCATCTGTTTTGGGAACAACAGAGATGGTGTCTCTTAAAGGATATGGGTTTCTTCTGAGCTTTTGCTCAGGATAGTTTCCATCCTCTTAGAGGACATTGTTTTAAACATGCTCTACTGTCATGCTTAAAATGTTTTCTGGAATTGCTGCTAATAGGAAAGTATTCCTTTAAAATCTAATCTTCTGATTTATAACTGAGTTTTAACTAATTGTTAGAAAAAGGCTTCAGTAGTGATCTACTCACCTTTCCTACTGCTGAATGTTTCTGCTGTTCCTTCTAGACTTGGAAGTCATAGCTCGGTAGTACAGTTCTACTGAAGGCTCTTTGCAGAGGTGGTACAATCAACCACATTTTCTTCAGTTTACAAAGTAAGAGAAGGTAATGGATAGTCTAGGAAAGTTCCAGGTTATACTGTGCCTGATTAGTCTTGTCCTGAACTTCAGATAAAATAGACTGGGATACTGGTTAAATGAATATTGGATAACTTTATTTGTCAACGTTTTATTGTGTTAACTAAGTGTTAGCCCTGACAATATGGTTCATAGCTTCTTTATTGTCAGTTGACCTGTGTTTAAGACAAGGACAGTTACATGACTGCTGCAAATACAAAGAGGAAAGTTCTAAATTTTGATGATACTCAATACTTCATAATTTTAGAATGAACCTGCTATGTTTTGACAGAAAATCCAAACCCTTGGGGTTTGCCTCAGTCAGAACAGGTAATTGAGAGGAACTTGAGAGGGGCAAAATGCTCTCTTAGAGCCTGTAGTGTGTTGAGGATGCAAGAAACTCAGTGCATGAAATGATGTTGTGTTCACAGAAGGATAAGGAATAGGCACTGCATAACTACGTGAAGTTCCTAATCATTGTACATGGAACCAGACTGTAGGGATTTAAATGTTAATTGCAAAGACTGAGACTATCAAAACCTAACATTTACTTATCTTCCCCTTTCTCCCTTGGATGGGGAGGGGGCAAATCCAAATCTGAACAAAAGAGTATCAGGTGATAGAGATAACAGACATAGGTGTCTTTAACTGCTCAAAATGCCTGTTCACAGTTTTTTAAAATATATTATTTTTGTTTGGGGTCCTGGGGTAATCAAGTGAAAATGTCACCAGTTCTTAATCAGACTGTTTCTTCCTCTATTTAAACTAGATTCCAGTCATAATTTACTGTACAAGACCATCTTGCTAGCAATGCAATAAAAAAATCTTAGGCATGCCCAAAGAAGTAGCACTGCTGTATGTCAGAAAAGCTTGAAACATTTGAAGGGCCAGTTAGAGAAATGTCCAGACTGTTCATGCGTAACTAATGTCAGCCTTGTGTGTCCTTCCAAGGAGCTTATAATTCCCTTCATCAAATTTTCACATTAATCCTTCACTACAAGTGGGGAGGGCAGAAAGAAAAAGAGGACAAAGGGAGGCTAAAGGAAGCTGAAGAAACTTAGAGACTGAGCAAAAACCTGTGAGAGGTACTGGAAAAGAGATGTTTCATGTTCCTGCTTCATGATACCCCACAGATGCTTTTCCAGTACTAGTGAGGACCAGAGGTGTACCTGCTTTTAGCTTCTTTCATTCCAAACATTAAGCAGAGTGAAATTTGCCCATCAGATGATTGTTTATCTTTCAGGTTTACTCAGCACAACATATATGGCACATGTAAAATAAAAGTTTTCTTGTACTGAGTGTTTATCTCTCCCAGGTTTCGACCTCATCAAGATGCAGACCCTGAAAAGCCCCGAGTTGCTGCCCTGATTGACAGATTAATCTCTTTCAAAAACAATGATCATGGAGCCTGGGTCAGAGGAGGGGATATTCTCATTCAGAACTCTGGGTAGGTATTTGGAAGCAAACAGCTGTTTTCTCTGAAAGCTTTTTTATGAAAATGCATTACAACAGGGTTATAGGAGAGGATTGATGGTTAACTGTAGGAACTTCTCAGTATGACCAGCTTTAATACCATCCCACAACTTCAAATATGCAAGTTTATATGTGATTAGATGAGAAACTGTCTTAAACAGCAAAAAAACAGCTCTAGTTAAAAGAAGCCTAAGAGGTGGTAGAGACAGTACTTTCAGAATGGGATTTCTGTTGTCTCCTTGAAGCTCTCAACGCCTGTTTAAAATGTGTAGAAAATTATTTTACTAATTTTTAACAACAGTGCTTTTAGAAAAGTTAACTGTGTGGTGGTTATATGTGCCATTAATAGAAAAATTCAAGCTTTTTTCAGTGCATAGCATGATGTGCTTTTAATAAGCCAATTGTAGGATAATTCAGAAAAAACAACTGATGTTTTGGACTTTCTTGTAGGTTTGCAGACAATGGAATAGGTTTGACATTTGCTAGGTGAGTACTTTTTAAATAATTTCTGCATTTCCTTGCACAGAAGCTTAGAAAATCTACATGCCTCTATTAAAATGAATAGGTATGCTTTCATAGGGTTGCAGTTTTGGTTTGGGGCCTGGTTGTATTTCAAGAGGTGCAGATGATGTTATAGAGGCTGTAAACTGGCACAGCTGCCAAAGTTTCCACTTGAGTTCAGCCTGTGCTTGGTTTACACCCACAGTTTGTTGCCTCTTTACCAGAAAGGTTATATTTATCCAGGTATTCTTGGTAGTATGTGATTCCTTAGGCAGTATTTTATTTTCCTCCTGAACAGCTGAAAGTGAGTAATGGAAAGGAAAGGGGTGAGCATTTAGCAGGGGTAGAGTCTCTTTCTAATGAAAAATATCAAGTAACTTAGGTAGTGAGCTGAAATTACTTCTATTTAGATTATGAAAAACTGGTTCTAGGATTGGAAAAGTGGACTGTAAAAAGGTGCTTCACTGCAAAGGGAGTTAGAAATTTTAATGTTCATCTCTGCTGAACATTTCAGGGAGTTAGCCTCTATTAATGTTAATGATTAAATCTATTGTTTTAGATTTATTATTGTTTTATAAGTCTGTAGTGTTTTACTTGAAGAGGGCTGTTACAGAAGTAAAAGTGGTGCTATGTCTTAGTATAAACATCTGCTGGAGAGTCTTGGCTAAAGATGTGTCTTTGTGCTTTGCTAGTGATGGGAGCTTCCCAAATGATGAAGGTGCCAGCCAGGAGGTATCAGAGTCATTATTCATAGGTGAGAGCAAGAATTATGGGTTTCAAGGTGGACAAAATAAATATGTGGGAACTGGAGGAATAGACAACAAGACACGCACTCTGCCTAGAAATCGGTAAGTATGTCATAAATGAAGGAAGTAGAAATAAAAGACAAATTCTCTGTATCAGATGTAAAGACCCTTTTTGGTTGAACTGTCAGAGTCAGAGATTAAGACTCCATTGAAAGTGATGCTCTCTTTTTAATGCTATATGTGCAGCTGTTTCACTCTCACCTTTTTGCCAAAGCAGGTTAATCTGATGCTTCCACAGGTTACTATTCTGTAGAAATTTAAGTTATCCTAGTTAAACTTTGGACTTAAAAAGTATTTGAGTCTAGAAGAGAGCTTTCAGGTAAGAGAATTTCAAAGGTCATTTTGGGACTAGAGACTGTAGTCTGTCTGTGACAAATCACAATCTGTGACCATGATCCTTCTCTTTTCTTTTTGACTTGCACTGGTGCTTGTTTAACATAATACCAAATCCTACCCTTACCACAGAATAAGAAAGAAGGCTGTTTTGATTTAAGCCCAGCTGGAAATTGAGCCCCTTGTAGCCACTCCCCTTTCCCCACCTCCTCAGGTGAGAATGACAAAAGACAGAGATCTCAAGTTGAGACAAGAACAGTGTACTGGAAACAATGAGATTAAGAATGTTAACAGTAATAGTGACAATAACAAAAGTATACAAAACAAAGGTGATTTGTGTGCAAAAAAGAATGCTCACCACTCAACCTGGCACTGAGTAGCCCTCAAGCCAAAGAACAAGATAGCCAAGAGGCCATCAGCACTCCAAAGTGTTCTTCTGGTGGACAAATCCTCTGGTCAGGACCAGTGTTACCCCACTGCTTCCACAGAAAAAGGAATGTTCTTACTTCAGAAAACTAGAGAGTCCCTTTTCCCCACTTCCTAGCCATGATGTAAGATGGTATCAAGTAGCACAGTGTGTTGGCCATGCCCATATGGCTCCAGGTTCTGTCCGCACACATCCTTGGCCAAGTAGGACAAAGGGTGAAGTGGGTTTTTTTTGCTGTTCAACTGTTTAAAGAGGATAAGTTAATATGGTGGTGTTATGAGGTATTCAGTCTTGTTCAGTGGAATCACCTAACAATTGAGGCTGGAAGGGGTCTCTAGAGGTCATCTTGTCCAACTCCCCTGCTCAAGAACTGTCACCTAGGGCTCATGTTCCAGGACAACATTTAGGTGTCTTTACTATATCTCCAAGGGTGGATTCTTCATAACTTTCCTGTACCAGTGTTCAGTCACTCTCTCAGTGAAAAAGTTTATCCTGTTGTTTAGAAGGGTTTATTTTTAGCAGGTTTATTTTTCATCTTGTGTGCATTGCTCCTAGACTTGTCAGTGGGAATAGCCTGGTTCCATCTTCTTTGTACCCTCCCTTCAGCTGTACATTGAGATTACTGCCTGACGCTTTTCTGCTCCAGGCTGAACATGTCTTCCAGTGTTTCTTCCCATGAGAGATGCTCCAGGGACTTAGTCATCTTTGTGGCACTTTGCTGCACTTTCCAGTATCTCCCTATCTGCCTTGTACTGGGGACAAGCACTCCATGTGTCACTTCACTAGTGCTGAAAAAATGGGAAGTATCATTTCACTCAGTTTGCTGATAACACTTCTCACAGTGCAGCCCTGGATGCCTTTGGCCTCTCTGTAGCAAGGGCACATTGTTTGGCTTGTGGTTAATTTGGATTCCTCTAGGACCCATAGGTCCTTTTCACTGGCACAAAGGGTTGTTGCTCCCAATGTGCAAGACCTTGCATTTCCCGATATTAAACTTCATGAGGTTCCCATCTGCCCATTCCTCCAGTCTGTCAGGGTGTGTCTGGGTGGTAGCACAGCCCTCTGCTGCATCAGCTGCTTCCCTCTGTGTTGTTGTGCCCTCTGCAGACTTGGCCCATAGACTATACTTGGCCTAATCATCCAGATCACTTACGAAAATAATAAACAAGACTGGACTCTGTATTGACCCCTGGTGTACATCACCCATTATTGGTCACCAAGTAGACTTTGTGCCATCACTTTCTGGACCCAGCCATTTGTCCTCTCATCCCACCCAAACTTCATGAGGATCTTATGGGACACAGTGTCAAAAGTCTTACTGCAGTTTTGGTAGACCGTGTCCACTGCTCTCTCACTGCTCTACCAGGCCAGTCATTTAATCACAGAAATTTATCAGCTTCTCCTTGAAATAATGCTGATTATTTCTGATGACTTCCAGTCCTGCAGGCACATGGAAACAGCTTCTAGGTTTAGCTGCTCCATCATCTTCCTGGGGTCAAGCTAATCCTTACCAGCCTGCCATTTTCTGTGTGTTCCTTCCTCAAGTTAGAAGTGGCATTTGCTTTCCTACAGTCTGCAGTCACTTCCAGTTGCCATGATCAATCAAAGAGCAGGTGGTACTATTGCTATATTTTTCAATATGAGAAATACTGCTGTATTTCTCATATTGAAAAAGGGACACATTTTCTCATGGAGAGTGATAGCTCCGCTAACAGGAAAATTTAGGAGTACGGGATTTTTTGACTCATTAGAGAAGTGCAGTGTATTTCCTTTGCTAAATTCTGTAAGTCATTCTGTAATTGTTGCTTTATCAATTTCTGAGAGGAGATGTATTTGACACAGGTTCAAGTGTACCATGAATTTTGTTACAGGATGGTATAAATATTTGTTTACATCAACAGGACATTTCCAGTCAGAGGCTTTCAGATTTATGATGGACCTATTCACCTTACCAAGTGCACATTTAAAAACTTCATGCCAACTCCAGACAGATTTACCAGTGCAGTTGGATTCTTGATGAAAAATCCATGGCAGATGACTCCAAAAAATAACATTTCTCTTGTGAAGTTTGGTCCAAACGTAAGTTTACTACAAGTTTTCCTGAAGTCTTGCAAATGGTTTTCTTTTCTTGTATTTAACATACACAGACAAGAGCTGTAGGTCATCCTTTCTACACATACCTACTTCAGAGTTTTTCTCCTGGCTGGAGTTGACACAGACTTCCTTTGTCTCCTGACCAAAAAATCCAATACCAACAGAGATGTAGGATGTGTTTCACTAAATGATTCATGACTTGTGGTAAAGCTGAAAAGAAATTTTTGTAAGATTTTGTTAGGTTTGGTATACCCTTAGTAACGAATTTTCTGCAGCAAATATTAACACTATTCAGAAGCAAGAGCTGCCCTGAGCCTATTAGTAAAACCCAGCATGTCTGCTTTGTGAGATTCTCCTATTCTTGCTGTAAAGTTTTTAATCAGCTTTGTCAAATTCCTGTGTTTCTGCACATGTGAAAATGTTACTCTGTGTTTCGCCTCAGGAAAAGCAAAAAACTTTTATTATTGTTGTCAGGTTTCTTTGAAAGCCTTCTTTGGGAAGCCTGGTCCCTGGTTTGAAGAAGGAGATCTGGATGGCGACAAGAACTCAATATTTCATGATCTAGATGGCTCAGTGACTGACTACAGGGATACCTACGTGGGCCGAATGGATAATTACTTGATTCAACACCCCAAATGCATTAACATCACAGAATGGAGTGGAGTGGTTTGCAGTGGGAACTATGCACAGGCTAGTACTCTTGGCTTTCTGTTTGGGGTAAATCTATAATATGAGCTACTTGTGGAGTCAAGTAGTGTAAGAAATACAAGATTACCTTGGATTTCAAAATTCTTTGACTTTTAAAAATATTTCTATTCATATCACACTTACCAGCCAGTTGTGTATATATCATGCTTCCTCTCAATAGACTGAGGGTACAGTATCAGATGCTGCAAGATAAAACTAAATGGTTTTGCCCAGAAATCTGTGTTGCAGCTGTGTCTGCTAAAACATTTTTGCTTTGAAGGTGTCTTCTTCCAAGCAAGTTCTGTCTGGTTTTTTTTTTTTCACAGAGTGGATTTTAAGGGATTGTTTTGTTTGTTTTCTGGAGGTGTTAAATACCACCTTCTGAATATAAGTCTTACAGGTTTGATTCCCATTCTGGTTCCTGCTCTGTGTGGCCAGGTGTTACAGCTGATTTTTTTTTTTTTCTTTTCTATACATTTTTTATCTGTAAGACAGGAAGAAAAATCTATAATAGGTTTTTAAATAGTACTTTTATTCAAGAGAGATTTGTGTATTACATAACTCAGAACATCAGATTGCAGCACTTTGCTTAATAATGTCCTGATCATGCTTCACTATTTGATTTTCATTTGCAAAGAGACCAAATCTTCCTATTTTCACCCTCTTAAATATCATATAGGTTTATGTCCAAACCTGGAATGGACAGAATCTTTCCATGACTATTGTCCGAGATGAGTATCCAGCCAATCCCATGGTTCTTCGAGGTATTAATCAGAGAGCAGCTGCCTTTCAGCAGTACCAGCCAGTGGTGATGCTCCAAAAGGGCTATACAATACATTGGAATGGAAAAGCTCCAAATGTCACTTATCTGTATCTCATTAACTTCAACAAGTATGTTTATTTTCTTTTGTGGCTTTGATCCATAAGGCAATACTGAAGTTCTGTCCTGCAAAATTATTGTGCATGAATTTGCAACCATCTGGAAGACCAGAGCTTGGTTTTTTTTTTTTTTTTTCATAGTTACAAATAGAAAAGTTTGGGATTAAACAACAGGTCTGCACCTGAAGTTAAACACTTGTCCAGTACAGTGTCTTTAAGGAAAAACCTTTGGAGAGGATGATGTACCAATAGTGAAGTCAAGCAGAACTGCAGTTGAATAGCTTATCATACTTGATTTTGTTGGCAGATTGACTTATTAAATATCTCTGAAGTATATATCAAATATATCCTGAGAGAATCAGAGTTACTAAAATGTTTAATGAAAGGCTGTGCAGATTTGATCATGTGGTTAAGGGTTTAGGAGCTTTTTGTGTTCACGTTTCTTTTTTTTTAGAGTGATCTCTTTGCTCTGTATTGGGACCTAAACTGTTCCTATGAGGACTCATACATTTTATTTTGGTTTTAGGAATGACTGGATTCGTGTTGGTCTTTGTTACCAACCAAAGACAGATTTTCTTATAGTATTAGAAACCTTTCAAAGGCGATCATCTGCTCTGTCAAGCAAGGTGGAGCGCTACGTGCCTGTATCTTCAATGGTGGAGCTTGAGAAAAATCGATCAGACAAGAGGTTTTACTTTGACAACAGTACTGGGTAACTCTTGTCATTTGACTCTACTAGAAGATGTTGTTTAACCTTGAAATGTCCAGTTTGAAAGTGTTAAAAGCAACTGGTTGAGGCACCTGCATAAGAGGAAAGCTGTTGAGAAGGACCCCAAAACCCTTTGGAAGAATGTTCATATGTCTTTAAATCTCCAAACTACCATGGTTGTCATTGAAATACTTTTCATGAGGACCACAGTCGCCAGAGATATTTCCTGCCCCATGTCTGGGCAAAATACAGTATCTGGTGTGCTGCAGAGCAGTGCCTTTTAGGATTTAATTTCTTAGTTTTCATAGAAGTTATCTGTTTGCTTGTTAAACTGAAAATTCTAGAAATTTCCAAGGAACTTTGTCTTCCTACATTTAAAAATTATATTTTTGAAAATCCTAATCTGTTTTCAGCTGTCTTAAAAGAACTTAAAAGTCATAGTCTGTCTTTCAAAAGTACTTCTCACAGAGGCCACTAAGATCCTTCTGAGAGGTTTTAGATATGGTCAACTTCCAATAAATTAAGTCCTATGTACATCAGTTGTGAGTTTTGCAAACGTGGATTCTAAAATTATCATTTGTTCTCTTATTTATTTTGTTCCGTTACCTGCTATTGTGCCTGTAATAAATACACAAATGAATGTAGTTTTTGAACAGACATTTATGCTGCTTTGTGTAAGAACTGCTCTGGTAACAGCCTAAAATGTAATAGAAGAACTACCAGTCTTCTGTGAACATTGACCACTACACCCTAAATTGACCACTATTGACCACTACACCCTAAAATGCATTTCCAGGCATTTGAAGTAGCACAACTATATTGTTCAGTGCTGATGGGTAAAAATGAATATTTCTGCTGCATGTCTGCAAAGATCTATGAGCAAGGAAAAAATTCATGCTCTGCAATCTGTTTTTTGTTTCCTGTAAGCCATGGATCTGAGAACTGGTTTTTCTTTCCAAAGCATCTACATTTATATTGATGTCTCCTTTAATTGTGGGGAATTTTAGATAAGTTTTTAGAGATTTCCTAACCCTAGTGAACTGTAAATACCTTGAAACCTTTGGATAGTGGTGCAGAAGTGAATACTGTGGTTTGTCTGCTTCTGAAAATCATGAAGTATAGCTGTTAAGATTGAATATTATCTATATTCACCAGTTTATAGATTGAAATACCTATATTTCACCAGTTAATTTAGATTATTTTTCCCCTTTTTGTGTAGATTACTGTTTTTATTTCTTCAAGCCAAATATAATAGGGATGGTCACAGTTATTGCTCATCTCAGGGATGTGAAAGGATCAAGATTGTGACCAAAGATTCATCAAAAGGGATAAGTAATTGCATGGCAAAAGCTTACCCAAAGTACTACCAAGTACCAACCGTCATAAAGCAGATGCCAGAAAAAACTACTGTACCATGTACAAAATGTGGCACAACTCAGGTAAAATAAAATAAGCAAAAACTTTCATGAACTGTAGGATTGGTGATGCTATCTACTCAATTTAAGTCCAAATTTCAGTCTTTCAGCACAGAATATTGCACTTACCAAATTACAGTGGTCAGTTTGTTAATCTTCTTGGACTCCTTGAAGGTTTGGAGTCCTTTTTGTAGCACAAAGGTTTCAGGGTTTTTTTTCTTCTTTTTGTGCAACTCTTGCTCCAAGTGCTACAGAAAAAGGTTGTAGGTGGATTGATGTCTTGCACTGCAGTATTGTCTGTGCTACTTGGAGAGCTTTGCTGCAGGGATCTACATGGCAAACCTTCTCTCTGTTTGGATGTTTACTTATTAGCAAAACTTGAAATTGTCTCAGCTATACAAGTTGATAAAAATATTGAAATTAAGAGATAAAATAGGTTACACTATGTATCCTATTATGTTTATTAAGATTATGTTTATTAGGATTAGCAGTACCATAAATATTAGGATTAGCAGTACCATAAATGATGCTGCTGACAAGTAGATACATTTGCTTTGGAGAATGGGCTGTTTGTTGTAAACTGGCATGATAAAGTGTTGAAGAAACATTAATATGTGTAACTGTTTTGTTTGATATCCAGATGGTATTCACCAGTGACCCTCACAGAAACTACCTCCTTGTGCAGATTAATTCATCTGACGAAAAAGAGTCAAGCAGAGGTCAGCAAGCATTTATACTTGTAAGTATTCTTTATGGTTTTCTTCTTAAATATCACTATAGCAGTTTTTATTAAAACAGTTGTACAGCTCTACATAATGCAGACCTCAGTTTTCTTCACTTGAATGAGAAGATTGGTTCATTGTTTAAAAAACAAAGTCAAAAAGCTTATGTTTAAACATTAGAAAGTGAGGCTTCAAAGCTCCATTTTATATTTGAATCCTATTTGCTGAAGAGAAAAATGTTCCTGTTAGAGTTTAAAATGATCAGTTTATGTTTAAATATGTGTGGGTATACATTTATGGGTGGTTTTGGAAATAAACAGAACACATAACCTAACAATTTGTTAGTCAAATCCATTTTGTTGAAATTGTCCTTGCAAGCGGATTAGTAAGTTAATGGGATGTATGGCTCACATGAGCCATTAGGCTTTGCTGAAGTCCTCTAAATGGCAGTTGCTAAAGAAACAGAAGATTTCTGTATTTGTTCTTATTTGGTGTGGCCCAAATAAGCCCAGTGATGTGATACTGTATAAAAAGTAGTTTAGTTTGACTTTTGCATTCAGATGCTGAAGTAGACTTGCATATGAAGGTGAAATACCACTTAGTCTGCACATGCCTTACATTCTGCAGTGCCATTGTTGGCCTGGCTAAACCTACAGTTATTCAGGTAGACAAATGGCACCTGAGCAGCTTAACCTTTGCAGCTGCAAACTCCTGCAAGAATGTGTGTGCCGTATCCAAAGCAGTAAGAGCACTCAGTAGGAAGAAACTGGGCTGGAGCCAACCTGCTGCAGGGATCAATTAACTGTATTACTGTAAAGAAGTCCAGGGTATTCAGTATCTGAATTTTAGCTTCCCATAGCAGGAGCAATGACTGAGGCAGTTAGTAAGTCACCTGGAATGTGCAATATTCCTGTAGAAACTACAGGCTTAAGACTCCCAAGCAATTTCAGAAGTCCCATTAAGCAGCGTCCTTTCAAAGGGAAAACTGAAGAGTTGCTAGGGAGAAGCAAGTATTTGTAAGGAAATTACTGTGTCTAAACTAGGGTAAGATTGATTAACACTGAGTGCAGTAGAATTGCTGTTTGATTCATATTAACTTCCTTTTCTCTCTCTTTTTCTTCCCATTCAGGTCAATGACACCATGTTTTCCTTCAAGGATAATGGAATACTTATTGTTATAGTAGATGCCTGCACTGGCACAGTGTTGGGAAACAAATTATTTTCTGGAGTAGACATTAGGCGTGTAGATGGATATTTAAAATCTGGAATTCCACAAAGGTATGTGCAATGAGCAGTCATTTCCAGTATGTCCTGCAAGCTGTAGCTCTGCTCTCTAACAGGGATTTAAACAATGACCAATAGATAATGATACCTGAGTGCTGAAAGTGAGCAAAACATATGTCTTAAGTTTAGGCATAAGGAGAAACAGAGGAGCAATTTATTGGACAGCGTGGCCTTATTTAAGAAAACTAAGCAGGTTTTGAACACTTTAAATTTTTCTGGTGTTTCCTTTTTCCTCAAAAATAATTTTCTTTAACAAAGCATCATGTAATAACACTGCTTTGCTTAAGAATAACTTTTTGTTTAATAAGGACTGTGGCAAGGACTATGTGAAAGATGTCATACTGTTCTCTCCCTATAGGGAGAAAATTATTTATTACTAAATAAAGATAGAGAGTTAGTGTCAGAAAATAATCAGTATTTTAATTTTCTAATTTTGGATTGATATCCAAACTTGATTTTTTTTTTGATGCAAAATACTAAACTGTGTTTAAATGACACTTTTCAATGATTTTGAAGTTAAATTTAAAGTCAGTTTAAAACCAAGAAATTCTAAGTACTGCTTTCAGAAATGGTTGACTATTTCCATGTCATAAATATTCATAAGGAATTGGATACTGAGGGCAGCTAGCTGGAAAGGTGTGTAGCAGAATATTAAAAATAATGTGTTTATAATAGCTGCTGTGTCATGCTGTTCCTGTTGCAGGTCTATCATTCTGCTGAGCACAAGAGGTGATGTAGCAATTCCTAATAATTTAGCTGAAGCCTTAATGTCCTTGGGGACAGCAAAACCACCTTATCTTCAGAGCAACGGTTGGTGGGAATGTTGCACATTTCTTTGACACCACCCTGGTCTTTGTGTTTATGTTGGTGTGGTGGGTTTCTTGTGGGGTGTGTGAGAAGGATGCAGCTGGTGGAGGGTGGTTGCCAGTTTCCACTGATGTGGCTGCTCTGTGTCAGCTCTTGTTAGAGGGGAGGTGCGCAGCCCTTTAGCAGATGGGGCAGAAAACCTCTTTATCCCATTGTGTGAAGCTTGTTGGAAACAGAGAAGTACTAGCAGTTCTTTGTGCCTTTGACTCTTGTAGATCACACAAGAGTCCCAGGCTTTTTTCCTAAAGCCTGTATTTTGTGCCTCACCCAGATTTAAGCAATCTCTTGTGCCTGCCTAGTATTTCCTGTTCTAAAATAACTTAAAGCTAGAAATGAGAAGTTAGTGGTATTTTGAGGGATGATGAGTTTATAGGCTACATGGGGTAGCTCTCATCTGTTGAGTGATGGCACAAGTTGTGGTTAAGAAAGCAGGTTTTATAACTGTTCAATTAGCTGTGTTTTCAAATTAAGATTTCAGGGTATTTAATACTAAGTATTGAGACAGGAAATTGCAAATCATTATTTCCTTGTAAGGTGCATGTAAAGCTGAGAGTGGGTAAATGTCCTGAATAATGTGGGGGAAGGAATTTTGGGGGAGCATGTCTTTTCCTACCTAACCAGTCCTGTATCATGCTGCAGTGAGCTTGGCTGGTTTGGTAATGCTGAGCTTTTTCTGTCACAGGAAGCTTGGCCTTTCTGGGCTTCAGAGGAAACATTAAACCATCCTGGATTAAGCTGTTTACCAGTCCTGCTGGGCATGGGCTCGTTCAGATAGAAAAGTACATCCCTCTGCAACTGGAAGAGTATGGCTGTGCCAGAGCAATTAAAAGCCGTCAGAAAGACGTCGAGCTTCTGAAGAAGGCTACACGATCTTATTAAAGACTAAGATGTACATAAATCTGGGGAAAAAATGTGAACTAACTTATTTTTTAATTTATGGCATTTTAAACTATATTGTTATCCAAGTAAATCATGTTATTGTCTGACAGATGTTTGCCAGCATTGACTGCTTGAATGCCAATCTGTGCACCTTCTAGTTGTACAAAATATTAAAGAATTTATTCGTATTTGTATAAACAGGTTTCAGAGATTTTTCAGATGTTTGTATTTACTGTAAACAAGTTCCTTCTGTTTAATACTCCTTTTGTATGTGAGAGGGTATTCATAAAAGCCTTAAGTTTTTAGTAACAGGTGTTGGAGTGCATTTTGGGTTACTTGAAAGATTAATGTCAATGCCTTCATAAACAGCTTGTATTGGTCGTTATAACTTAAGCATTTTTCCTTCAGCTGGTTAGGTGTTTCCATGGGAGTTTATCTGTCAGCTCAGTTACATTCTCAGTCTGCTTTCCAACATGTTAAAACAAATTTTCCCCTGTGCCTGAAGCTGAGTCAAAGGATTTTTAACTGCAGTAAAAATTTTTGCTTTCCAGTGTGAAAGATGGAGGGAGGAATTGAAAGATCCAGCCTGGGGCTGGGGCTGGGTGAGGATTGTGTACCATTCATCAGAGTTTTACAAGTCTTTGTGTACAAGCGTGGCATGCAGAGCAGGAAATTACTCCTGTTCTTTAGGATCACTGTTTATTATTCTCTCTAAATACACAAGTGTATCTGTAAGAGTAACTTTAATAAAAAGTCTAGAAGTTAAGGCTGCAGTCTTGAGTACAGCTTGACTTCAGCTTGGTCTTTTAAAGCTTTTAGCCAGAAGGGCAAGGCTGGGACACTGTTACTCTCAATTTGTTAGGAAATTAGGCTTCTACTCTTGCAGTGGTAGATTTTTTTGTTTTGATTTGATTTTGGGGTTTTTTTTTGTTGTTTTGGAGGTTTGGTTGGTTGCTTGGTTTTGGGTTGATTTTGTTTGTTTGTTTGTTTTTGGTGTTGGTTTTTCTTTAATTATTTTTAAGGCTATCTCAGCTTTAACTTCTAAGTGAATGGAAAGTGCTCTCAGTTCATTGTCATACCTTCTGCCTTAACTTTGATTCTTTTAGTATATTTATGTTGTTAATTCCTGTTGACTTCATGTTAGATCCGTTGATTTAATCTGGTTTTGTTGCAATTATTTCGCTCTGCCAGTAGTGTGGAAATCATTTAGAACAGTGGTGCAGATGCCCTTTTTCAGGATCCTCGTCTTTGAAATTAAATTTCAGGGATGGTAAAGATGCATTTCATAATAGGGAACAATAGGTGCCATAGGGCTAAAATGTAACCCTAGTTCTAATAAAACTGACATATTTCCTTCTTCTTGTATATGTTCTCATTCATTTGAGCTGATATGATGTATCTACCATTCATAGATGCTTTGTGCTTTGAATTAAAAATAGAATGGCTGTTGGAAATGAACTATATGCCTGTCTTCTCCAAAGATGTTTAAAAACTGTGGGGATTTTTTTGTGCTTTAAAGGAGAAGAGGCACAATATCAAACATTACTCTGTTCAATTAAAATATGCTACCTCAGTGCTACAATTAAACTGCCTGGTCTAGAGTAGTTTCCTAAGTGAGAAAGGAGGGGGTAAGGAGTATGACACAAGAGTTGAAGTTAACAAATAGATGACCGCTACTATTTTTATTGTAAAACCAAGCCAAATGGATGGTTGTGTATTTTGCAGTTGTTCTGATGCACAGTTCTCTTGTTATGTTTAAAAGAAAAGTAATTTTGTTAGGGGAAGCTGTGATAAACCTTTCCAACTAACTGTAATGTTTGGTGTTATTAATGCAGGGCAGTGATGTAAATGCTCTGAGTGCAGTAGTGATAGTGTTTGGGGATTAAAATGGCTTTAAAGCTTCCTCTATTCTCATGCTCGGCAGAGAAATAGTGATGAGGTAGTGATCCTCAGGCTTGTGAAGTTGGCCATTATTTATGATATTCTGCTGTTCTAAGCGTCTTGTAAAAATTGTCCTTGGAAGTGTCAGGGGTATTCTGATGTAGGGCTTACTGATGAACAATTGGACCTGAAGTGAAAGTGTTTGTCTTTTGTGTAAATTTAAACACTTGACAAATAGCATAAATAAATTTTTACATCTGACAAGGCAATAAAATTATGAGTGTCTTCTGTTCTTGTATCAAGTAATTTTATGTGTGCTGTATCAATAATACAAGCTATCTTATTTCAACACTGGCTTGCTTGTGAAGTTTGTGGAGTATATCCTACTCTTCATTCAGAGACAAACTAGCAACACTGGAAAAGAGACACTGATGATGGCGGAAGTTATGGGCCTGTCTTGGAAGCCAGATATCTCAAAGGCTGTGTAAGCTGCTGAGTCTACAATCATTTCAGCTCAGGGGAGCAAGAAGCAGTGTTGTTTCTGACTCGGGGGCATCCTATCTATGTCTTTAACTACCTGGTGGGGGAGTGAAGAAGGTGAAGCCAGCCATTCTCAGTGGGGCCCAGTGGCAGAGAAGAGTCTATGGGGACACACTGGAATGCAGGCAATTCCACAAGAACAGAAGGAAAGTTTTCAATGAGTGGTCAAGCACTGGAATTGATTGGCAGTGCACCTGTGGAGTGCTTTTCTATGGAGGAGCAGCTTTAACTGACCCTGCTTTGGGACAGCAAGTGTCCTTGGCCCTCTCCAGTGGTGACTGCCAGCCAGTTGATGCTGTAATTGTGGGAAGTTAAGGCCACTGGTGTACATAAGCCTCTCTCTCCAAGTGCACCAGCTGTTGCAGCCAACAAGGGCTGAGCAAGACATTTCTCATGTCTGAGACAGGGTGAGTCCCCAAACCCATTCCAAAAGGCATTGTAATTGCTTCTTCATACTCAGGCTTTGTATACAAATAGATTGATTTCCATTCCTGGCTCAAATTATGTCAGCCTGCAGTAAAGAAATTAAAAAAACCCAAAAAACCTAAGGAACAAATTCCTTGGAGCCAGTAGCAGATTAAGTGTGCTATCAATAAGGCCCTCTCTCTGGGCAAAGGCACCGCTGGAAATTCAGTATGTGAGGGACAAGAGACCCTTCCCCAAAGAGCCAGGATGATGGCAAGGACATGCTTAGGAAAATACAGACTTAATTTTGTATATTGTGGGATAGCAGTGACAGCTGAGGCCCCAGATAACTTCTGACCCAGGCCATGAGCTTCCTGTTCAGGGCAAGTCCCGTGATTTCCTCTGCTTCCCCTTAATTCCTTTTCACCTTATGTAGGAAGGATGTAGATCTAAGGACAGTCATCCAGATCTGACTAAAAAGCTCAGTCAGCTGGGTTCAATGCTGTCATAGGACCTGTAGCTGCACTGGTCAGTGAAGGTCTTAGTGTTAGTCACGTTTGTATTTGTCTAAGGTAATTCTGATATCACCTTAGTGCCAGAATATCTGTGAAAAGCAGTAACTTTTCTACTTCAGAATGTGAGCTTTACCCACTCATTATTTTTCTCTGTCTTTTGGACATACATGTTCTAGCACTTATGGAAAGGTTTTGACCCTTCCTAGAGTTCACAAACATATTTTTCTTTCCTAATGCCTTCTCTTTGCCCTGTGTTTTGAGCTAGTTAAAATTCTAAAATAATAATCAGTATTGTAATACATAAGGCTGCCTCTGGCTAGAGAAAATTTATGAGCTTTTTAATTATATAGCTGGGGACTACTGCAATTTTGCAGATCAAATTTGTACTACCAGTTGTAACTTGCTAAATAAAAGAAAGGGCTTGTCTGGCCACTGACTTGCATGACTGGGAGTGATGGGACTGGCAAGTCATAAAGTTCCCCTTCTGTTTTTTTTTTTCCATGATGAAATCCTTGGGGGGAAAAAAACAAAACCTGAAGTAGTTTTTTGATATAATAGGAACAGTTTTAAGACAGAGAGGATATTACCACTACCTCCCAGTAGCTGAAGGTACAGGATTGCTGGAGAGGGACTTTTTGTAGGGGCATGTGGTGATAGGACAAGGGGGAATGGCTTCAAACTGAAAGAGTGTAGCTTTAGGTCAGATATGAGAAAGAAACTTTACTGTGAAGATGGTGAGGCACAGGAACAGGTCACCCAGAGAAGCTGTGGATGCCCCCTCCCTGGCAGTGTTTAAGGCCAGGCTGGGTGGGGTGCTGTGAGCTACCTGGTCTAGAGGAAGGTATCCCTTCCCCTTGGCAGGGGGGTTGGAATAGATGATCATTAGGTCCCTTCCAACCCAAGCCATTCAATGAGTCTGTGAATTTTGGGAGGCAGCACTCTCGGTGTTGCAGCTTTGCAGGGTGGTAGAAATGCTGCAACCTTCTTTGAAGCGTCTCCTTTAGAAGCCGCTCAGAGTAAGGCCACAAGAGCAGCCATTTCCAGTCCATGCACACACACACACACACCACAGACTGCTCAGCAGAGGAAAGACAGGAAGGGTCTTTGTATGACATATTCCAGCGAGGGTTTTACTGCATCCACCACGCCAGAGGGACCAGAGACAAAAGACCAAACCGTGTGGTCTGCACGACTTAAGTGTGGGGTCAGTGACCGATGACCTGAGGGCACAGGGGCGGGCAAAGGGCAGGGCCAAGGGCAGCCACCTGAGAGGGGATGAGGGATGAATAATTGGGGTGGGTGGTGTCAACTGGCCAATGCGGGAGGCAATCTGATGTAGATTGGCAGTAGTGCTGCAGAGCATCGTGGGTTAAGTCTTCTCTATCAGCCTAGGTGGGGAAAAGTCTATGATACTGTCTTCCAAGGCAAGGCCCTGGGAATTTCCCTGAGATGGAGGAGTCAGAGGGTTCCACATCTCGGGATCTTCTGAAACCAGCCTAGCCCTTTTGATACATCATCTTCTGCCTTCAACCCATAATGAAAAAATTCAGAGAAACTTTAGCTTTTCTTGAAAGTTTTGTAGATGTCACATTTGATATATTAGTTGGCTTTGTTAGATCACAGAGAAATTTCAAAGTAATCAGTCTGTATAAACTTTCTCCTTAGAGGTGAACTTTTAAACTTTTTCTATTTCTGTTGTTTTCATAAGTACAAGGCAGACTTAACTTCTTTGCCTGGAGAGTGAATTCTTTGTTTCATCTTTTTCCAAGTTGAATAGGTTGACAGGTGAATATTCCAATTTATAATATTTTTTTTGAAAAATTGTTCACAGAACATACAAAGGCCTGACTTTATATATAGTTTATTCTAAATGGAAAATAAAAACAAAGTTGTATTTCAGGATTATTTTAGTGTGTGTTCAGTTATTCCATGTAGAAAAGTTTTTGCTAGAACTGCTATAAGCAGATGGAAACACAACTGTCTCTTTCCATGCAGCATTTCCAGTGAAATGCCTTTCTTTTTTTTTTTCAATTTTTTCAACAGATACTCTAAAGTCAGTTCAGGGTGTGTTTTGTGTAATTGGTAGCTTTTGGGGAATGGATCTCAGATGATATCATCTTTTTAATATCTCTGAAGTTCATGAGCAGAAGATGGTTTATTCCATCTGTAGGGTGTGAACCATGATCTAATAGTTTTCCTTCAGCTCCAGTGCAAATGACTGGTGTATGTTCGTAGTAACAGCAAACAACACTATCTGTGGTCTCATTTCTACTTCTGAAAAATTATTATATGGTGAGCATCACTCAGTAGTATACATTGCACTTTTCTGCTTTTTAATTTTTTTAATAGTATAATATAAATTTCCATGTGCATCATGTTTTGATTACATTCTTTTTTCTAACAGTCTGCTATTGGTATCAGGTTTTTCTGTCCTTCACTACAATGAATACAAAGTGTTAGAATATATGAGTGTCTATAATCCCGTGAATCACAGCAGCATGCACAATTGCCACTGGGTTGATTCTGCTAACCAGCAGAAAACATACAGCAAGAATTCACTGTCAGGCTTTAATAGCTGAACATGGAAGAAAATTAAGATATAAGGAAAGGTTGTTTGCACTCTCTATTCCATGTTCACACCTTTCTCTTCTTGCTTTGCAGGGACCCTCTCCACTTTCTTCTCAGTCCTTAAGGGCTGGGATGCTATTCTGGTTTAGTATTTTATTCCCAAATAATTTTCCATTTCTGATATTTCCAATGTTTTGCCTGCTTATTTGTCTGAGTAACTGCCAATCCTTCTGTTCCATTAAATCTATTTATGAAGTTTCTTAGAGAGTGGGTTGGACCTCTCCTGTTTTCCCACCCTTTTTTAGTTTCAGAATGTAATCTGTCTCTTTGAGTGGGTTGGGCCTCTCCTGTTTTCCGACCCTTTTTTAGTTTCAGAATGTAACCTGTCTCTTTGTGTGGCACATCTCTAGTGGTGCCTCCTCAAGCTGCACTGACTTCAGAAATGTTTATTAGGCCGTGGCCTTGATGTAGGAAATTACTGTGGCTAAAGCCAATTTTCTTGCAACCCTCAGAATAGCGGTGCCAAGTGAGACCCTTTGAACTCCCCTGGGCCGCTGTGGGGTGTGATCAGAAATCTCCCAGGGAGTGGGCACCTGTCGGAGCCAGTGAAGGATACTTGGGGATTGCAGAGCACTCTGACCCCATCCTCGGGGCTCAACCCTTCATCCGTTGAGGAGGCATAAAGGTTGAGGAGGCATAAAGGCGTCCCATGTGAGTACTTCACTGAACCTGAGTTTTTCACAGGCATTTACCTTGTACATACTCCTCTGGGTCTGTGTACATACAGGTGTGAATATCTAAGAGCAAATGTGCTGTGAATGTTGCCCTCTTAGATGCTTAGGTACTTCAGATTTGTAAGTTAGACCTATAAGTGAGTTACTGTTGTGCCTGCAGTAAATTCTATAGAATCTTCTGACAAATTATTTAAGTCAGGTGATTGATTGGGTGCTGTTGAGTGCTGTTAAGTTTAAGTGATGTTAAAACCTTTAGGTGTAATCCTTTGATCAAGTCCAAGGCACAGTTTGGCAAAAGCATTCACTCTGAATCTTGTGATTCGATAGGGGAGTCTCCCTTATGTTTTTAATCCTTATCCTTTCCCATCCTTAACCTTTTACCATCCCCAGCTTCTATGTACATAATTTTAAATTTATTTAATTTTTAGACTGATTGATTCAGATTTTAGTCTGATTTCTCTTTGTGCTCTATCTGTCCAGTAAATAATAGAATGAACTTTGCCAACAAACATTTTTACACTTTCACTTCTGTATTAAACCTGCTTTAGCAATACCTTTGCCACTAATTCCTCAAGCAACCCAGTACACTCATTCATGACTCTCTAAACAGACTCATCACTCAAAATATACTTCTTTCATAAAATTCTCTGCTCCTTGTCACTCACATTGTAGCAACATGTTCAAAATCAAAGAGATACATAGAAATATCTTTGGTGAATAGGCATCAGGTGTGGGGACACTGCCCATGTCACAGAATCACAGAATCAGTCACCTTGGAAGGGACCACAGTGGGTCATGTGGTCCAACCTCTCTGCTCAAGCAAGGTTGTGCCGGAGTACATGGCATTGTATCCAGGCAGTCCTAGAATATCTCAGATGAGGGAGACTCTACAACCTCTCAGCGTCAAACTGAAGGAATTAATAGCACAGAAATTTTGTGAAAATGTTGATTTCCCCTCCCTATTTTTGTGTACAGTGTTGCTTGCTGAGCATCAAACAGGCCCTTTGTAATCTGTGTGTCAGGGTTTCAGTTCTTCTATAGGCATCATGTTGAATGAGCCAGATTAAACACTTTGCAGTGCAGATTATGGAATTAGAATAAGTGTCAATATGGAGCTTAGAAATGTTGATATCTCCTCTTTGTAGGAATAATTGGTTGGGGTTTTTTTTCTTATTCTTTATCTTCCTTACTTTCACACTTCAGTCACCATGCCCCCCACATGCTCCCACCTTGGGCAGTTGTACACAAATAACATCATGGTTTGTAGTGACATACATATGTTTAACAGTTATTGATTATACAAGTAGAAAACAAGGGTCCTGAGTGAATTGCAATTTCTAGATTTATGTGTATTTAATACGTAAGTGTGTAAACAACTGTATTGCTCTATTTTTCAAAGAAGATTCTAAAAATTACAAAAATATTTTTGTGTGCAAAGAGTTCCCCTGTTTGCCTGTGAAAACCTGATCTTTGAAAGAGCAAATTATATTACAAATTGCCTAGAACTGAAGTTGATAAGGAGGGTCACTGCTGGATCACCCAGAGCACGAAGTCTCAATACAGAGCTTAATAGGGAAGGAAATGTTCTGCTAGGAGCACAGTGTATGGTAAATTTGAGTAAAAATCCTGTTTTCTCTCTCACAGTTGACTATACATACACTATAACCAATATGTGAACCCACACATATGGTTAGCCAAATTCTGGTCATGAGTTTAAAAGACTCAAACACTCTGTATACTAACTGTAAACATTAAGAATTCTCAGAAATGTTATGCAAAAGTAATGAAGCTGTACAGAGACATGTCATTTGCTAGAATATACCTGCAAAATGAAAGCACAAGGAGAGATGAAGTTTCTCGCTAGGCAGAGATGCAACAATATAGGTACAGGCAAATCCTTGATCTCTAAAGAGGGTAATTACCCTGGCCATCTTTGTAAATTTTTTTAGCTGTCATCCAACAACTATTTAACTTGTGCACAATCCGCTATGTGAGGTTAAGGTCACAGGAACAAGTGTTTGAATGGAAGTGTGGGGTTTTGTTCATATTTGTTGCAGAAGTAATTCGGCCATTTACACCTAAAGTGAGTGTTTAATTCTGCTTTTCTTTTTGCAGTCAATTAATTCTTGCTTTAAATTCTACTCCTTGTAAACCAAGAGCTTATATTATACCTGTGAACCTTCTTCATAAACAACTAATGAACCCAATTGGATCCAGAGGAGCCATCAGTGAAATTTAGAGAAAAAAAGCAAATGAAACCCGCCTTTCTCCATGTAACAGTGGGTAGCAAGGGGGGAGGGGGAGGGGGGGTGTTTGTGTGTGTGTATTTTCACTGAGTTTTCACAGATTTCTCTGCCCTTCCTTGGCATTGATACATTTGCTGTAATACAGCTTATTTTTTATGTGACAGGTGAATTACAGGTATACAATTGTACATAATTTTTTGGAAGACAGGAAGCCAATGATACTGATAGCAAGAATGTCCAGTCCATATAATAAACCACTAGGAATGGGATATCTGGATCTTCAGGTCTGGTTTTGAAATCCAGTGCAGTAGTTATATACAGAAATATTTTCATTTCCAACAAAGTTGCCAAAGCTCATCCCCAAAGCTTCTTTTTCTGGTTGTATAGAGACTGTCCCAGAGAAAATGTGGGGGGATCACAGGATAGAGAAAGAGACTTGCTTCATCATGGAAGAGAATTAGTTTAGAAAATAAATGTCTGTAAAGGTTGGCATGATTTTTCTTTCTCAGATAAAGTATGTCACAAACAGGAATAGGTTCCTGTGCAGGAAACAGCTCTTCCGTAAAAGGGGTCAGGGAACAGAATGTGTTAGGCCAAGACAGTGGCAGAGCAAGCAAAACAAGTACAGTGGCTACTGATTTCCTTCCTCTGTCATACATAATTCATTGCAAAACTGCAGAGAAGCAAATGCTCCAGCTTTCAACGCACGTCTGATTCAGACAGAGTAATGTATGCTCTCATCCTACCAGATACTTAGATCAAAAGGTAACAGATATGGAAAAGCAAATGCAAGCAGATTAATACATTTGCCAGCAAAATAATTTTCCCAGGAATATTACGAGAGAAAGGAAGGCTCTTTTCCTTAGGAAGTTTTTCAAGAAAAGATTTGCATCAGGCTATGGACCACTTTGACCAGTAGAATTTACATTTTTTGTGCCTCCATAAAGGTAATGCTTGTGAAGCAAGAAGTGCTATGATCTGCAAAACTAAAATTTACTCCTATTGATTTTACAAGCACTGCATGAGATACAGAGAAAACCCTTCATGTGCTGTGGTCTCATACTCAGAGAAACCATAGGCAAACTCACAGAAGAGAAGTAGATGTGTCATACCTGTCTGGCTGGAGCCAGCAGAGAGAGAGAGAAAGGATATGGCTGAGCAGCTCAGAAATTCAGTTCAAAAGAATCTGTAGCCAAGTATTTCTGGAGTGAAACGTTTTGGATTGAGGCTTCTTTGAAACACGACTTTTCTTGAGCCTTTCAGGAGTGTTAGCCAGTGCATGATATCTCAGACCTTGGGACGCTTGTGATTGTTTGCAAAAGGTGTTTTTGGTGTGTCTCAGCTACAGCCTGTAATGATGAGGGGGTTCCTTGCTAGGGTATTGGCAGCTCCAGTGTGCTTGGAGACAGAAAAGGCAGTATCAAATGGCAGGGATTGCCATTGTGGATTGCTTTACCACTTGGCACCTGTCCAGCAGATATTGCAATTTTTCAGGAGATCTCCCTGCCAGGCAAAACAACAAAGGCTTGCCACCACATTAACTGGTTAAGATTAATTTGCTGTAATTAAAAAAAAAAAAAAAAAGGTCACTTTAATTAATGGTTTAGTATAAGCCTCTAAATTGAAATCTTGATGGAAGGAATTAGAATAACCTTCGAGTGAACTTAGCTGGAGCTATCATTTGAGCATCACAATAAGAAACATGAAGTGTGTATTGCCATGAGGGTGGATTAAAGACTATCTTGTATGGGAGCTCTGGGGAAATGAAGAAAGAATTTAAAGAGACAACACAATTTATTGAAGAAGAGATTTTTCTTGCCTCCTAGCTCCCACTGCAACCTGAGCATTAAACTGCAGATGTTACTCCCAGAAAATCTCCACACATGTCCATCTTCAAACACAAACCTGAGAGTGGGCTGTTGAGTAAAGTCTGAGGCTGACTCTCAGCATGACTGAGGATCATGGTTTAATCAACCAGCAGAGATGTTCTCAGATATCTCTGAGAGCCATGGCTCTCATGCCACTTTACATTGCAATTAAAAAACACAACAACAAAACCTCAGAAGCAGTTGCCTCTTGTATAAAACATGGCAACAATCCACTGGAGACAGGAGAAATTGAGCTCATTTGGGAGGTAGGAGTCTGTTTTTTCCATCTTTTTTTCTTTAAAAGCTATGCTTTCACCAAACATTGGTGTGTGGGCTCTGAAGAGCAGATATGCATGGCAAGAAAGATAGCTTCTGCCTTTCAGTAGCAGATTGAAAGGTACAGATGGAGATAGAGGACAGCAACTGCATTGGGATATTTGATGCCAGCTAGTAATTGCAGCAGCAGCCTGCTCCAAACATGCTTGTAGCTGAGCCTGTGGAGTTGTTTGTTTATATATCTTCTTCAAATACTGTGCAGGGGGTCAGGTCCCATGCACTGCCCAGCCATATCAGGAGGGGTATCTGAGTACTTTTCCCCTTGCCCATTACAGAGTTCCTCCTTCCAGATAATTTTTTTCAAGAGATGTCAAATGCATAAAGCTCATTAGTTGACATTAGTTCAGACTTAAACATCTATTAGATATTTTTCTTTCTTCTGGTCTTAGTCAACATTTTTTCCCTCAACCACTAATAAATAAGGCTCAAGAAACTGCCAGGATACCTGGGCTGACCCTGTGAGAATGTGTACGAAATCAGGTGGGGACCTGTCAGGTCACTGGAGTGGCCACCATGAAGGGTGGTGGCCTCGGTTTCAGCTGTAACAGTCCCTGGTGGTGGAAGTGCGACTGTCAGAGTCTTGTGAATGGTCAGGCTGGGAAGGTCCCTTAACAAGGCTCTCTGAGGTTTTTGTTGTGAGTTATGCTTCACAGTTTTTATAGCAGAGCGACAAAGTTGGCAACAAAATGTTTCCCAACAACATTGCTGTGAAGGGCAAGCCTACGGTCCCAAACAGCTTTTCAAAACTATTTTTATCATTCATATTTGAATAGGAATTATGTTATTCTTATGTCTGTTTGGGTTTTTAAACATTGTTTATTTTTTCATGTAGGGCTTTATATTTCAGCAGAGGGCACTGTGACCATACTTAGAATTCAATCCATTGACTGGGTCACATGAAAATGCAAAAATATTGCTCTGCTTTTTGTCAGTCCTTAAACCACTGGGCTATACATGTAGAATTTACTTCTTCTCCAGTTTAATCACTGTCTCTTCATCATAGCTAAAAGATGGGAAGGAAGTGAGAAAAACAACTTATTGAATTAATATATTTAAAAATAAAACAATCTCCTCACTTTTCTGTAGGGAAAAATTAGCCAAGTAAAGGCTTGGACATTTTTCCTTTAGGGTACCATGGTTTCCCACAATACAATGATGTACTGAGTAGGCAATTTAACAAAGAATTTACAGCATCTGCTGTATCAGAGGATATGAACATGAAGGGCAAAAAACCCAAAACCAGCAGTTTGTCCCTGCTGTAGCCCGAGGTACACTAGCCACTGCACCACCAGCATCTTCAGCTGCCAGGCTGCCCCTGCTTTGTCAAGGTCTGTGAGCTGAGCAGCTCCTGGCTGAATAGGAAGCAAATGTGCTGCTATCAGTTGCACTTTGATCCTGTTCATTCAGCTGCTACACAGAAAGTGCCAGTAAAAGGGTAGCAATAGAGATCTTTCATATGAGGCAGTTTAGGTAGCTGATAATATTCCCTAAGAGATAAGCCAGTCAAATCTTTCAGGACTGTATGTGTATATTTGTGTGAAAAAATGAGGTCAGGATAACAAAAAGAAATTAATACAGGCTAGTAAAACCATCCTTTAAATTTTCTGCATTGAATTACTACTGTCCAAAACTTACATTTATTTAATACTGTTTTATCCAAAGGTGGTATTTGTATTTCTCACTGACCATACATGACTTGGCAGGATTGCTTTCAGCTCTCCAGACAGAAGATCTTATTCAAGATATCTTCATTTGGTTTTGATAGTAGCATATGTCTGAGGAAAAACAACTTGTTTTTTAAGAATGATCCTCTTTCCCTTCATCTTTGGATTAAACATGATATTTTTGCAAAACAGAAACACGTGTTTTAGACGTCAGGTTTTAGACATCTAAAACCTGTGTTTTAGACATCAGGATTTTAATCCTGGGTTCTGCAGGGTGCTGTGGTGCTAGACACCTATTATTTTCCATGGCACATGATCCACTCCCTATGGTTGTCCTGCTGCTGTTGGCTCTGATCCATTATACAGGGCTTGTACAGAAAGACCTTAGGAAGGTTGGGAGAGACCTTGGGAGACCTTGGGAGGCTCTTTGTGGTTTACAGGTATCAAATGCCAGTACTGGAGACAGGTAATACAAAAAGGGGGCTTTCCTGTGGTCTGTGTGGTAGAGTCCTGCCTTGATGGAGTCATGTGTCCTGAAATTTTTTTCTAGCCCCATGGATATGCAATACACCTGACAAACACATAGTTATCCTCTGTTTTTAGTCAAATGTTTATGGCATACTTGCCCACCACCTTGTTGACAGGTTGCCTTAACAAGAAGCTGTCAGCAGGATCCTTCTAATGAGGCAAATCTTTTTCTTCAAAATGTACTAAATAAAAAATCTACCTGTTTGTAGAGGTCAAACAACAGTGACCTCTATCTAATTATTGTTCCTATTCCACCCACAGGAAGAGTTGCAGTAGTACAATTTTTCTGAAATTGTTTATGTCTTTTATTTGGGGGTAAACATGACAGCTGAGGCTAACAGAATCCTCTGTGACAACGTGAGAACAATGGCTGGTTTTTTTACTTGTGCTTTTCATTTGACATGTTACCAACCTTGTTGCTTTCAGAGGATTGATGGGTGACTCCATTTGTCCCCTGCTGCCCCACAGAAATAACCTCTGTGGGCATTCTGCCCTACATGGTCAAACCAAGCAATTTAATAAATATACTTACCTCCATTTGTGATTCTAAATGATGCCATTTTCATTGTGTTTAAAAGCCTCTCTCCGGTATCTTCTTGTGAGCCTGTAGGTTCTGCAGGTCCCTCAGAAAGCAGTGTTGCCTTTGTACACTGACATTTACAATATAGCTGCCACTTACTATTCATTCTTTTTATCTTACAAAATACACAAACAGATCCTACACTGCCTTTTACTTGTCACCCCCATGCTTGTATAAAATGGGAAGCATGGAAAATAAGGTAAAATGTTTACGTTTTTTAGAATTTTTTTAATGATTTAGCATTATATGATAAGAAGGAGGAAAGGAGATACACTGTGCATTTGCAATGGTTTGAAGAGAAACAGGTGATGACCAGAGTGATGAGAATAAACTATGGCATGACTGGCACATGCACTTCTCTTCATGTGAAGATGGACTTTATGTAGCCATGTTGTCATTTATATCTACAGATTAAAACAAACAAACAAACAAACAAACAAACAAACAACAACAACAACAAAACAACAAAAAAACCAGAACAAAATTTTTAATTGAATTCTAGTAATTTGTAGCACATCCATTGCAACAGAAATTAATTAGAATGCCAGTCTGCCAGTGTAAATAGCAGCTCAGTCATCTAAGATCATCCCCTTGTATTTCTTGTGGATAAAACTGGAAATTGTACCCATGAAAGCTCAGCTGTGCCCTGTCAGGCTACAGCAGACTGCAGAAAAATATGAGTTTGCTAGAGTTGCATTTCATGGAGGTGTGCCCTAGCTAAAGAGCTGGTCTGAGAGGGGGCAATATTGAAGATAAGAAGCAGGTACTGGAGACATGGGAGACATATGTGCAGGTTTGAGTGACCCCACCAGCCACAGGAGCAACTGGGGGGGCCATAAGCAGGAGTTGGGGAAAGAGGATTGCTCACAGTGGCCATGGGTAGCCGTGGCTGGCAGTGGAACTGTTTGTCCCAGAGCCAGAGTGGAATGTCCAGGTCTCCCCAGGGTAGGAGTACTCTGTGGCAGAGAGGTTTCTGAGAGCCACCCTCATCCCACACTTATGGCACACTTCTGCTGTGGCCATTGGCAGACAAAGGACACCCTGCAGGGCAGAAGAGAGGGTGGGGAGACTAATGTGGGGATGTCGGGAAAGAGAAATATGATCTGGTTCATCATTTGTTCCCCATCAGGTCCTTTCCTCTGCCCATTTCCTTAATTTCCTTACATACTCCTCCTTGGAAGGGCACCCTCTCTCTCAGTGTCTATATCGATCATGCTCGTTAGACTGATGGCCCTGGATAAACTATTTAATTTAAACCATCAAGCCTATATGATTCTTGCTGTGCAAATGGTTTAAATGGCTCCATTCTGAGCTTAATGCTCTTCCCTTCAGAAATATTGCAGACTCTCTGAGCATAGTTTTGATTAAGTTTTGAATTAAAAGTAATACAAGCATGTCACTAGATTGTAATTATTCATTTCATAAGCAATTTTACTGAATTTAGATCTGATGCCTGTAAAGATGATTTCTTGCCTCACATTTAACATTGGCTGTGGTATCTCATTTTAATTTGTGCACAAATCCAGCAATTTTTGCTGATTTCATTCTGGTCTTCTCCATCTTCCTGTTTTGATGTGGATTTTTTGTTAGCCTGTTCAGCACTGGTTTTTGCAAAATTTTGTAACATCTTCTGCTGTGTACATACACATAGTCTAATAGTTAGAAACTCTCAGGATGATCACACATACATTTCACTGTGTCATAAAAAGGGAGGTAGATGAAAATCACATACCTGTTTTCTTTATGCTGAGCTGCTAGTAAATGTTGTCAGGCCCCAGATGTTGTGATTTAATACGACTTGATTCTCCAAGAAGACTTTTGCTTCTCTCAGCCTAAGCTGGTTACAAGGCAATCAAGTCTTAATGAAAATTTATTGAGACGTATATTGGCTGAAGAGAAGAATTGTCTTTGTGCTTGGGCTTGACCTGAAAAGAGTGGTGTGGTAAGGAGAGTAAAATATTGAGTCAGCCCAAGGGCAGCTGCCTATAAAAGTATGTCATTCAAACCCACCAGTTCACACTCTAAGCACACGTTTAGCCCAGCAGGCAACACTGTATTATAAACTCTCTCAAACACAGCTGAGAGCCAAGAGCAGCAGACTGTGTTTACCTCAAGACCCAGCTTTGCTACCCTGCAATGCTGATGGCATAAAGATCTCCAGGCATGTTCACAGAGAATCACAGAATCACAGAACACCTCAGGTTGGAAGGGACACATAGAGCCCATTGAGTCCCACTGCCTGGACCTCAGGGAATTCAAACCATATGACTCAGGGCATCCAGGTGCTTCTTGAACTCTGTTAGGCTTAGTGATGGGACCCCTTCCCTGGAGAGCCTGTTCTGGGGACCTTGTTTAGTACTAGCAGGATCTGATGAAGTTATTACATTTTGAAAAAAACCTTTTGGTAGAAAAAACATCCATTTTGACATGTACTGCTTTGGAACAGCTTCATTTCTCATTTAGTTGTTCTTGCTTTGTAATTGGTGTTTTCATATTCCAGGAAGAGTTTTGATGGCTACTTTTACCAGGAGAAGACTGTTAGACAACTAGTTATTACAATACAAATATTTTAGGACATGTTATTTTGTGCAGTTCAGGTACTCCGTAAGATATGCACCGTAAGACAGAGTAGAAGTGGATACATATGGATAGATATATAAAGATACAAACACTTGTCAGGATCCTGGTGGCAACTTTGGCTCTCAGTCCTCACATTCAGTAAGTACCACACTGGCTCTTTTGGGCCCTCATTTGCTCTATTTTAAGTATCATTGGATTAATGAAATTATCTCTCGTACATGGGAGATAATTACATGGAAGGTTTTGTATCCAAACTCCAGTTTCATTCATTTGTTGGTACAGAAGGCTCTTGTCTGTTCAGCTCAATCCTCATATATCACCTATAATGTTGATGAGAAGACTTCCTTTTCTAAAAACAAATTTTCCTGTCAAATCACCCTGCATCAAGGAAATAAGTGTTGAACAGAGAATTTGAGGAAAAAATATTTTGAAGCAAGATTTTTTTTTTTTCATCAGCTATGTTCAAGCTAGTCAAGTTAACCATGCATGTCACTCTTCCATTGCCTCTGTTTATGTTGGACTTTATAAGTAACTCAATTTTTCTTACGATTTATTTCTGGGGAATTTATGGAGCAAATATTTTTTCCTTTTTCTCTCCTTTGTTTTTTCTCTCAATTTTCCAATATTTTTCTGTTGTTCTTCCTTTCTCCTTGTTTGCAAAAGTGGCACAAAATAGACTTATACAGAAGAGCGTGTTCTGTACCTAAAATCTGACCTACCAAAAAAAAATTGGATTGCAAATTGTGCAGATATTTGCAATAGACAGGTCTTGCAAAGAGCAGTATCAGCAGCCCTCATGTGCTAGGTTTCTTCTAATCAGGTAATCTAACCTAATCAGCTGCAGAAGGAATTGGAGCTGCTGCTCTGATATTTGCATAAGAAAAGGGAAATGATGAGGCTCCAGGCAGAGGGGTTTGAAGGCTGACTGCCCTTTGCTCCTAGATCACAGATCAGATGTCCATAGATCACAGCCAGACAGCCCTGTGGGTTGTATTGGCAGCTACTCCATAACCATCTTCTTTTCCTTCTGACATGGGTGTCACGCTGCTGTTCAGCTCCTTGGGTGCTCCACCTGCTGTCCCATTGCTGCTTTCTGCTCACAGCTCTGTACCCTTTGTCCCAGGCTGTGGGGACAGGGCTTCCCAGGGCCTCCAGTGCAGCATTTTACCTGTCTTGTGGCCACATTGCTGTTGCTGTGCTGTAGGTCTCATGGCCTTTCCCATGGCCAGCCCTGTGCTGTTGTTACAACAGATTCTCCCAGGAAGCTGTTGCCAGTGGGATGAGATTCATTTCCTACCCTGCAGCTGCTGCTCTGGCTTTCATTTGGAGACCCAGGAGACCCAGTAACACACCAGTACAAAGCTCAACTGAGCTCTGCCAAATGTGCTTGTAGCCCATAAATTCTGCATTCTTTGTGTCCGATATGGTTGACACATCCTTCTTCCCAAGCTTTGTTAACTCCCACCTGGGTCTGAGATCATTAAAGTATGTCAAGCCCTAAACTTTAACAAAGCAACTCTACCAAAAAGTAATTTATCTTTTGAACACTTGGACATCAAAAGCACTACCAGCCAGCAGAGACTTCAAACAGGCCCTGATGAAAACCTGTTGTGTTAGTCTGGGAAAGAGCTTTGAGGTAAATCACCTGGTGCATGAGTGAGGAAGGACACACACACTTGGGAGGATGTTCCTCTGAGAACACCATAGCACTTTTGCTCCCTACACCCCGCCTGCTCCTTTTTTTTGCCTGATTTTCCTCTGAAAGTAACTTAGACCCATTAAATGTCATCAGTTACAGACCCTGCCAACATGTTTTTGAGCATGGAAGTCTGTCTGAAGACATTTTGTGCAGCAAATTTCACCCACTTTTATGAATTATTGTGAAGAGGTTTTTCTTGACCACTTTGTGAGAGGTTTTGCTTACATTTTATAAGAATTGTAAATATACCATATTTGTATGGTCAGCTTTTGCTGTGCCTGCAAAAGAAATACAGATTTTTGAAGCAAAATAAGGTGCATCCATTGGAGGTCTGTCACATTCAAACTTGTTAGCTAGTTAAGTTACATGCTGGGCTGCTGCCCCCACTAGCTAGATTTAGCAGGTTTTTTGCTTTGTAGCAATGCTTCTGCTCTTTGTCCTATCAGGTCCAGCTATCTTATGTGTTCCTTCATGTCTGTTAGAATACTTTAACAATTAGTACTTTAATCTGTGCTAGTGAAACCTTTTGCCATTCAATAATAAAAAGTATTTTTTTTTTAAATTTTAGTATGTTGGTCTTAATTGTTTGCAGTGTAGCCACCTGTTTTTGTATAAATGAAAGTTACACACAGAAGCATGCATCTGGCCCTTCAGATATTTTTTCTCAAGTACATGTCTTAAAAGTTTTGCAGTGCAGCTAGAGAAACCCTTTGAAAATTTGGCACCTTGGCATAAATTATTGAACTATCATTCTAGACAACCTGAACATGCCTATATTGCAGAATGCTTAAACTTTACAGCTCATCACAGTCTTCTGGCTCAGTCTGAGACATATTTAGAAACTAATAGTATAATTTGAGGTTTTGGGCGAAGACAGAAGTGTAACAGACACATGATAGTCTCCATTTAGTCTGATTGGAAGGTAGACTTAAAACTTTACCTCAGGAAGAACATCAGGCAGCAGAAACATGGATGGTTTCAAAGATGGAAGCATAAATCAAAATTTCTAAATTTTTTTTTTTCCAGTAGTTTTAAATGTCAGGAATTGCTACCTTGCACATGGCTTTTAGAATTTTTTACTCTAATTAAAGTCATGAGGTTTTTAGGTATCACTAATTTTTTTTTTTTTATGTGGAACCAAGACTTGAGTATGCAGTGAAAGATCCATTCATAAATGTTTCATGCATAAATATTAAATCAGAGTCATATTGGCAGTCTAGTTCCTCCATGGATAAAATTTCTTGGTTTTGGATTATTTTGCTCTCTCTTTTAAAGTAATTTAACAACACTTGGAAAGTTGCATGCACTGTTTCTCAACCAGCATCCATTGCCTTGTTCTAATCTTACCACAGTACGATGATAATCACAGCTGCATCGTATGCACAAGAAAGTTTTGGTTTCCTGAAGATATCAACCACTAGAAAGAATATAGTGGAAATGAAGCACCACTCCGGTACCTAGTCTAGGTATCGGAGTGAGGCAAAGTTTGTGGAGAATGGTGAATAGTTTTGGGGGAGGGAGAACACAAACCATGAGGAACATGGCCCCCTTGGGAGTCAAGGTGAGAGCAAAAACTGTCTGCTGTCTTTCAAGAAATCTTTGGTTACCTGGAGATGGAAATCTCTCTTCCTCCAGAGGTACACTTTGAATAGAAAAGCATGTGCTGCATGTCTCCTTGGGAGGGGATGAGAGGCCTTGTGGTGCAGTCTGCACATCTTCTCACTGCACCACTGCCATCACTTTGCTCACACCCTCTAATGATGGTTTGTTTTCTGCAGAGCTCCAGAGGTTTGATCTGACTTCCTGACTTCCTGGTCTGGCTTTTCCACGTGGCATGCTTATTTCAATTTTTTATCTCTGTTTGGATTCTTCATTAGCCATCCTAAGAAATTTTATGGATGGCAGAAGGGATCTACAGTTGTAAAAAAAAAAAAAAAAAAAAAAAGGTGGCATTTTGAAAATAAAGTAAGTATAAAATAGAAACATCTGAAGACAAATGTCTGATGCATTTCTATATGCATTCAAACATTTCCAGATTGATGGCAATTTTACATAGAATACTCTGTTAGGGGCCCTAATTGCGGATCCAATTCTTTGTCCTCTTCTGTCAGCTGATTGTTGATGCAAATTAACTGTATTTTCAATGGCATGATCTAGTTTTCTCTTTTGGGCTTTTATTCTACATTATCTGCAGTGGCAGAAGAACCCTCTATGCTGTGACTAAATGCTGAAGAAGGCAAAACCATTTCCAATCTGTAATCACTTTTCACTTCTCTTTGATCATTTAATCAGCAGAACCCACAAATGCAAAAGAAACTATGTAAATATTTGTATGCCTAGCATGTTCAGGACATAGTGTATCTCACATCACACTAGTAAAGTACAAGTAGAAGGAAAAAAATGAGACATTCAGCATAGATCTCACAGAAGCCACACATCCTGGCATGCTGTTGAAAAAAAAAGAGTGATCTCCATGACCTTTATTGTATATATGCAAGGTGATTCAGATACCTTCTTCTTGATGACTAACTTTTCCAAGTCCTCCATAGTCATAAAATAGTGGCAGGGAAGGTTCTTAAAATATGTAAAATTGATTGACTCTCTACAGAACTAGGCAAGTACCTGTAATTAGTGCACAGAATGATGTTGAAATGTTATTAAATATTTTTTTTAAAAGTCATTCTGGTCTTGCTAAATGACAAACTGAGTAGTAGCCTAATTTTTTAATGACTCAATTTTCAAGTAACTTGTTCCATAAATCTCCAACTATTAATTTGAAGCTTAAATAAAAAATCCTATTAACATTTTGTCTGTGTCCTCTCACTTCTGATATAGAGAAATACTGTTCTGGTAACAGGTGAGCAGTAAGTCTGGGATTCCTTGAGGGGAACATCCCCAATAATGCCAGCCCCTCTTGAAGATTTCCTGCACACTGGTGGTGGGTTAGGACAGCTGCTTTTCTTGTCTCAGCTATGGGCAGGATTTTCCTTTTGCCACCCAACTGCAAAACATAGGGTTTCAAAATGCTGTGGTCTCTTTCTGGAGGTCTGGACATAAGAGTGAGTGTGAGTGCCATTAAAAACCAGCATGCCATCTAGCTGGCTGCTTAAATCTTGGTCCAGACTCTGTTTAAAGGATAAATTCTATACATGCTAAAACAAAATGAGATGAGCTTTGCAAATGAATTTCTGATTTTAAAAGAATGGAAAAAAGTGAAAGATCATGAGTGTCTCAAATTGCCGATCCAAGGGACTGTATTTCCTACCCATTATGTAGTTGGAAAAATGAAGTATTTGACTAATACAAAGCTCTGGCTTTGTTCAGAAGTGAAAACAGAATTTAATTTTCCAGGGTCAAAGGAGGGAGTAGTCCAGATAGGTTTTTTTGGGTGACACAAGCTACTTTGGTTTTGCTCTTTTATTATACACATTTTATTTGAAGAATTTAAAATTACTTTATAAAGCAATACTATTTCCATGCTAGGGCTGGGAAAAAAATTCTTTCCTGCAGTCACAAAATACATCAGAAGTAGAGTCTGAAGCATAACTAGTCCTTGTCCATCTCATCTTCTCCATCTGAAAGCACTGAGAATCTACAGAAGTACTGTCATTAGGAAAAAATATTAGCATAAGTGAAATTCAAAACTGCATTGAGCAATTTATATTTTTTTGATTATTAAAAAAGTTGTTTTTTCCTTTATAAATAAGATAAAAATAAATCAAAGATAAAATCCCAGTAAAAAGGGAGGCACACAGCTTTCCTCACTATTCAGACATCTAACACCTTCAATCTCATTTTGAAAGTGTTTTGTTTTATGGACCATCCACAAGACTATTATGTTGATAATTGTATTATTCCCTTGTTCCATTAACAAATTTATTATTTTGATTATTTTGATTGCTTACTCTGATCATATTAGAATCAACCACTGTCCAGACAACTCTTGGTGACAAGGAAGTAGAATTCATAAATGGTGTTGAGATACAGGGTACAAAGGAAGGCATGTAGTATAAATAATTGGTTCAGATCTCTTATTTCTATGGGGAAGAGTTTGTTCAATAAGTGCCCTTTAATGTTTCAATACTTGAAGTGCATTTGAAGTTTACTGAGTGGCTGAGTTTCTTCAGTATGTGTGCTCTGTCCTGCATGTTTATAAGTAGGCCAAACAGAGCAATCTTTAGTGCCTATCTTATACGCAATTTTCTATACAAATAACTATTTCTTAATCCACTCTTTGTGAATTTATAATTTTTTAAACCTTCACTTTATTGATGGAGAACTGGAACCAGAGAAGTGTGTGATGATTTCCTCCATAAAACACAAGAGTGTGTTGGTCACAGCCTGGAGATGGGACTTACAAGTCCCTGACCCTGGGCTCTTCAGCAGCATAACCTGCTCTGAGCCTCCAGACTAGTTATGCTGCAACAATAGAGATTCATGGACCAGAATAATGTTCTGAGGAGAGCCCTAGAGGTTTCTGATATGTCACCATAACCTCTGTGGGACACAAAATGTGCATGGATGGCATTCTGTTCCAATATGGCAGTATGAATGTATCGTTGGAGAAATGGTTCAGCTGTCATTAGCTAAAGAAGAAGCCAAACCCTCTGGCTGAGGAGAGTGGCTCGTGCCTTGCTGCAGTGAAACCTCAGCTCTGCTCTGATCTTTCACACTCACCCGTGGCTCTGAGCACAACCAGCCTTGGGCAAGGCTCCTAGGAAAATAGAGGGAACGCCTGTCGGCTGGTCTACACGCAGATTTGGGGATATGTTTATGTTGATTTAGAAAGGACTGTAGCTCTTTGGTTTGCATCAGTGAATTTATATTATCATCATGTGGCTTTCTAACACAATGGGTGATTGTTAAGATTCTCTGTTGGAAAATAAAATATGGAACATTGGCTAGCTAAAGAATTCCTCTTGCCTGCTGTTCTTCTGTTTGCCTAAGATTGCTGCATTTTTTTGTGAAAAAGGACACACCTTTAAAATAAATCCAAGCTGGAATATTTTCACTAACCTTAAAGAAAGGAAGGGACAGGGTAGCAGCCTGGAGTTTTCACTGAAACTAATAAAAGTGCAAGCTCATCTTGAGGGAAAGGCAGTTTAAGGCCGTGTGAGGAAGAGCACTTACCATTTAATGGCTCTATTAGTTTCTCCCACAGAGGTCAGAAAAATACTCAAAATTGCATTTCTCTTTGCCATAATTACGTATTTTTGAATAAGGAGAGCTTGCTAGCTAGAACAAATGTCAAGGGTTTTTTGGTTAAATAGCTAAGAAAATTGATGTGGCTTACTGATGATAGAAAAAGCATTCCCCAGATTTCAGGGCAGGTAAAACAGCTGAACAGTAAGAATGCAATGCTGGTTTTAAAAACCGTAATAAAACCCTAATCTTTCCGTACACTTGTTTGCATCTTCTTCATGTCATCCTTGAGTGTTCAGAGTAAGTTAGAGAGCTCTTTCTCTCCTGGTCCAGAATGAACACTAGGCAGGGGTTCTGCAAAGGTATGATGAAATGGCTTGACAGCCTCAAGCCAAAGATAAAGGGATGGGGAAAGGCAAATGTAAATATTGATATGATTTTCTTTGAACTTGAGAAATGAAACTGTCAAGCTGAGACAATCTAAGTGTAAAAACCTTCAAAAATCTTTCTCATTTTTCTGTCAACAACATCACCTCCACCTTTGCAATCCCCAGGAAGACTGGTGTTAGAGCTTTTAGAAAACTGTATTACTGTACAATAACAACAAACCCACCCCAATTTTTTTTTTAATTCACTCAAGATTAAACATGAGGATGTCCCTATTTAATTTTGAACCTCTCCAAACGTAATGGCAGTTTTAGGTCTCAGCTCTCTACTCAGCCTCTTCTCCACAAAAGTCTGTCTAATTAGCACTTTTCTTTCTTTTTAAAATAGCAAGGATTCAAGTCTTGCCTCATCTTCAGAGTGTAACTACAGTACCTTATCTAAACACTCAGCCCTGCTTTTCTCTGCATAGCTATATTGAGCAGGCAGCTGGAAATACTGCAACATGTTTAACTTAGGAAACAAAACAGATTTTCAGCTTAATTACTTTATATTTGATTTTCTTGTCAAGTTTTAAATGTCAAAAGACAGAATCTTTTGGCCCAGAACCTGGTCAGGCCTTGCTTTCAAGACCTACCTGCTTCTAGAACATCAAAGATGAAAGAAGAGAGAAGGATATTCATCGCATCTAAATTAATTTCTGCTTCACTAGCATGTAATTTAAATATGCTCTCCTGTTACAGAGATTTGCTTTTTGATTTTCATTATAGACATATACTAGTTGCAGAGTTTTAGCTCTGTGTGTCTGTTGGAAACAGAGATTTGATATGAAAATAGATGTTTCTGGACAGAAAGTATTGTTTTAGCCTTCTGGCTCTGTAAGAACACCATATTCAAAACTGTCTCAAAGGAAAGGTATTTACTCTGCTTAACCTATAACATTGTGTGAATCAACACATACAGGTAACCAAGGGCAACATCAAATCACAGCCAAAATGCTGGGTAGATTTATGTCATTACCTCACTAACAATGCTGGATGGGGACACAGGCTCTTGTTCCCTGGGGACACAAGCTCTTATTCCCTGGGAACACTGTCTCCGTGCTCTCTGGGACACAGGCTCCTGTTTCCTGGGGACAGAGGCTCTTGTTCCCTAGGGACACAGACTCCCTGCTCCCTGGGGTCACAGGCTCCCTGCAGGTAGAGGATGAACAACATTAGGCATAATAAATGGAGTTTTTTCATGCTGACATTTTTAACATTCCCAGCTGCAAGGTCACTTTGAGCTAAACTTTTCCCTCCTCCTCCCCAAGTCCTCCAGGTTTAGTTCTTTTCTTACAATAAACATTAAAACCTTTCTCTATGTGTAATAATACATTCATGCACCATCAAAATAATTTTGCCTGCATTAGGTTAATTTTACATTTTTTGTGCCTTTTTAACATTTATGAGTGTTTCTTGAGCAGTATCTGGCATGTGGAAATTCCTGCCGAGTTTCAGGCTTGCTAAACAAAATTGTTTTGACAAAATTCATTCTTAACAGGATTTCAATATATAGTATTTTGCAACATGCTACATCTGATACATTTCAGAGCCTGGTTGTATGGTGGAGAAAATGAAATGTGAATGTTGAAACTTTCCAAGAGCAACAGGCAAAGCCAAAAGCCCGTGTCTTTTGTGTCTCTTGAGGCCTGAAGGAAAAACTGTCTTTTCCGAATTGGCAAGACAAGTCACCATTTGGGCAGGGAAATGCAGTATGAACAAACAGGGTACAACAGCTTTTATTTGCTTCCCTTTACTCACATTTATCTTCCAGTAAGCTCAAAGGTTCTGCAGAAATTCTCCTTGTGGCATACATAGCAGTGGGTTCAGCTCCTGCTTTACCACAGTCCAGGAGCTTGCAAACACTCAAGCTTCTGCAGAAACTTTGGTCTTCTTGTATTGAAGCCATTATTGCATCCTCATTTATTTTTCTCATCTTAATTTTTTCCCCTTATTTCTTTTTTTCTTTTCAAATGCATGGAGAGTTGATGAAATTGGTTATAATTGAGTTAATCAGAGCTTCAAATCACACCCAAGGGCTGGATTAAACATAGCTTCGTCTATGTGTCACAGACTCCTTACCAGAAGCTGGATTTTGATGTCTGACTCAGCAGAAGCAGCCACAAGAGATTCCAATGTGCAAGCTGTTTACTCAAGGAACCACAGCATGTTAAATATTAAACAAAGAAGTTAGGCAAAAGATACAGATTCAAGGGAAGCTATTGATAAAAATAGCCAAACTGCAGACAAGATACAATGCTACAGCAGAATAAAATCTGTGGGAACTGGTGGGGTTGAGGTAATCTCAGGGCTCTGGGAATGCTTGAATTTCATCTGTGAGCTGCAGCATGGCTGTTTGATAACTGCTGCTAATAGTGTGATACCAATTAATTTGTGTTTGAATTTGAATATTGCAATTCCAAACAGGCCCAGTGTATTAGTGTTGCAAAGTGCAGTAGAGTGTAGCTGGCTCCCCTCCCACACTTGCTGTGCTGTGCTCTGTTGAATCTTTTGGGCAGAGAAGATACCTACAGAATCTCTCTTTCTGGAATCCAGGAGTGTGAACTCTTCAACAGCTACACTGGAAATCTCATTATTTCAGCATGTTCCTGCAGCTAATGAATATGCACAGAGAGAACAAAACCAAAGACAGAAAAAAGACAGGCATGACAAATGCTGTATTTGCAACAAATAAGACAGCCCCACACTTCTGTTTTAGTGTCACGATAAACAGAAAAATGTGCAATTTAATGCTCTGGTTTGAAATGAGAAAAAGAGCTCAAAAAGTATTGAGATTGCTTGTTTCAGAAACTAGGCAGAACGAAACAAGTTTGCACTTGTGTCAGTTAAAATAATAGATGCCATTTTCAAACTGAAGTTCTATTTAGTAGAAAATGTTCTCTGACTTCCCCTATTCTGTTGACAATTCTTTGTTTTATAAATAAAATGCCTCTCTTGAATGTCCCTTTCCTCATCTCTTTATGTTCCTACTGGACTTTGAGGGAAAGAAGGTAACTTTCAGATGAAACAGGCTTCCTGGTTTTTCCACAATGCTTATATCCAGAAGGTAACACATTAACATTCCAAGGAAGAAAAAAAAGCCAAGAAATATGAAGACTGATTTTTTTAAAAATCAGATTTGGCAAAGTCTGACAGTAAAATTGCTTTACGAGGCTGTATATCCAGTGGGTCCTTCCCTTTGGAAAGGCTCACTGTAGGCTCTGGGCTTGGCAGAACTTAATCTGGAGGCATAAATCTTTCTTTGAGTCCCACTATCTCATGTCAGAATGCAAGTTCAACATCTTAGATAACTCCAGCTGTGAAGCTGTACATTTCATAATCATAGAATCACAGAATGACCAGGGCCAGAAAGCACCTTAAAGATCCAAACTGCTGCCTTGAGAGCTTCAGGTAGGAACCTCCTTGCAGATATTTGCTGTCTCTTTTGGTTATCCCTGTTCACACCTATCCTTGCTTCCTCTGTGTGGCTGATACATATGTCTTGAAACCTTCTTTTTTGCCTTCTTCCCTTGTGACCCCCAAAGTCTCCTATTGCCTTTGATTATGTCCCATCTTCATCAGGCTGTGGTAATAAATGTTCCTGTAATTGGTCAGTCCTGCACAGATCTACCAGCACTGAGGCAGAAACAAGGGGGTTAGTTCGTCCTGCAGCCATAAATTCATTGAACTATTTCCTTGGAAGCTAGGGGACAGGAAGCAAGGAAGGAGGATGGGCTAGAGTTGTGAGGTTAAGCTCGTAGGGGGCAATTCACAGATTTGCATTTTATTTCTGAGGTTCCAGTGATTCCTTCTTCATATAAACTATCAGACAGGATTAAAAAGAGAGAGGATAAATAATGCATGGTGTTATTCACTGGAAAAATATTGCTAAAATTCACTTCAAACAGCATACTCTATTATATAGTCAGATTTTTCAGAGCCCTTCCATTAGCGCCCATTTAAACATGTAATATTTTCCAATTAAATGTGTTGGTAGGAATTATTCATTTTAATAATTAAAGCATTTCCAGAGCTCCCTGAAGAGCGTTACCATGGAGGACTGGACCCTCTGCTGGGAACACTCACAGCATGTTAGTGTACACTGGAGGCCAGCTGCTTAATGTCAGTCGTGCAGGAGCATGAAATCCAACCCTGAGGAACATTAGCATTGGTTGCATATAGCTGTCCTTTCTGTGGCTGTGCCAAAGTTAGATTTTTGAGACAGCTTTTGAATTCTGGGGCTTTTGAAGCACCTTAGTGTAGGCTGCAAATCTGTCTGTCTCCTGCTGTACCTTATGGTGGTGGCTTCCTCAGAGATTTGTCCTCTTAGATTGTTCATCAAGGACAAAGTGAAGGCTTTTATGCTCCAATTATTTGCCTTGTCTCACTTCTGGAAGACTGCTAGCCCAGACTATTGACAAGTTGGTCTTGCCTCTCCTTCCACTAAGTCATATTCTTGACATAGTCTTCTTCTTTAATGATCAGAAATTAAGACACCTGCTCCTCACAGGTATTGAAAGCCTTGTGGGATACTCTGCAGAGAGAGGTTTGATGTGGCATCCCTGGCCAATTTGTCACTGCCATGCCATGCATTCGTTGGCTACCAGTGGGCTTGTGTGGCTGCCACCCTCCCACTGGAGATGGCTGATGCTCTGTGTTTGTGTGTGGTGTGTGAAATGAGACAGACAGACTGCAAAGTAGTTTAGAAAGAAGAGATATGATACAAAATTAAGCTTTGTACCATCAGAAGATCTCCAGTTCATATTGAAAGACTTCAATTAAACTAAAAAGAAGACTGACAAACAACTGAAGATGAGACTCACAAGGTCTTTCAAATTTAATAAATTGCTTCTTGTTTTGTTTTGTATAAATAAAGAAGGACGAGGATCAGAGAACTGGTTAAAATATGTTGTTTCAGGAAAACATAGAAACCTGAAGGGAGATTTTTTTTTTAGTTGAATTTAACAACCAGAAAAAAAAAAAAAAAGAAGAAAAANAAAAAAAGGCAAAGTGTCACAGAAAAGCTGTAATCAAAATAATGTAATTGTTATTACAGATATCTTTGCACTGTTTCCCTATTTCCTTATTTACAGATAGAAAAATCAGATTATTTAGAAATGCTAATACCTCTCAAAAACGTGCCAGCAATCCAGACTGCCTACATTGTCCTAGGGAATCAATAATGCTGTGAAATATTCAAATGTTTTCTTGGTCTGATTTTTAATGCTTATTTCATACCCTTATACCCTTGTAATGCTTACAAATAAAATTCACAGTTTGTGTTCTGCAGGTTGTGATTTGGAGATGCATGAAAGTTTATGAACAGTGGGAAAATTATCAGTGATCAAAGATAAAATATTCTGAATAATTTGGCATTGAAAGAATCCTTAAAAAAAGAGTTCTGAAACCATCAGAATCCACTGGCAAGATCTGAGAGAATTTTTCATCTTGAAAATATCAGCCTAATTACATAAAACATGCTGAAACCTAGACCAAACAATCAGGGCAATTGTTCAGTCATTCCATTAACGACCAGAAACCAAACTCGTCTGAAATTGGCATAGGCTCTATTGAAAGGTTTGAAAGTTCACAACAGACAGGAAGATAATTTTCTACCTATGTACCATATTTTTTAATTCACTGGAGGATAAATATAATCATAAAAAATCCTTCTGCTAGAGACACCTTTTTTACAAGGACAAATAAATTTAATTGTTCCTTCTTTTCTGATAGCTTTTTTTTTTTTCCAGTGAAAGTCAAAGTTTGGAATTGAATTAACTGTTTACTGGTGGGAATTGAAATGCTTAAACTTCTCCTGTACTGTAACTGATGGCTAGTGTGCATACAGTATATAAGTGGAAGTGTGCTTGTATACTTTTTATCCAACAAAAGCCATTCCACAGTCAGTACTGACATCAAATCTTGCCCTATTTCTGCCTAGGTGTTGGCTGACAGTGCACCACTGCAGCAACCAAGGTAAATCAAGTCATGGGCTGCACCCACTGGGACATTGCTGGAGACAGAGACAGGATCCCAGTCTTTTCAGTGCTTGTCAGGCTGCACCTGGACTATTGCATGTGGTTCTGGGCCCCACAGATCAAGAAAATGCAGAAGGACTGGAGAAAGTGAAAGAAAGCTATGAAGGTGATCAAAGGGCTAAGGAAGCTTCCCTGAGGAAAGCTGAAGGTGTTTTGTCTCTTCTTCCTGGAAAAGAGACTGCACATGGAGACCACATCACAGTATTTTGATACTTTAAGGGTGGATACAAAGAAAATGGAAGTTCTCTTTACAAGTAGACACAGGGAGACTTTATGAGGCAATGGTATTTGCACTGGGAGAGATTTCATATTGACACAAGAAAGAAATTGTTTACAATGAGGACAACTCATCACTGGAACTACTTCCCCAAGTATGTGGTGGAGTCCCTGCTGCTGGAGGCTTTCATGATGCCTTTGGACAGGGTGTTCATGTAACTTCATTTTCCCACAAATATTGGACCAGGTGTTCCTTTGAGGTCCTTACCAATCTGGACTGTTCTGTGATTCCACGAGCCCATGGAACCAGAGAAATATTAAACAGCCAGAAGATTTTGTTTAGATAAATCCACTCACGTTTTGTTTATTTTGTATGTATCAAACCCACAATTTCCTCTAGAATGTTACCTTTTCTTTGCATCATTGCAAAATTACTTGAGTGTGCAGAAATAACAATATTTTTTATACTCAGTTTGGTGTCTGTGAAATACAAGACAGAGCTAGAATTATTTAACAAGCATATTCACTAATGATAGCCAGGATATAGCTCTGGACCTGCTCTTCTGTAGCCTGAATAAGTGCACTGTGTTTCTGATCCTTTCTTCAATGTTTGCCAAAGAAGTGACAGTCCATAACTTTGCATAAAAACTGTGTTTACCTGCATTTCAGTATCACTTGGTAACTCTAATGAAACTAAGTCTGGAAAGTGCTGGCACATAACTCTTCATGTTCTTTGTATTCCTTATCGCTGGCATTATCTGGTGAAAACAGACTGAGCTTAGTAGCATTAAATGAAGTAACAGACAGTAAAAATGGCTTAAAATAATTCTTATTTACAATTATCTGTATTGCTCAAATGACATTGCACTCATTGATGAGAGCAGAGCACCTAATGTTACTTATATATCTCAGTTTTAGCCTTGAGCACTGAATTGCACAATCAATTTCCATCTTAGTGACTTGCCTAGTTGTGCAGCTTGTAGCTTCATTTAATATGCATTAGTTAAACTTTGATGGAACTGGAAGAAGTGAATCAAACTAGGGTCAAAAATAAGCAATTGATTTATAACATTTATAAAGTATAATCCAAAAAACTGTCTTACTGTTTTTTCCCTCTGCTTTTATTTTCTGAATACTGCAGCTTACTTTAGAGTTGCCCCTTATGACAGTACTCACTGGTGCCTCTGAACTGTAGGTACTTGGTCTTTTATTTTCTAAGGGAGGAGCTTGAAAGTGGCCCCATGACAGAGGAGTCCAGACTGACATCACTTAGGCAGCCACACATTGCTGAGTATGGTTCAGGAGTACCAGCAGCTGGGTGCTCAAAGCTGACCAACTATAACAGAGCAATGTTCTCCCACCCACCTCTGGAAAACAGAACAGAACAATCAACTGCTGCCTTCTTCAAAGTCTAGGGGCTTACTCCTAGTACACATCCAAGACCAAGATGGCTAAATCTAAAATCAGATCCTTGTCTGTCCAGTACTAGGAGCCCCTGCTGCTATTGCCCTAGCTGTCAGCATTCAGTCTTTTGGCACCGCATCCTTTCCCTCTGCCTGTCATGACTACAATCAACTTTCTTCCCTGTTCAACATGCTCTAAGCTGTCCCTGAAGCTGAGACAATATGGATTTCAGTGTCTCTTGGCTCAGACATGAGCAGGAAGGGTTCATTGAAAAGGCTGACAAGGTTAGTAATCCTCCAGCCTGTACCTGAGAAAATCTAACTGGTTGCAAAATTGTTCTCAAATCTCTGAAGTTAACAGCACAGTATATAAAGGCAGACCAGCACTCATTTTACTACCTCTGCCTTAATCCATGATAGCATGAACTACAGCCAATAAGGAATGAATTTACAAAAAGTTAAGTCCACAGTACCAGTTCTGACTTCATAGGAACTCCCTGTATCTAGTGCTCCTTTTGTAAGCCCAAAGCTTGCAAATGCTCTTGGTTTATAATTAGATCTTCAGGCACATGAAGGTGCATCAACCGTCACTTGGCTGAAACACAGACAAAAAACAAGCTCAGTGGCTGATAACAGATTAAAATATTTGGCAAAACCATGTATGTCTCCACAAATATTTTGCTTATGTTCTCCACAACCCTTGGCCATGGGTTCCTTAAGGATTTCAGGACTCCCAAGCCTACAAGGAGTTTCCTCGCCAGTGTGCAGTCTCAGTTTCTCTTCTTGCCTGCTCACTTTCCAATATTTTTCCTCTGACACCCAGTCACACCACTAGACAAGAGCTCTATAAGAAGAAAGCACCTTTATTTCTCACTGCATGATCACCTCCTGGTTTGTAAGACTAGTAGTCATATCTCAAGCTTTGCCTAAGTTAAAAAAACATCAAACATTATTTTGGACACCACTTTTTCTTGAAACTCCACCTGTCCTGTTTACACAAGCTTCACCTCAGTGGGAGATTTTCAAGAAAAGTGTGAGTCTGCACCATCACAGCTTGCATTGCCATTGTGTGGGAGAAGTTAAAGATGAAAAGTTTGTGTTCTGACAGAATCAAACTTAAGGACCAACTGCATCAAAGAGAATTTTATAGCAGTCCAGTAAGATACCCTCAATGCTACTGCACACTTTATTCTCTTTCTTTCACAATCAGAAAATCAGAAATCACAATCTTTCTTTCACAGTGGCACCATCCATTGGCCAGTAAGAGCAGCAAATACGGGAAGTGTTTGTGGGGGAAAATGAGGAGAAGGTAGACAATCAAGGAAACCCGTGCTGCTTGCCAGCTCCTTGTCTCAAGCAAAAAATCTCTCATGTGAAGTTTGGTTGTGAAGGCTTTGAACCAGGTTGTAAGGTGCTGCCAGAGCTGGTTTGAGGAGATGAGATGCTCAAGCAAGAGGCGTTGTTCATACTGGAGAACAGAAACATGTTTCTCTAATGCTCTTCTTGGTATCTTCCCTGACAGCTAATGAGTTAATTAGAATACATGTATACATAGTCATTACTTACACCTTCCCCCAGCTTTGGGGTATGGATCTGACCTGTTTCTTCTCCACTCATCTCCCACTCCACCCACCTCCAAATGGCTACCAATCTGTGACATTTTTTGCTCATTTGTTAACAGTTGTGCAAGCTGGCCTTCCTGTGCATGGAAAAACAAAGCGGTTCATTTCCTCTCTGCATTTCTACCCCATATGAACAACATCAACACAGGGCTCTCTTGAAGAATATTACTATAGCAACTGGTGTCAGGTGTCTCTCTGCAAAAGCACTCAATACTGTGTAAAAGCTATTCAGCTCAACATATTAATCCATTTGACCTCATTGCCAGTTTTGCTCCTTAGAAGAAAAAAGAAGTTTGAAATTAGAGAAGTAATAAAGTTTCTGAGTACCTGGTAACAAATAGTAAGACAAATATATGAATAAGCAATCAAATAAGAATTAGTATCTTTTACTTTCAAACTCTTACTTCAGGTGAAACATTCCACTTCAATTTTCAGTGTTCAGTAATCATATTCTAGCAATCCTTTTCAAAGCTGCTTTTCACTCACAATAATTGTACAAGCTATGACAAGGTAGACTGAGCTTTATGAATTCTTGAGGGTGTTTTTCATTCTAAGTCAACTACTTAGTCTATCTCATGGTATTTATTTACATGATTGCAATGAATGTTTCTTTGAGCACATGAGGATTCAGAGATGTATTTTCACTTTCAAATCTAATATATGACTTTGACAGGAAAATGCTTTCTAAATGTCATTATTGTAAAGCAAATACTTTTAACTGTGGTTGAGTATCTAGTAAGATTATTTCAAGGTTTTGTACTAGTTACACTGGTGGATCAAAGGCTTTTTCAGCAGGTGAAGGACTCAAAAAATGTTTCAGACTTGAAAGTGTGTGTGCACATTTACATACCAAGTATAATTTAAAAAAAAAACAACATTGAACAACACGAGAAAAGCAGAGGCTTATGAAATGGTAGTATAAAGATTGTAACTTATTCCTATATGCCCAAGCTGCCAGTGGTCTTCTCAACTAATCTGGGAATAGTAGCAAAGTCCAGAGATAAATACAGTGCATGCCTACGTCTGCTTGAAAACAGAATTAATTTTTGTGCGACTAAAAAAAGAAATGGAGTGAGTTATATTACATGTTGTCTCCTTGTCATGTGTTACTTCTGCTGTGTTATGCTGCCACTGCATGTCAGTCACAATAGCAGTGAGATTTTAGCAAGCTTTGTGAAGTTGTGGTGGGATTACCCTGCTTCTTGCAGGGAAAAGATCCACCCTCATCTAAAAGCAAATATAATTTTGACTTCTACACAAGACTAATTATTCATAGCATTATGTTATTGTAATTTAAATCCAGAGAACAGCTAGTGGCAGTCTGTGCTTTGTTTCTGGAGTTTACCATGACATTTTCTTTCATATTAAAATTCCAGTGGCTACACTATAGTTAACCCATTCTCATTATTATCTTGTACTCTATATTCCAAATAACTTAGAAAAAATGGAAGTTTGAAACCAAGTTTTTAAACACCCAAAGATGCTTTAATTTTTTCCCACTGCACTATGAATATATAAGTATACATAAAATTGAAAACTACTTCTCAAATAGTAACATGTTTGCAACTCAGGCATTGCTGCATAACTGAAAGAGAACATCATAAATCATACCATTATTTTCTTCCATTGCTACAAGTTAGAAACTCTAAGTTGTAAAGAGCACATATTTTGTCTGGACAAATTCTTAGCATTGATTGACTTTAGACATATTTGAGGTGGGAGAGGTAAAGTATATTTTTGTGTTGTAAATTTTTAAGTTTGTACTATAGCTTTACTTATTAATAAAAAAATCTTCATTATGTAATTTTTCTTACCAATCCTCCTATCTTTTGTTTTAAAATAAACTAGATTGTACTTGTTATTCTCTCCAGGATGAAATTTGGAGTAAGGTCTGACTCACACCTGCTGTTTTATCCACATGTTATCTTAGCTGTCAAAACCTTTATTGGAAGAAAATAGTATGAGTGAGCTGAAAAAGATAAAGAACCTATGTATGTCATCAAGATAATGTCTTTCTCTGATTTCTGTTTTCTTCAGTAATAATGTGATTTAGAATCTTTTACTTTTTGCTGTAAAAAATGTAAGTTTCAGCAAATAGACAAAAAATTAAGGCTTTGACTTTCTTCAATCTTTGGGAAGGAGAGGAGAGGAGAGGAGAGGAGAGGAGAGGAGAGGAGATGCAGAAAGAGTCTAGATCTTCTGTATCTGGAAGATTTTTTTTCTAACCTGAAATCCAATTTTGCATGAAAACTCTTTATGTATGGTAGACCTTAGACCTCAGCTCAAAGTCAGTTCACATAGAACAGCAAACTAACCCAGAAGAGCAAACTAACCAAGAAGAGCAAACTAACCCAGGACAGCAAACTGACCCAGAACAGCACACAAGCCCAGAACAGCACTGCTCAAAATTAGTCAGGAATAAAATGACAATATGAACAGGAACTTTCATCAGACCTTTCAAATACTACACTCAAAACTTCAGAGAGGTGTATACACATGCTCCAGAATAAGTTCTTGAATGGACCTGGTCCCAGTATTCTGATTTTTCAAGGCAAAACTGGCAGATTAACTTACGGATGTAGAAAGTACATCCTGTTTAGGTCTAACTGTATATAGTAGTGTCTACAATTTCCTTAAAAACAGGGAGCCCTGAACAGGGTTTGTCTCCTTTCTGTACTGTGGAGATGCACACATAGAAATCCAAATGTGTAGGAATGCATGTTGCCTGCTGTAGGGTGCAAATTGGTGGTAGGTGCCTGTGGCAACCCAGAGACATCCCAGGATATCCAGGGAACAGGGTGAGGAAACATTCAAGGTCTGCTGGGACAAGGGGATAGTTTACAGGAACAAGTGTTATGCAAGCAGGAAATTCTGCTCCCTGTTTCCAGGATGCCTAACATTTCTGGTGATTAAGGTAGCCACTGGATGTTATGGCAAATGTAGTAAGACTTCACATGGGAGTGAGAATCTGTACCTGCTCCAGGACACCTGAGCTCACTGCACTGAAGCACTGTCCTTGGTTTCTCTCAGTCCTGCATTTATCTTGACTCATGCACTGCAGTGAAGTGGTTAGGGTAAAAGCTGGAGAGAAGTTTTAGATATGTAGAAGCAGAGAGAGGAAAGGAATTTGGTTTTGTTATGTTACAGGTGACCCAGCTTACTGATGGAAATGTTTTCCTCCTCTCAAGTTCTCAGTGATTATTTTAAATGAGGGCAGTTTAACAGAGTGTTCTGAACAGACAGAGGTTCTTGCTAAAAGGTATTTATACACAGTCTGAAGTGCTGGTTATCTGACAGAGGGCATTGCTATGGAAGCAGAGGTCAGAGTGTTTCTGGCTGAATGTCACAGTCAGACCAATGGTACAAACCTGTACACAAGGTTCTTAGAGCTTCCTTGTATCTAGAAGGTTCTAAAGGTATCTAGACAGTTAAAATAAAAATGGAGGCATTTAAGGAACTTTGTCAAGTTTTGGAGAGTGACAGAGAAAAAAATCACAGGTCTGGGTTCACTGAGTCACTGAACTTTTTCATATTTGATAAAGTAAAATTAAATAAAGTCACATACAATGTATTGGGCGGGGGGGGGGAAGTCTCATTCTTATTACTGTTTCTGCTCAGGGTATCATTTTTTTGTACTTGTACTTTTTACAAGTACATTCTTCAATATTCTGATACCTGTCCAAAGGCACCGTCAGGCAAACTTCAGCTTGAACAAAAGATTTTGTTCTTCCTCTACCAGTGACTTGATATTTCTCACTGCTCCTTCACCTGCTTACAAAGAGGTGAAGTGATTTCATGAGTTTGTTGATTTTGAGGGCAATAAGCAGTGCCTGAAAGCAGAGCTCAGGCTACAGGGGTGCTTTGTTTGGTAGCTTGTGCCCCTCAGCCTTTTAGGAAACCGCATCTTCTCCATCTCTCTGTGACACTGGCAAAGCTGATTCAAGCCTTTATTTATACAGCCATAAATAAATAAAGCGAATTGTTAAGTAACCACCAACTATTCTATTGTAGCTTGCCATTAGTGAGAAAGGTTTGCCAATTTATGCATCTAGCAAGTAATGATATCAACTAGGAAAAGAGGAAGCTATTCACACAGGGGAAAACTCCTATCCCTCCCTGAATTCAACATGAACGTAAACAGAGTAAAATTAATCTATAAATAAACCAGTTGAACTCATATGCCTTTCACACCAATTTTAATAATCATGATCAGTGTCATTCAGAGGCTTTTTTAAGAACCAGCTGGGATAATTATCCCTTGGCTTTGAAACCAACATTAGTACTAGAATTAGGAAATTGATCATTTTATCCTAGGTGCCAGGTGGCAAAACTTCTTTCCTCCCCAGGTATTGATAAAACCCCAGGGCTTACTGCAGGAGACAGCCTGAGGTGCACAGTGATTAGCCTTCCTTTGCACTCCCCAGCTCTACAGGCAGCAATGTCAGAGGAGGGGAGATCAGCTAAAGCCAGTCATAGCAATCTGTGGCAATAACAACATGCCAGAACTCTTAAACTGCTGTGAAGGCTGATTTTCCTCCTTCCACCTCTGCTTTTTCTGCCTCTCTGCTGTAGAAATGCACCAGCGTTGCATTCTGCTGATAGATTTGAACCTTTCACATCTCCTACATCTCCTAGAATGAGGGAAAGGCAGCTGGATTCATAGCACTTCATCTGCAGAGTGTTGGCTGCCCAAATGAAGAATAAACAGGTGAATTTGGTGAGTTTCTTGTTCTATTTAAACGTGTTGAAAAGAAGTAAGAGGGTTTTTTTAAAGTTAATTTCAGACGTTGTGATTACTCTGTCCTAAGTGCCTAGAGTGGCATGGCTAGAAAACTCTGGAAATTTACTTTAATAGCTCACTCTGATCCTGTGAGATCAGCTGCAGGCTGGAGTAGAATGACTGCAAAGCTAAAAATGCCTGAAAATATCACTCTTCTTGACTGATGCAGCATCAGGATACTAGAGACCTTGTATCATGCAGCAATTAGCTGTTTATAGATTTGCTGCTCCAGAACGGGCAAAGTGATGAATACAGAAAGGTTTCAAATGTCTTAAATAATTTAGCACTGTCATGGAAGGGAAAAGATGAAGTTCAAAACTACCACCCAGTTTAATGTAATACAACTGCATTAATTAATTCATGATGCCTTTAAAAAATAGGGACAAAATAAACAAAAGTTACTTTTTTTCAGTTATGAAAGAATACTAGTGTCTTGACTTCTCTGTTCGGATTGTTCAATGCTTAATTCTTGTACACAGAGTGCCACTGTTTTGGTCTTTGTTACCTATAGAATTTGTCTACTTTTTCAGCAGCATTTGTTATATGGGGTAGGAAGCTGATTAAATGACATCTGGTTTCTGCAGCCTGTTCTGGTACCAATATGCAAATGCATTTCAAGGGCTGATACTTAACTCTGTTGAGAACTTTGACCAACCGGAATTGGTTTTGGATGAGTGAGATGTTTTCATCGGGGGTTTTGATTGTTATTGCTTTGGACCTCACAGTTTATTAGACTGAAGAGACAAGGTTTTTTAGATGCAGTAAAACTTTTTATGTTATTTGGATGATAAGAACATAGAATTTTCTTGCTCTGTGAAATGAATTTTACACAGAACATGTCCTTCTGTGACTAAAACTGTACAAATAACAGAAATTTTCCTAAAGAAGGCTAATTTGGAAAGGTGCTTCTACTATGGTAAGTGATCTTATAGCTTCCTAAAAGATTAACTGTGAAGTGAAATGTCTTGTTTCCTCTACTTTCCATATTATGACTTTGGTTTAGAGGCATTCTAAGTGAGGTAAGTGCTGAGAGATTATGTCTGACAGCAGTATTACGGGTGGGAGCAGAAGGAGCTTCTTTGGACAGAGTGGGGTTTGAGCAAGTTTAAAAAAAAGCATTATATGGAACAGCCATCACAGCCCTCTGGCATATAAGAGTGGGGAGCTGCATTTTCATTTTGCAGCTTTCTGTAAACATGCAAGTTGATTTATTGACAGCATTAAGATGGCTGGAAATGATAATATTCTCATACTGGGAGAAGGGACAGATTAAATGTAAAATGGATTCTCTGGGTCTTTTCTGCTACTATTCAGGTTTAAGAGCAGAAATATTTTGAGATGCAAAATATGCAGGTCTGTCTTGCTTGTGTGCAGCCTCAGAGGCAGAGATGCAGAGGCTGTCATATTTTCAAGCCTAGCAAAGGAGATGAAGACATCCAGGACATTCACCCAGCAGTGAATAGCACGGTCAAAAGATCTCAGTGTTTCTGAAGGATTCTTAAAAATACATGCTGTTTATGTTGTTAGGTATGCTAACTAAACTTGATGGGGAAGAGGGCTTGGGGAGAAGTTAAGACTGGCATTTTGATTTGTAGTTTCTGGGTCCTAAACATGGTATGTTAAAATTATATATAAAAATTATTTTAGAGATCTTATTTTTATAACCCAGTGATAGAAAAAATATTTTTCTAATTCCACTCTTTTCATGCAATTATAAATGTACAAATACACTTTGAAAGTCACTAGCTTTTCATTAAGTAGTTTTATGAAGGTCTGATATGCTTTTTGTATATTTTTGTATTTCCCCTTTTAATGTAAAAAATTGCACATACTTAAGGTACCTTAACACCTGCTGATCTCAGTGTTCTCTGCAGCAATCCTGTTTTGTCACAAACAGTGAAGGGAACACATGGAGTACAGTATTGCTAAAACAATAAACATAAGTTCACTTGAGAACAAAATAATATTAAAAAAGAAGTGAAGTAAAACCCAATGTTTTCCAATATCAGGAATTTTTCTGAATGCTTAGACTACTTTCAGAAAGACAACAGTACATTTTAAAATGGCTAGGAATGTAATTAGGAAGATATAATTTATAATAGAGATTAAAGGATTAATTCTTTGCAGGTTTTGTTTCTAGCCATTGAAAATGATAGTTCAGCTGTGCAATGGCATTCTTCCCAGCTTAAATATCTTTATCACAAAAAGAGCAGGTGTAGTCCCTACCTGTACTGCTGTATTTTTGACTTTTAGTGGTACTGGAGGTTATTAGCATGAAGAGTAGTGACTGTATCTTCCCATACACTCTAAAACATATTGAAAATTGTTATTGTTGTTTAAAGGAATCTTGGAAAAAGTCCTCCTGATGGTTGTAACAATATTGGCTGAACATATAATTTAAAAACTCCTGTTACTGCATGACATCTCTTCTCCAGAAGTTGAAGTGTCAAGGTTGGCCAGGGAGGATCAACTTGCCTAGGGTGGCTGTGGTAAAGCTTCCCTGTGACTTGCACAAAAAAGAAAATGACAGGCTTTTCGGTATCATGTATCTCTAAAGTAGATTTCTGCTGCTTTGGTCTTTTGGAGTTTGTTTCTATTGGTGTCCTCCAGCTCCAGCCCTGACCAGGACTCACCAGCTCACAGGAGGTCCTTCAGAAAATCACCTAGGAACCTCAAGGAACACATTTTCAGTGCAGTCAGGCCCAAAAGCATGTGTAAATTAGACATCACAACATTTTTCAACCACAGATTTTAAATGGATGTATGCATCCCTGAGCAGTACCAGTGGATCATTTTCTAGACTGTGGGCATAGCAGCTAATTTTCTTTCAGTGATTGTTAACACTGGCATTTTCCACACATCTGGGTATTGATCTGCTCCACTTTCTGACACTCTGCTCTGCTGGATGAAGGATTGCCTCTTAACCTTTGGAGTGCTCATTGCTGCTGAGGTATGTTTCATGGATCTTCAGTGCATATGAAATCATATCTCACTGGAAAATAAGCGCTCTACCAACAAGCTGACTCACTCTCTCAGCTGGAGGGGTGATATGCCAGTATCTGGGTCAGCAGAAGTTTGTTATGACTGAAAACCAGCTGTGGTAATGGGTATGTGAATGTGGTGTGGGAGCTGTTGGTTCTCTTGAGAAGCAGGTATGAAGTTTTCATGGCATGCAACACCCTCTGCTCACTTTGCTATGAATGGCTGGTTACTGGATGGCATTGCTGCCTGAGAAACACTGTACTCACAAAATTACACCTAGAGTTACATTGACTGTGTTGATAATGAATTGTTTTTGTCTGATCACCGATTTTCTTCAGTAGGAATAGCACAGAGTCTCAGGGGAAAATATAAAATTTTAGGAAGGCGCTGATCAGAAAGAGAGATGGGAAGCAGACTTTATGTGAAGCACCTGGATAGGTGCTTTGTCTGAAGTATAGTGAGATGCAGGTGAATTTTGGTTTTCTTTAAGTGAGACCTGTTCTTAAAAGACCAGGTACATGAATGGTTTGAAATACATTTTGGGGACTGAATACTTTCTATGGAATAAATGCATATTTGCTAGGTTTTTCTTATCAGCAAGTAAAAGGCATCCTCTAATCATAATTTTAAATAGGGTGGGTGGTCTTGTGATAGCTGGCTACCCTACCATGATTTTAAATGTGCCATATGAACAGGATGACAATGTCTTGTTGAAATGGAGACTGCATCCAGTCTCCATTGAGGGTCACTCCAGTGTAGAGCCAATGCTTTGAAAGATGAAGTTGCAATGCTTTTTCTCTCCAAATAAATTTATAGACCAGAGTATTTTTAATGAGTTCAAAACTAAGGGTTGAAGTATCTAACGTGAATTATTCCTTTAGTTCTTCTCATATTGTTCTCCTTAATTTCTTATAGCAAAATTTTGGGCATTCCCACAAATACTGAAAAAGGTTATCACAGGATAATGAAGCTGTTGTTTCATTATGCTACCAGGCCTTTAATTTAGTATCCTGGAGATGCTGCATCCTTCCTGAAGACAGGGGTTTTTGGCTGGTGATTACAATTAGTTGCAATTAGCTTGTGAACTGTGAGCAGCTGGTCCTGAAGCCCCATCACACTCCGGGACAGAGCCGGGATGAGCTTCGGTGTTCCTGATCCGGCTTTGCCCTCTGGTGGTACCCGCTTGAAAGATTCCCTGAGCTAGAGAAAGATAAAACCTCTGAAGACCTTGAAAAGATCTGGGGAAACAGCAGGTGTGTGTGATGGATGTAAAAGTACACTAAAAGAAGGAAAGGTCTCACAGACATCAGTGCTGTGGATGCCAAAGAGGATGCCAAGGAGGCCAGAGGCAGCAAGGTTCAGTGCTCCTTCATCGAGGCAAGCCTAACAAGGAGATTTTCTGACATGCAGTTCCTCACTGCTCTGACCAATCCTTTGACATGAAAAATACATACACTTGAAAAATGTCACAAGCATTGTCTTATTGAAGCTCAGTTCCTTTCCCAATTATGAGGACACACACCAAAAGGACTCTCCTGTGTCCTGGTAATGGAGAGAACTTTGGGGAATCGGGAACTTTAATGGGAGACTTCCTCTCCCCAGCCTTCAGCAAGCTCTGAGTAATTCTAATGGGTTTTCATGGAGTGGCTTCTCATTTAACTAGCTGGTGTTTCTGATGGGAGACAGTTTTTTATTTTTACAACCTGGGCATTTTATGTGCTGGCAGTTCTGCATGTGTGTGAATAAAACTTCTGCTTCTCCTCTTGGAGAAAAAACTACCAATTACTTATAGCCTATAAGGGAAAGAAATGCAAAATGCTTATCTGAGAATACAATTAAGGTGTAAATTAGGTGTTGAACAGCAATTAGAATAAAGAATGTTGTAGTTTGAGGGAAATAACTCTCTTAGGCAATATCAAAAAAAGGTGCACATTTTGATGTGTAGATGCAGCTTTATTTTTTTTTTTCCTAATTAAGAAACAAAGAGATTAATGCCTTCTGAGGAAAGGGTGGATTTTTTTTCTCCTGAACAAAATATTTGTTTTAGTCTTAGGGAAAATGTTTGGAACATTTGTTGTTATATCCAGTCATATAAAAAAGCAAAACAGAACCTCCCTTTTTACTATTTTTTTTAGCAATTACAAGCGGAAATTACCAGTAAAAAGAAAATCAATGTACTCACAGAGGATGTGCAAATGTAGGGTTAATCTCTGCAATAATTTTGTGGAAATTGCTACTAAGAAATGACTAAAAATCTAGGGCATGTCACAAATTATGTATTTTGACATGTTTTCACCACATTCTGAGATAGCCTGGTTACAGGAGACAGGCCTTGCTTGGACATTGCAGCTATTGTATCCTGTATCATGGTCTTTGAAAGGAAGAGCAATAAAATAATCCGTCCCATCATCTATATGACCACCCTTCATATGCCTCCCTCCTTACAAAAATTTGTTTTCTCTTTTATGTTTTGATCCTGAATTAATTATTTAAGCCTTGTAAAGCACTGGAAATGGACAGGACAGTACAATTTTTTTATTCTGGCAGTGTCTCATTACCTAAATCCAAGCATCCCTATGGTCAGAAAATGGTGTCCTGAGAAAGTGTCAAAGCACTACTAAAAAGCCAAAAGCCAAAAAACTCTGGAAAGTTTTTTTCAGATCAGCAATTTGTTGTTTTTGCACCAGAAATTACAAGATTCTGTGCACCCAAAATGATACAGTCCATTTAATTGCAGCAGGGTTCTCGAGGTATTTTGTACCCATGGTAGAAGAAGGAATAAATTAAAACCTGAAATATACATATTTGTGAAACTTTTCATGTCAAATGAGATCTTTGTTACTCTCATCTTCAATTTTGCTGGTATTTAGCAACAAAATAAAAACTCTTTTATCTCAGTGTAAAGGATCCTGATTGTTACCAGTTCTGATTTCAGCATTCAAATTTTTGATGCTCTCTTTTAGTAAATAGGGTTTCTTCTTAACACAACCAGGCCTGCAAAGCCCTGAAATAAATAATTACCAGAGATACAACCCGTATCATCAGAGTTGCTATATTGGATGGCAACTGTATATTTGGGAAGAATCACTTGCATGCTTTAAAATGTTAAAATTTCTTACATTCTTTCTTACATTTCTTTCAGTTTCTTTTTACATTTTCAATTTTACATTGAAATTCTGGACAAAAGCATGAATCACTTCTTTAAATAGTCTGTTCAAAAAACAGTTATTTTTTTTAAAGGAAAATAAATTTGAAATACTACTCTCTTTAAAAACATGATTTTTCTTCTTGTTGAAGCTGAATAAGCAATGTACTTCTGATTCTTCTTCTTTTTTTTAAAATTTCATGTGTTTACATGGGCATTTTTCTCCTTCAAAGGATAAAGAAATATAAAGACAATTAATAACTGCATGAATATAAGCTTTCAAAGCAGGCAATAATTCTGGATTTCTAAAGTTAGTTGGTAAGAATAACACATATTCTGTACTTTGGGAGCACTAGCTTTGGTAACTAATATTTATGCAATTCACTTCCAAACAAAAATATAAGCTGCTTCTAATCAGTCTTTGATAAGTATTCTAAGTACTCTTTGATAAGTGTTTTACAAGACACCTACTAAGAAAACTCACTTCAGTTTTCTTAGTAGGTGTCTTCTAAAATACTACTAACAGTGGAGAGATTTGTGGATATTTAAAATAAAGACTTTCCATGCTTAGTGTACAGCATTTAAAACCATGTGAAGAGGCTGAGAAATGTGTAAATGAGACAGAGTAGGAAGAAAAATAGAAGAGATGAAATAAAGAATTGAACTTAAAGCTGGTGCTAGGATGCTTACATTTTGGTATTTGTGCAGTTGAAGGGGTTCAAAAGTTAAAATATGGTTAAAATTGTGGATGAGGAAAATGGCTTATGACCAACACTTGAGTGGGTGTGGGCAGGATGGTGAGAAGGAGAGAAAATCAAGCCAAATACTGAGACCGGCAAGACCCAGACAAACACTTTGGTAATTGGGATTTGGTTTGGAAAGCCAAGCTCATTCTCTCCACTGCAAATACCTACCTGCAGATCCTTCTATCTGTAAAATCCCTTGCCATTTTCTTTAGCCCTGTTCTTCCTCCAGTTCTGCAGGTTATTGTACAAAGTAGTGTAGGAACAGTAAATTCCCAAGTAGGATCCCTTAAGTTTAGTGATCATTTGTACATCATAGTTTAAGACATCATATCCTGCATATTTTACCAAAGTATCCAAACAAAGATTCTCACAGTTCCCTGCTATTGAAAAACATTTGCTGAAGACTTGAGAAAAATCTTATAGCTCAGCTGTTTAATCACAAACAGTTGTAAGTAGATTATGGTTGGCATTTATATAGCATATATAAATTCTCTTCCTTTTCAGAGAATCTGATTTAAACTGTTGTCAGCTTCCTAAATATCCTAACAGGTGTATATCTTTTTGTCCTCATATGGTTCTTATTTTGTGTAGCTTTCCAGTTTATGCCCTACCTCTAATAAAGGGTATTAAAACAAATCTTGTCTTTGAAGGATTAGTCAATGAACTTTTGCTGATTTGAAATTTTAGTAATTCAAAATAGTCGTATAAGCAACCTGGAAAAGCCTAAGGCCTGTTATAAGCAGTTGATAGCAATAGTTTAGCTGTATTCCAGTTTGAGACGGCTTCAATCCTACATAAGACTACATGGATGATAACTTTGAGAACATTATTGGCAGTTCTGGGATAAAATGTCTTCTCTTTTTTTGTCCTGTACAGCAAAGGCTGACACAGAACACAGTCACACTAACTAACTTAAATACTGTAAACTGTTTCTATTTTTGAATTTTTAATTTTTTTTTTTTAAATTTAACTTTTCATATCATTATTATGCTCTTAAAACCAGCACTTTCCATTTGAAACCAAAGAGCAGTAGAACAGACTGTAGTTTTATTTGTTGTCACTTTGGAGTAAGGACAAAATTGTAACTGAGGAATATTCCACCTAGGATTGGATAAATAAATCTAGAGGTATGTGAAGCTTCTTGCCTGACTGTTTTGGCTACATTGCCAAGTTGCTTCCTGGTCTGTTCAGATCTGAATCTTTCCAAGTTCACTTTCGTGCCAAAGCAAGTTAAGAGTGTTACAGACTCCCAAGGATCTGGGAGGTCTCATTTAGTTATTCCTCATAGCTGTTCTCACACAGACTTACATGATTAGTGCCTTCCCAAAATACACAAATTTTGAGCAAAATTCCTTAAGGAGTATGATCACTACAGAAGGGGTTGATCTGCTGAACACCACCAGTCATGTTTGAAGTATTTACTCTGCCCAGGCTAACATGTTTTGAATACCTCCTGTAATCCCTGGGAAAGCCTTGCTTGATGAACAGGAAACTGGTTTGAGCAGGGGGCAGTTCTTCACCTTTTTTCAGAGTGTGAACAGTTGGCTTTATAGGATGTGAGATGTCCACAGGTGGGCTTACTTCCTGTTTGAGTGGTTTTTTTGTAAAGATCCCTGTGCTCTCCTGGATGATGCTTTATCCACAATTCCACTGTTCTCTGCCTCCTTGTAGAGGTGCACATTCTTTTTTTCATGCTCTCTTTAATATCCTGGTTCAAACTGTTTTAGAATCAGGGAATGGAATTTGCCTCTAAAGCAGAATATGTTCAGTGAAGCAAAGCTGTCTCTTTAAAATACATATGCTATGAGGTATCTTCCCTTTACTTGTAATAAAATAAAAATCTGACAGACACAATACTGCTCTTAGCTTCATAAAATCCATGTCACAGAGGATCTGGCATACATTCTGATTTAGACACTAAAATTGATTTTGGAGCATTAAGCCTTTTGTGATTAATTAACCTGTTCGACAAATCCCAGATGCAATAGAGTAACTTGCAATAGAGTAACTTTCAAAAAGCCAAGCTATTTCCTCTCCAGGTACAATGAAGATCTAAAAATAATAATTTTTTAAGTTTGTATATTTTGGGAAAAGATAATTGTCTTTATTAATGTTAAAGATTCTGTGAAGTGCATCAAATTGTGATGTGGTATTAATGCATAACGATGTGAGCATAGCTGTTTGCCTACAAAGTAGGCAGATGTTGGAATAATACTTGAATCTCCTTGGAATGGGCTAAAATCTAGTAATCAAAACAGAAGATGAAAAATAAGCATATGGAGAGGCAACACATTATCCACTACTCTATGCTTTAATTAGAGGTAACTATTAAAAGTATGATGTTTCAGCTGTGGTGTCATAATAATAATAAATGTGGACATATTAAATTTCCCATTTTCTATGGCAATATGTTCTGTTAAACTGTAAGCACTTAATTACTCGTAGGTAAGTAAAACACAATAAAATGCAGTGAAATGCTGTTAAGAGAATTTTTTTTAACATGCTTCTACAGTGATTGCAATTGTAAATAATGGCAAGAGGACTTATTTAACTCTGCCTTTTAAATATAAGAGGGAGAGATTTCAGATTTTCATGTAATTTTCAGTAAAATTTGGATAAGATTTTTAAAATTTTAGTCAAAAGTGTTCAGTCTCCCTGCTGAAGAATGGTCTTGCAGGCAGAGGGTTTTCCAAGATGTGTTACTGAATAAAGTCTGGCTAAAAGAAGTTGCATGTAAGCACAATTTATGTTGGCTGATGCAAAAAAAAAAGTACTTGAAGATTTTCTAGCATGGCTAGGTTTTGGGTTATTATTTTTTTTTAAAAAACCAGAAATTTAGGCATTTTCAAGACTGAGCATTTGGGGATGAAGAGTTTTCCCATAAATTGACACTGGACATGTAATATATATTTCAGGTTTTCTGCCCTCCTGCTGATGAATAACAAAGAGAATGTAGTTAAGCAGTTGTGTTTCTTTTAGCTTTACAACACATGTGTCCTTCAAAAGTATTTACATACCTTTCATTCTATCTGTTAAGCTTGCCTGCAACATTTGAATTTGGGTGGGGTTTTTCCTCCCCTTTTCTCCTTTTTGTCTTCCAACAGACAGCAGTAAGTTTGTCAATGGTGGTTAATGGAGCAATGTTATTGCTGCTTTTGTAGACCCCAGGTGGGACTAACAATCTTGCAACAGTAATCAAATTTTCCTATTTCTGACGTCTTAGTAGCAGAAGGAAGCAGCAGGTGATTCTTTCACATCAGAAATGGAGGGAAAAAGTGGAATTGTTTGTCTTGATTTTTACATTTGAAATGGAAGAAGCAGATGTTGAGGGGAAAGGTCTTCTCTCCCATCTTTCTCCCTTCTCACACCTGAATACATGGGGGTCTTCAACCCCCAATCCAAAGCAGGTGGTGTTTTTCATGGGTTGTTGAATCAGGGTTAGTGCATGAACATGCCTTACTGATTGATTCCTAGGAGTAGAGAGGATGTGAGTACCATGAAAACAGCAATCCTACAGGGGTGGGAGGGAGGTCTGAGCATCAGTGGATTCTTCTACAGGTATATACACCTATTGAGCTTGATGCAAATAGGGGTTTATACAGAGTTTCATTTATACTGTTTCATTAGCTATTATGATAATCAGTACCAGTTTAATATTACAGGACTATTGGTTGTCTTGAAATCACCAAAGAACTTTTATATAGCTATATGCAATCTCTAAGATTGTTAAATAGACAACAAAAAAAATTATTTTCTAGGTGGTAGTTGTTGGAGGTAAGGAATACTAATTGCTAGCATTGAGGCACAGGTAGAAACTAAGTCAAAGTGCACTTTCCTAACTGCATGCTGTTATTGGGAGTTTTCAGCCTGGAAGTGCTCATTCCTCACCCTCAGTGAGAGCTGCCTCATCCTGTTGCAGCAGGTCCAGAGGAGGGCCACAAAGATGACTGAAGGAATGGAGCATCTCTCCTGTGAGGAAAAGCTGAGGGAATGAGGATTGTTCTGCTGGCAGAAAAGAGAGTGCAGGGGAAACCTTATTGTGGCCTTCCAGTATTTTTAGTATTTTTAGGGGGTCTTTAAGAAGGATGGGAACAAATGTTTCAGCAGGGCCTGTTGGACTGGGATAAGGGGAAATGTTTTTTAACTAAAAAGAGAGTTAATATGGGCCAGTATAAGGAGGAAGTTTTTTACAATGAGGATGGTAAAACACTGGCACATGTTGCCTAGAGATGTGGTGAGTGCCGTATCCCTGGAAACTCTCAAGATCAGGTCGAACAAGGCTCTGAACAACCTGAACTACTTAAAGATGTTCCTGATAATTCGAGGGGCCTTGGACTAGAAGGCTATTGAAGCCCCCTTCCAACCCAAACTATTCTATGATTCTGTGGCCCACCAGCCAAGAGCACTGGAGTAGCAGAGCATCAACTGGTCACCCTTCACCTTGGAGGAGGCAATAGGGCTGAGCAGAAAAGTCATAACAGATAGCTTCACACTTTCTGATAATAGACCTGGCTTTATAATTTTCTCCCTGGGGGAGACAAACCTTTGAGATACCTACAAGTAAGGGAAGTTTGGTTCTACCTTGCTGCAATTTCATACACTCAGAATTGGAAATAAGAAGGCAAAAGGCTGTGGAGGCTCTGCCTGTCCTCCTCTCCCCTCCCTTCTTTGCTCTTTAGAGCCCAAACTTTGTAGAAGAAGTAGTAGGGAACAGCAAACAGTTGATGAAATTGTTGTCACGTACCTTTCTGTAAACTCTGGGTATTCTCAGGAACCTCTTGCTACAAAAAAAAAAAAAAAAAAAAAAAAAAAAAAAAAAAAAAGAAGTAACAAATGAGTTAATTATAATCACAGGATCATGTAGGCCAAGTTCTAAAAAGTGTCCAGTAGCTAATGACTTTTTTGTCAAATATGTCATGTTTACTTCTGTCATACTTAGGTTGTGTAGGCTCCCTGCTCTTGGACTTGTTAGGATGATACATCATTAATGTAACTCCTTTTATGCTTCTATTTCTTTCTTCTGAATACTGACTATTTGCCACTGATTGGAAGTAGCAGGGAAACATACTTACATTTCCACTGATACATATTTCCTGCATCATTATTCTATTTGCTAGCAACAGTTCTTTCTGCTTTTTAATGATCTGACTCATTGTTTGTTTTCCACTCACCTTTGTTTAGGAAAAAACTTTTTAGGTCTTCCTTACTTAGGAATAAACATTGTTGTCTTAGGAAGAAACATATGCTGTAGCATTTTTTAGATCCAATATTTCTTGTAACTTCCAACACAGAGTTTAACTGTCTCATCAAAATAGTGAATTACCAGAGTTCCCTCTACTTTTTCCAGAAGAGATGAGCAGAGAGAAAGTGTCCTCTGGCATGGAGAAAGGGAAGAACTCTTGCCTATGAAAGCAGATCTCAGGTTGACAGAGGTCTCCATTTACTGTCATACTTTAGGAATCACAGAGACAGAGAAAATCAATGCTATAACATAAATGGCTTATCCAAGCCCACAAATGTTGGTGTGGTCCTCTAGAATAACCTGTCCTGCTGACACTATAACACAGCACTGAAGCTCAAAATACCTGTCCATGTACACCATACATCATGACCCTCCAGTGTTTCAAGTCAGAGAGCTGATCCTGTCATTTGTGCCTCCATAACTACTGTCTGGCATCTGAGCCATGTTAATTGCCAGCCAGTCTGTGCTTACAGGCAGTAGGATGTGTCCTTTGTGGGCTTAGCCCGCATTAAGAGGGTAAAGATGAATGAAGTTGATGTACACTTACATGTCCTGTAGCTGAAAATGCAGGCACTCAGGACAAGCCAGCCTTATGAACCATGGATAAGAGACTACATGCTGAAATTCAGCCTAAGAATGTGCCCCAAGGACGCAAACTGAGACTTGTTTTCTTGATTTCCTTCCACAGTGAATTCTGGCTTCTGCTGCTGCAGTCACTTTTGAAAAATATGGAATCACTAAAACCCTGTTTAAAAAAAAAACAAACAGTGGACTTCTCCCATCTAAAGATATTGGCATATTGCATCCTTCTACTCTCCTACTTGAATGGCAACTCCTACTTGGCATATTCTACTCTTCTACTCTCCTACCAGTAATGCTTTTGCTGTTCACTGAAGTACCTAGTATACTAAAATAATAATTTTGCCTTTTTGCCCAAAGTCACTAGCCATGACTCCCCTTCTTTATGTACTGTATCACTGTTAATGGCCAGTTAACTGTATCCTTCCCTTCTTCTCTGTGTTCTGAGTGAAAGGAAATCACAGCTCTGCAGTGGCTGTATGTCATAATGTACCAGACTGTTGTTTCCACTGTCATTTAATTCTCATGCCTTTCTAATGCTCTTTTAAGCTAGCTGTTGCATATGATTAACATACAACTGCAACTTTTACCCTGTTATAACAAAAACCTTTTAAACTCTTTGCTACATTATTTTGATCCTACACTAATTGTTAAAGTAGTCACATTTGACTTGCATTTAGGGTTAAGCGACCAGCTGCAAAATTTTCTCTTTAGTCTTTCATGGGTTTTAAGATAGGCATGACTTACTGTGTGCCCGAGATTAATCTGTGCTGTAGGTCAAGAAAATATGATTGTATGTAGTTGCTATGATAAAGATCTTACTAATGAAAAGGAACTGGGGAGGGTGGGGGAGGAGAGGTCATACTAACTCAGAGCTCATCTGTTTGGATGAATGGACTCTTCAGATTTGGATTTGCTCAGATACTTCAATTATCTTAGTTCTTTGTGTTCTAATCAATTTTAATATCATGAGACAAGTGAACCTATATTTTGCAATATCCTTTTTTTTATGTCTATGAGGGACAATTATCTTTGTAAACTCAGTACAGCTGCTGCTCAGTTAGCCTAGATACATCTTTTTCAGCCTTTTTTTTTTTTTCTTGAAACATACTTGCTGGTGAGTCTTATGCACAAACATGAGGAAAAAAGTTTACCAGAAGGCCATTAAATATTTGTTGCCTTTAATATGGAAAGATAAACTTTAAAAGCAACTGGTTGGGAAAGGGACCAGCCTGAAAGAGATTCATTCATACGAATGCTGATCCAGGTGTAAATGTCCCCTACAGGATATGACCCAAAGAATGCAGGCAGCAGTCTGCAACCTCTGTGAGAAATGTTTCTCTCAACCAGGAGGTATCAAAGCAGACAGAGTGGATATTTTTCCTTAAAAGTGGACTGTGGCAACTGGCACTCTCATAATGTATTTTCCTGAGAATGCTAAGGGAGTTTCTCAGCTAAATTTAGTGATACTGAGGTTCTTAGTCACTGGAAGTCATACTTAGTCATATTTGGTCATGCTAAGATGGTATTTTGCCTTTGTGTTCCTTGATGGGTAACAGCTCTTAGATCCTGTCAAGAAGGGCTGCTGTCCTTCAGCTCCTAAACCTGGATGAGAGGTATGGAGGACACTGATGACATGTTACTTTCATCTTTAAATCAAGAATAGATAAGATTTATTTTATCCACTTTTTTGTTTTAGGCCTTGCAAGTAATGACAGAGATCGCACTAGAGCACAGTGTTAAGTATAAAAAAAGAGTGGGGGATATAAAGATGAAATTGAGATTTTTTTGCTCTGTGTGTGTAAAACAGTATATGAGAAAATAATTAAACAATGACAATAACAAAATACTGGAGCTGTGCTGAAGGATTCCAAACCACAAGTGTATTAAATTAGAGTAGCTCAGTCAGTGCAAAACAATTCCCATATTGACTACTATTTAAGCCTGGCCTAAGCAGTTCTCCATTTGAGGCCCATTCTCACCATCCTAGTGAATGCCCCTTGCTGATGTCAGTCAGACTGTGCTGTCACTAGAGGCTTTAGCTTCACCCACGCCCTGATGTAGAAACGAATGTCCTGCAGCAGAGAAACTTCCTGTAGGCACAGCGAGATAGGACAAGAGCAGAGCTGAGGCATAGAAGTCTCATGAATTGTTCTTGTGAACAGTATGTTCCATGTCATTTCACAATAAGTCCTGGTACTTTTAAGCAATAAAATACACCTATGTAATGACCTACTTTCCAGAGATACAAACTGGGGCAGGGGCAGAGGGGGATGTCCTTCTCTTTGCTTCAGCAGGAGATTGCAGGAACCATCCCTTTTATTAAACTTACTGAACTTACTGAAAACAGAATCTGTGAGTTACTCCAACTAAAAGCCACAATATGGTGCCCTCTACTGAGGCATTTCACCACTAAAGAGTTTTTGGGAAAGCTGTGGGAAGTTTTCACATTTACCAGGGCTAGCAGTTAATCATAGCAGAACTGGTGCTTCGTTTTGCACCAGTTAACAAGTTCAGCAGAATAAACACAGAACAAGTCATCAGAGCTGGATTATTTTCACTGTTTGATTTTCAGCTGTCAGCCTAAAAATGACAATATGTATGCAATTTTTGTTTCATTAAGTTCTTTTATTCATTCATTCCTTTCTCCTTCTACAGCTGTAGGAAGGATAATCTCAGTTAGAAACATTAGAAAATAAGCAGGCAGGATTCTAACAGGGATTGATCTGTGTAAATACAAATGAAAACCGTAATGTATTGGTTGTGTGAGTCTCTGCATGGGTGGTTATTCTATACAGAACAATCTCATCTTCTATTTTCCTTTTCTGTGCCTATCTTACTTTTTTTTTTTTTTCCCCTTTTTGGACTGAAGTCAGTAAACTGTCTTCTTCATGCTTTATTGCTAAAGTTAATTTTCTCCTAAATTAACAAATATAAATAAAAAGGGTGTATTTGTTGTAGAAGAAGGAAGAGTGCACCATCTTGAAATTATTAAAAAAGCTCATAAATCCAATCTTTAAACTCCTGTGAGTGGCTGGTGCTCCACCCCCACATACCTCCTGCACACTGAACATCTGTATAAAACATCAGGACATTTGTCAGTTTTGAAATATCTTTGCCTGCACATCAAACATGGGCTCAGATGCGTTCTGGTATGTATCAAGTTCTCCCGTACTATCAGTAACAGAGAAACCTCCCATAGAATCTAATTATAGAAGGCTAAAACTTCTTATATTTTTTGCATGTCTTTTAATTCCAACCAAATTTACATAATTTTTGAAAATGTTCTGTATTACTAAGTCACCCTCAACTACTACAGCATGTTTTTGCATTACTCTTTGAGCATTATGAAGTATGGCAGAAGTTTTGCAGTCTGCATGAATGGAGTATCTTAATGTTCAACATAATCACACCTTTAATGTTCTTCTTGTGAAATGGCAGACTTGATTCTTGTTTATTTTACTGCAGACTGTACTCCATTTTCCCTCTCCCTTTCCCTCTCCTTTTATTTCTTTGGTTTAAGTCTTCACAGGTTCCTAAGAAAAACCTCTTAAAAACTCTTTCCTTCTTCAAAACATGATCATAAATTGGAATTTTGGTGTAAATAGTTTAGATTCTTTTTTCTTTAACTTACAAAATGTAGTGGGAGATATTAAATTAACAAAATATTGCTAGACTGTAGTTTTTACAGTAAATAAAATATGCAGTGCTTTCTACATTGGCAAAGAACTTAGGAAGCAAGTTTTCAAACAAATCTCGGATAAATTCTCCTGAACTTTAATCTAGAAGCATGCCAAAAGGTGTTGATTTATTACTATAATATGTCTAAATTAGATTTTAAAATTATTATTTCTGGACGTTACATATGAAACCTCTTTTGTGCACATTCTTTAAGCAGCTTAACATTTCTGTTTAAAGTCTGTCGCAAAAACAGAACCAGTAGGTAGAAAACCAATGTATTTGAATGACTTTATTTTCCTCAAGTACATAGAAAAAAATGTGTTCACAATAGGTAGGTTTTTTTGTGTGTTTGTTGGTTTTTTTACCTTCTGAGGGCTTCAGCAGGTTCTCAGATCAACATACTAATTTTTCATATGCAGACTGATGGAAATCAGAAGACGTGAGACTAAATTATTTGCTTTGCTTGCTACCATTACTTCCCAAAACTGCTCAGACACAGAGTCATAAATAGATGTTACTCATAACAAGAGCAGGTGGCTAATTAAAAAAATACTGAAGAAGGTGTTAGGGAGTTATGCAAATTGGTGTTAATTTTTTTGCCTGGTGTCAAATAAAAGCATAATTATATTTGTAAATTTTTATTTGTATTGGGCAGAATCATTCAGTAAAATTAAAAGCAGCTTTATCACCTCTGATTAATGGATTTTCAAAAGTAACTTCTGCTATATGGATTCCAATGTCAGTTCAATCTGGCATGGCTTAATCATGGCTTAACTACAACCTCTCCTCTGTATTTTGGCAGGAGATTGCAGGAATCAGTCCCAGTATTTCCCCCCAGCCTCTATGATTGCCGTGGAGTGGTGTACTGGCCATGCTCTGGACATTTAGCACAATTACACTACCAGCAATGCAGAGTTAACCCTCAGTTCCTCTGATTTTCACTTTTATCTGTTGAGGAGTGTGTACACAATCATTTTGGCCATGAATAATTTCAGAAACACCAAATATCCCTTAAAAAACAAATACCCATTTCACTTCCCTTTTTTATTGGATGGGAATTCTGGGGTGTGCAAGACCCCTTGAAGTCTGAAAAACATCTCTTTCCTGACTCCTCTGCACCATGTATTTATGACAGCTCCTCCCTGGCATACCATTCTTCTCCTTGCCTCATGTAAAATTCTTTTGGCTTGTCTTCTTTTTTCATGTGGTTTATCTTCCTTTCTTTCATCTCCCCATCTTCTCTCTCATGGCCCCAAGCTCAGTGTTTTCTTAATAAACTAAGCTAAAATAGTACCGTCCCCCTGAATTCTGTCACACACCCTCCACCACCTCCCTCCCTTCTTATTTCAGTTGATATAATACAAGATTAGACCTAAAAGAAGTCAGCCTCAGTGCAATCACTTTAAATGATCAGTACTGTTCATAGTATCTGAATGTTTAAAATAACTTCTCCTAAGATGCTACTGGTGCTGGGATTTTTTTTTTTTTTTTAAGGAACAACCTAACGAATGAATTTTGTATTCTGCTTTTTGTATTCTGGCACTCTCTGGAAGAAAACTCTCACACTGTACATTTAAAGCTCCATACCTGTAAAACAATGAATTGCTCCTTTTGTTCCCCCCTCTACCAGAAGCTCTTGTTCCAGCTTCATTTTATGTACATTGAACCAGATCCTTACACTCATACGGACTGCCCATTTTAAACACTAAGATTCCTTGGCTGAGTGAGGTAAGTTTTAGCAAAAAATAAAGATTACCATATTTGTAGACTTTAAAGTGGAGGACTGTGGCACAGATTCTGTCTTCTCTATCTTTTTTCTTCCAGCCCAGATCACCAAGTGGCTACAGGGATTTTTTAGACTCCAAGCTCTTTTTTCTCACTTTCAAACAATCTCCAGTCTCGATGCATACAAATTGCAGGAAAAGTAGTACAAGATAACACAGCATGAAATATTTTGGACAGAAAATGTGATACTTATTTATGAAATCTTTAGGCAAGCTGGTTTTATGTATTCATACTTTTTCTCTCACGGTCTTCATGCATCATTCTTTTACGTGCACACACACACACACACATTCATGTACTTGCAAGCACCAAGGTGTGTGTGGTCCAAAGGGACATGCAGGTATTTCCATTCATAATTACTGCATTCATACACCAACTTTAATATTTCTGTTAAAAATCTACAGTGTCAAATGGCAAAGCATTTGGGAAAAAAAAAAATCTGGAAAACTTTGGGGTTTTTTTCCCTACTGTACAGACTATATCATAAGGAAAGGTAAAAAAGTGATTCACCTGTATTTTAATGTAACACAAAGCTCTGCTCTAAGATCACAGTGACTGTCACTTCAGTAGAAAAGAAGGTCAAGTGATAACAAACATTCTCCTCTTAATACAACTCATCAGCCTTTTGAGTATGTGACCATATTAAAAGACACAGAAGTCCCAGATATGGGAGAGAATTAAACTGCTAGAAGAACATGAGTACCATGGTAACTATTATTTCCAGAATTCACAAGTTACAATTGGAGTTTAAAAGATATCTGTCACTAATTATGGAAGATACCTTGTATAGGCTAATGAAATAAAGTCCAAGAAATCAATTTTAAAAAGTTTTTTAACCCAGTCATGAAAAAAAATTCAGTCTTTACGCTTAAGACTAAAAAACCATTTTTATTTTAACTGCATTGAAAGACCAACAACCTTTTCTTGCAGTGTAACATTTACTAGTTTAAGGCTTATAGATAAATCATTAACTAGAAGCAGCCCCAATAGGCTCTTTCTTGGCTTTGAAGGGTGCATAAAATAATGCTTTCTTCTACTCATTATTTAAATTCCCCCAAAGTGCTAAAATCAAAGGAATTAATACAATAGAGTAATATTAGCGGATTTATTTTGCAAAAGTTTGCAAAGGTTCAAGTGCTAATCTAAACAAAAATAAATATGTATGTAGCTCCAGAGGTAAACTTTACTCATGCAGAGCAAGTAATTATTGTGTTCAGGGTTCGTATCTAATAACACTTTTACTGAATGTAATGTATAGTACCAGCCTTCTCATCAAAAACACTGGTGATACGAAAATCAAACATTTAATAGCTGGCACATTAGTACTCTGTGTAGCAGTACTTGCATATTCAGCAGTACTTCCTGAAGCTTCAATAAAAATCACTAGCAGTTCTACTGGCCTTAAAGTTCAGTATAGGTCCCAGTGCTTTTTTGGGCTAAGATCTTTATTTGAAAGAAAATGTTACAATGATCAACTCAATAAAAGTCAAATTCTTTATGTATGTGAATAATAACTGAACTGTTAAACTCTCATCTTCCAGGTTTCAGAAGTAAGAATTACATTAAAAGATTGTGAAATTCCTCTTATATAGATTTAACAGCTAATGGGGGCTGGATCATTTCAATATTGATCCTGTTCAGGACTTCTCTTCTGCAAAGAATGGTGCTTGGTAGCCATTCGAATCAGTTCTGAGGTCACTGCCATTCCATCTTGGCAGTAAGTCTGGCAGAATGTCTAGGAGAATGAAGGAAAACCACAGTGATGGATAAAGATTATGATGTGGTTATCTACAAAGGGGAATGAACAACTTTCCTGGGTGAGATAAACCAGTTCTATCTATCAGAAAAGTACACACCTCATTCAAACTTGGGAACTCTTGGTATTGGAAGGTTTTCTGAAGGGCATTGAGGTGGCCCTCACTAGAAATTCTGTTTTAGACATAAAGAGAGGAAAAAAATTGTTTAGGTTTACCTTCAAGATTTCCAGAACTGTTGAACTAAGTATCTCTACTCCTTCCTTAAAAAATTGAAAGAGCATTGCAGGGGCCAGAGAACTTCTGTACACTGCACAGGAAAATCTGAAAAATAATCAAAATATATTGTTCCTCTCTCTTTTTGTAGAAGCTTTACTTCCTTGCTTGCAGATATTTTTATGAATTGTGTAGTGCTCTGTAATTCAAGCATTTGTATTACAGATTTCTACAGAGGGAACAGAACAGTGAACCAGTTATGATTTGAGGCATTAATAGTCTAAAAAGGAAATGGAAATGCAAAATCAGAGAAAGGACCCAGTGTTGAATAGACTAACCTGGCACCCCTTCTGTTCACCTTGGCATTTAGTTTTTTATCCCTGATAGCTGACTATCTAGTCATCAAAGATCTCTTACTCACAATTTGAGTCACAATTAATTCAGCAATCCAAAATTATCACAGAGTGGAGTCCAGCACTAACACCCGCTTAAGACTAGTATGTCCCAAAGCTTTGCATATGTTAACAAAAATATAATTACAAGATTTTGGGGTGCAAAAGCAATAGAAATAAATTTGCACAGGTACATCTTAGTTTGCTATATTTTTTTTTAATTCAGAGGAATTAATTCAAAGATAGAGTGTACTACTCCTCACAGTTGCAGATGTTTTTTTTTCCATGTTGGTCATATGGCAAATATAGCTGGGTCTTTTAAGCAACAATATGGGATGACTAATTTATATGCTGAGGAAAACCACTCAGTTTTCAAATACTGACCTGGGTTTCCAAGCCAAGTAATTGTGCTAAGATTGATCTACCATTGTGCCTTATTTGGTGAGTGAAGGGTTAAATACTGTGGACTTGTATTTGCACAAACTTGCTGTTTAAGGCTAGGATCATCATTCAGCTGGCTGGTGAAAGCATGATTTTTTTTATAATGATTGTATAAAGATAAACTGTAGTTCTTAAAGAAAGTGTCACTTTTTAAAACTAAAACTCTCCTTATTCTCTTGAAGTTTTATATTGGTGAAGAAAAACTACTGACATTTGTATCTAATAATTTTGTCCAACCTATGATGCAGACCAGTGTGATCTTTCAGGTGCCTTCCAACTCAAATCTGTGATTTAATGACTTGCTATATTGACTTCTTTACTTGTCTCCATTAATTGACTGTTGCATATTTTAAACAAAACCACAAATACTGTGAAAATGCCAGGGTGTTCCTTGATATTTTGCCTAAGGCATGAGGCCTAAGAGTAACATTGCTTCCATACATATCTGAACTCTAAAGGCCCCTCACCTGAAGGCAGAATGAGCATCTGTAATGGCACAAAAATTGTTTACTTCTTGGGTTACAAGCAAATTTCATGTTCTAAGCATAAATATGTAGTGTCATCAAATGCTATATTACCAAGTGCCAAATTTGTCTTGAAATGAATATTCAATTTAATGTTTATGTAAAAGTAGGCTAAAATCCAAGCTGAGCAATACTTTGTTTTGTTCTGAATTTGTTGCCTGGTTTTTTGCATAATGAACGACAGCCCCAGAAAAAAATACTGTGGAGTATTTGTTCATGATGTCTGCTCACTTCCTAAGGTATTGCAAGTGTTTATGACAATGTTGTAGTGAAGGCTGTGAACTTTCGATGTGAACAGATGGGAGAAAGAAAAACTGAGTGTAATTAAAACTTAAATGTTGAAAGTTTGATCTTGCAGTCTCTGCTCAAAATGACTTCCCTGTGTAGAGAGAGTTCAGCTTGAATAAGCACCACACTAAAGGCTTCTAAGAAACCATAAAAATTTTCCCATTGTTTGTCCTTTCATGCTTCAATGAGGTGACCAGGCATAATTTAGAAAAAGAAGTTATTAATCACCAATGTTCTATACTGCTTCTTCCAGTGGTGACCCAGAAAACAATCTATCTGTTCCCAGTGTCAAGGGTGCCTAAACACTGCAAGGCAAGAATGATCAAGTGGCTAAAACATTGGATGCAATTAAAAAAAAGACATTAATAATACCTGATTCAGTTTTAAAGTTACTGTGACACACCAGAGGTCACTTCGACGTTATTTTCCAGACATAAATTGGCAACAGTGCTTTTCTATTTAGTCCATTATCCTACGTTGATGACTCAGATAAATATAAAAACACAAAGTTCATTTTCTAGTGATCTGGTAGCATTAAGTTCTACCTCTATGTCCTTCACATTGAATGGAAAAAAAAACTAACTCAAAAAAACCAAATCTTTTAATCCAATGTTTAGTCTGTTTTGTAACTAGAAGCCTATTCCTGTTTAATTTATAACTTTTTTTTTCTGTGAATTATATAAACAATACTTAATTTAAAAGGTTTCACCTATAATCTTCAAAACCCAGAGATTGCTGTTGATTTGTGCTTTAGAAAATAAATTGTACTGTGGTAATTTCCAATAATTTCAGTAGAAATAGCTTTATGACCTAAAATCTGGAATTTGAGATATTTTCATGGCACATTCAGATTATGAATTCTTATTGAGTTTCAAGGCTGATTTTGTTGTCTGACTTTCAGAAAAATGTATGATCACCTTCACTCTTTGTGCGAGCAAATTATGACTGGTTACTCCTTTCAAAATCAAAGTTGTATTTAGTTGGAGTCTTGCCACTCTCAGAACTTGCTGCGGTTGAACTAAACAAGAGTTTTCTTAGTATCCACCAAAAATATTAGTATAGGATTTATCTGTCTCTTTACAATATTGCAAGGTATAAAAATAAAAAACCCACTTGTGTTAGTTAGAAAATAAGAACAGTATGTAGCAACTCTAGTACAGAAGTTCTGGATACATCTCTTGCCAGGTTTTCAGTGTATTTAACTTTCTTAATGAAAATTCTGTAAACTGGAGAATAGAAAAAAGATCTTCCACAGTGCAGGGTATAAAAAGAAGAAGTGTATGACCCACTCCTAGCAGCAGATACATGAAAGAAACTACAACATTTTTCCCATTTTAAGGGAAGTGAATAATTTACATCAGCTTTTGGGGTTTTTCGTGTACTAGTAGAAAATTTAAGAGGAATTTTTTTACTAAAAAGAAAGAAAAGTTTGGCAGAGTACATGGCCTTTGAAAAACCTATATTTTATATTATGATCCACACTTTGAAAAGGAATCTCATGAGTTTGAGGCAAGAGCAGAAGTAATTTCAAGCCCAAAAATCAGTTGTCTGTGCCTTAAAACATCACAGCAATGGCAAACTTGCAAAGATGACACTCCCTCAGAAGACTCTCAGTAATAACTCTGGCAGCACTCTGCTGGTGTGACAGCAATATGAGTACACCTAAACCAGATATACATATAAATAAATTCTTCACTAACAGGAAGAGGACATCAAAAACTGTTCTCAGAAATAAGGCAAGGAATAGCACATATTTACATGGTGCTTATGATTGCTTTTCTGTTTCTTATACCATAATTATGAAATATCCACAGAGCCTTTCCTCAAGACATCCTTGTCAGACCCAACAGCAGTTGGACATCAGCTTTCCTATGTCACCCCTTTGTATTAGGAGATGCTAGGATCTCTGTATTCCTCCCAGGCATCCTGTCACTGCCTTTACCTTTTGTATGCTTTTCTTTACATCTGTGTTTTGCCCTGATATCCTTGCCCCAATCTCCATGCAGGCCTCCTAGTATTCTCCTGAATTCCTGAATTCCTTGCTCATCAGGATGGACTGCTCTGGTGCCTGGGAGAGGTGATCCTTTCCTTGCTTCCTTGAGTTACAACCAACTCTCTCGCACCCCTTTTAACTTCAGGTGCTTGTCCTATGGGATTCTTTCAAGCAGATTCATGAAGAGGCCAATGTCTGCTCGTGCCTGGATGTCGTGTGCCTCCAGCAGACATTGGGGTGGCTGAACCACCCCCATGTGCACCAGGACTGAAAAATGTGAGGTTACTTCCAGCTCTTTGCAGAGATTCTCATCTATATGACTGACGAGACTGGGAGCATGAAGTTGTCCAGTCTCAAGGACAGAGACTACAGGGAGTCTGAATTGCTGCCCCTGAGTGCTGAAGGGGAAGGTGTAGACACAACTGGGCTGTCCATGAAATTGTATGGTGAAGGAACAAGTGGACACACACAAATGTGGGAACATGAGAAATTCCAGTTAGGTGTAATGGAAAGCTTTTTGACAGAGACCATGCTTGAGCACTGAAACATTGTCTAGAGGAGCAATGAAATGTTCAGTTCTGGGTTTTTTCAAGACCTGACTGGACAAAGCCCTGAGCAAACTGATGCACACAAACCTGCTTTAGGGAGAGGCTGGGACTAGGTGACCTTCAGTGGCCCCTTCCAGTATAAATCACCCTAGAACTTTTGTCTTGTTAATGGAAAGTGAAAAGAAAGCTTTTCATCAGCCTTGAATGACTGCTCCCAAGCCTCTCAGTAGTTCAAACTGTTCCAAACGCTTCTGTGGATCTTGGACTCTGCTCAGTTAGAAGATCTAAATCAGGCAAATGTCACCACCTATTGACATGCCTTCATGGAGTTCTTGACAAATATTTGAACATACTAATGAATGACTGTGAAGAATAAGTTTTTAGGTGGAATGAGGAGGGCTGAAATGACAATTTTGGGCAACTGTACTCATAACACGCAGTCGTGTCCTTCTCTGCTAGGAATGAAAATACTTTCTTGCCAGGCATACAGTATATTGATAAAGACCATAACAGCAGCATTTATAAACATTTGTGGAACAGCCTTGTGGTGTGTATAATACATACATGTGTATAAATATGTGTATAGGTGTTGGAAAACAATCCTGTGAAATGGTCATTAAGCAAACACATTGAACTAAAAGTTGTCACATCATGCAACAAGTTGAAACTTTTGACAGTTTATACAAAAGCTGCCTGGCACTTAGACTGTCAGATTCTGTTTAATCATGGACAGAAGTAAGAAGAAGGAAGCTGTAAACCTAAGCTGTGCTAAAGGTTTAATCCTGACACCAGGGGAAAAAAAAATCTTGTCTATTGATGTGTAAATTGCTTTTCAAAAAACTTGTCTTTCTGATGTTATTCAAATGACCTGTGTTGTATATTAGACTTACTGAAGTTTAATTGATTTTGGCTATGATTTTGTTCTATTTTAGTTTGAAGTTTGTATCTTATTTAAAATAGATTTTCTATTTTTTACTGGGTTTGCTATATTTGTTTTAAATAGGAACATTTTTTTTTTGTTTTTCTTATGTCTTACATGGTACTGTGAGCTGAATAAGTAGTATAGTGTTGTCTGTGTACCTAAAGAGATGAAGGCAGCATACTTCATATTCCAGCTTGCAAAGTGTTAAACAAGACTAGTGAGAAATCAGTAACACAAATATATTTTTATCCTGTCCTTTAATTCTTTTGATTTATTGAGATTCTTGTTCCCCATTCTCCCAACAAGAATCCCAACAAGAGCATGTCTTCTGAGATTTATGTAATTTGACTTTTTAACTTGCTTACAGATTTTTGTGGGATTTGCAAATCCCTAGATTCCTCTAAAGAATATTTTAAGGAAAACATGGGATTTGGGAAATTTGGTACTTACTACTAAGAGATAGAGGAGACTCAGAGAAATTAATCTATAGATTAATCTATTAAACTTTTAAAATCACCATTAAAATGGTATAGCTAATTAACACAATCAGCAAAGCTGACCAAATGCTGATGTGCCTCAGAAAGGAATAAATGAAGATAAAAGCATTCATGACAATAATTCACCCAAATTAAGTAACTTGCTATTATAGTCACAGCTATTGGAAAAACAGATCTTCCCAATAATGCCCGTCTGCACTGAATGGAAGTCTGGAGTGTGACTAGGAGTTTGCAGAGCATTAGACTACCTAAAGTCACAACAAAATCCTTAATCATTTTCTTCCAACATGTATTTAATAAGGAGTTTAACATGTTCTTTGGAAACTCTGACCCAGCTTTATGGTTTAATATTATGACATTAGATACACTGTGAGGAAAAGATATGCTTTCATAAATCACTTAAGCTATAACTAGAAAAATAGCATTCATTATATCTTTTTAGACTAGAAAGTTAAGCTACCTGAGAAAGGAGCAGGGATATGTCTGACTTTGTAATTAAAATGGTCTTTCAACAAATCTTTGTAAGAAGGGTTAAATCATAAATGCAAATCAATGGTTTAATACCTGCAAAACACTCACTGTGTTTTTAATCTTGCCTGGAAAGCAGAGATTAGCTGCCTTGTTATTTCAGCTGTGGGGACTTGAGCATCCTCTCCCTTTGGGAAGAAAAGTCAGCAGTGAGCTCGGAGGGCAGAGACGAAGCAGATTTCCTCCGTGGCACTGCAGCAGTGTCCTGTGCTCAGCAAGCACAGATGATGAATCCCTGTGCTTGTTCTTAAGTGCCTGAAAGGGCATAATGAACCAGGACCCTGACCCGCACTGCTGGAAACCCTTTTGGTATTAGTAAAGAGACTAAATTTCAGAGATGCTCCTCTTGATCGTAATAAAGAAAAGCAGGCCACACGGCCCCCCAAAGGTGTGTCACAGTACAACAGGTACTTGCCATCTTTCCCTGACTTGGTGTTTTCATCCTCTGAAGTGTAAACAGTAGGGGAAAACGCTTGGCTTAGAGTGGAGGCTGCGCACATGTGACTGTTGCTAGACATTAAAAATGAACATATTTTATTATAGGGAAACTACTAATTTATTTCCCTAGAACCATTAACGTAGTGTGCTTAGAAAAAGCCTCCTGGCACGATTTTGGCACGATTTTATGAACAGGTGTCATAACTTGACATGTCTCAGCACAGTACACCTACCTGCCCCTTTCTCTTTCTGCGCGCCTGTTCTCTAATTCACGCTGCAGACCAAAACTTCGTTTTGCTGCGGGCTTCGCCGCCCGCCCGGAGC
>VZRH01000796.1:0-29726 GCA_013397555.1 Urocynchramus pylzowi
CTGCCCCTGCCCCTGCCCCTGGCCCTGCCCCTGCCTGCACTCCAGGGCAGCTGAGGGGATGGCCAGTGACACAGCACACCTGGATCTACCTGCTGAGAGACATCCACAGTCCATGCAGCAGCAAAGACATCTATCTCTTCTAGCCCTGAATATTTCCCCTCTTCTAGCCCTGAATATTTCCCCTCTGAAGGTCTGCAATGCATCACCCCCTGGGAATGGCAGATATGGCTGGGAAGCACACACCAATGTAGGGAACGAGCAGGCCATGAGCTGGAGGGGACTGGAGGTGAGATGGGCTGTGCAGGGAGCTGAGGGTCCTTCAGCCTGTGGCTGGAGGGGGGATGTGAGCAGTGCATGAAGTTAAATAGCTGCTTGCTGATTGCTCTGATGACAAAACCTGTAGGGAACCTCAAATGACTTGCTCCAAGGCTGGGTTCAGAGCAGAAGAAAGGGAAAAAGCAACAGGGAAGAAGGAAGGTGGTAGGAAAAGCAGGAGGAAGAAAGAGGCTGGTGGCAGGTATCCTTTGTCTCTCTGTGTTTATATGAATTCCCATTTTTTCTGGGACATTGAAGGGTGGCCATGAGGTTGGGAGGCACGATTTTGGTGAAGGTGGACAGACTAATTTCTGTGTAGTCCTCCCTCAGACTCTGCTCAGGTCTGCAGTGGCAGACTCCCAGGATCCCAGTCATGACTGGGAAAATCTAAAAGGCTCCAGCAAAGTAATGCACAGGGAAAAGCTGGAAATGGGTGTAAAGGGGGCAGCCAGCCCCAGTACTTGTCCCCAGCCCACCACTGCAGCCCCAGCTAATGGGACAGGTAATGGGTTGAGGGCCATGACCTGGGCTGGGTATCACTGCTGACCTCTCCCAGGGGTTGTGACCCGAAGGCTGAGAGTGACTAATGCAGAGATTTATGTCTTGTTAATAACAGAATTGAACAATCAGTGTAATGAAATCCATGCTCTGCATTAATGAGGGGTTGAGGCAGCGGAGGCTGAGCCTTCCCTTCTCCCAGGGTGGGCAAAAGGGGTGAAATCTAGAAGAATTTGTCATTCCCTGCAGAAAATGGGGCCATACCCAGGCTGGGCGCTCAGTGGCCACCAGAGTTTTGGGTTTGTTATACCCCATAAATTCCTGTTTCTTTTCTTTAAACATCAGGAGGCATTAAGGGTATGGAGTTATGTCTGTACCTTCCCTGGTAGATATCAGCTGTGTGGAGACCTCAGAGCACCTTCCAGGATTTGAAGAGACCCACAAGGAAGTTGGACAGGGACTGTAGTGACAGGACAAGGAGTAAAGGTTCACACTGAGAGAGGGGAAATTTAGGTTAGATATATAGAAGGAATTGTCCCCTGGCAGGGAGGGCAGGCCCTGGCACAGGGTGCCCAGAGCAGCTGTGGCTGCCCCTGGATCTCTGGCAGTGCCCAAGGCCAGGCTGGGCACAGGGCTGGGAGCACCTGGGACAGTGGGAGGTGTCCCTGCCATGGCACACCTGGATGGGCACTGGATGGGCTTTGAGGTCCCTTCCAGCCCAAACCATTATGGGATCCCATGGTTCTATGCTATTGAGAAAAGTCTTCACAGTAATAAAACCTGCAGGAGAAAGATGCTAAACTGACTCCATTTTTCCCTAGGCACTGTCTCTGCAACCAGTTTTAAATTCTGGCATTGTGACTCAGACACAGCTAAAATTAGACCATGGCTCTGCAAGTCACTTGATTTTTGCTTCAGGAGGATTCTATGACTTAGGTGAAGCTCTCATGCTGCTGCACAAAGATGCATCTCCAGCAGCTCTTCAGCACCAGCTGTGCAGCCCCATGCCTTGCTGGAAAATGGCCTTACTATGAAAACATCCCCTTCCTAAGGATGCCAGCTCCATTCCTTGTTGTCCAGCAGAACCCTGGGCTTGGGAAGTGGAATCTTAAGTGCAAGAACATGTGCACATTTGGAAAAAATAAAATTTAAAAATGATTTCTCTATTTCTTGACAAAGAGGATCTATTTTAAATTGTTGGGGAAAGTAACAATTAACTAACAGAATTGGCTAAACTGCTAGGCACTTGCAGTGATTTTGTCATGAACTATTTAGAAACATCTTTCAGAAGAAAAGTGGCTGTGCTTTAACTTCTTTGGGAAAAGAAACTTTGAGGAAGCAGCTGAGATGTTCCTGGGAGCTTTGTCAGCATCTGCCCCATTCTTTGGGGTCGTCACCCACCTGAACAGAGCACACCAGCAGTTTGTCACTGTACCTCTGTCCAGACTGCTGACCAGGAGGGAAAGTGGACAGAAAACCTGCTGTGAGCTTTGTGTCCACAGCTCTGCAGTGAGCAGCAAAGAGCCCCGGCTGTGAATTTTTTGCTGCAGGGTTTTCCCTGGCAGCAGCAGGAGGTGGAGGATGAGCATCCACAGGGTGACAGGCAGCTGCCAGCCTGTCAGTCCCAGGGAATGAAGATCTCCAGCAGCCTGCAGAAGCCTCCCTGTAACACATCCTTGGCCAACTCGAGCCAGGGCAGTCGGCTGAGGTTGCTCTGTTGCCATTACAGATGAAGAAGCCAAAGCCTGGGGGAGGCCTTGGGAAGGGGAGTGAGCTCTGAAACATGCACAGCCCTCACTGCTGAAACAGGAAACATCCCATCAGCATTTCAGTATTTATTTCTCTTTAACCTCCCAGCCCTGCTCACCTCCCTGCGCTGGAGGGGCAATTAAGGCGGGTTCCCATGGGAGCAGGGGGAGAGGGGAAGCAGAGGGGCACTGGAAGCAGAAAGCTTCCCCTCCCTGTGTCATTAGTATAAATTGTGTTTGTGCAAGTTATATTTTACGGCAGGCGTGTCAATTAGTGTGTGAAATTTAATAACCCAATTGAGCTTCCCTCGCTCAAAGCTAAATTGAAATCTGTTGCCTGTTTGGGAGAGGAAAGGGCTGTCATGGATGGGAGGCTGAGCTGGTGGGCCAGGGAAGGGCATTTTTCTAGTAGATTAAAAAAAAAATGAATGGTTTTGTCATACTCAGCTTTGTTTGGAGAGGGCAGATGATTTGACTTTTTAATTTCTTTTTTAAAGGTGATTGTTTTGTAAGAAAATGCTTGGGAGGGAGAAGGGGGATAATGTTTATTTGATTACATTTGGTTTTGCTTCTAGTGGGGGGTAGATTTTACTGCTAATGACTGCAACACTGAGGGTAGCTTTGGAGCAATCCCAGCTCCCAGCACCTGGACCCTTGTCATGAGGAGAAGGAAGACAGATGCACCTCGCCAGCACCCTGTCCCATGGCAAGGCAAGGGGTGTGATGGGTGTCTGCCCAAATCCCACCAGAGCATAAGCACCAAATCTGAAACTCACAGAGTTCAGGGCAGTAGGACCAATATTGAGAGCACAAAGTGATCAGACTCTGCCTGTAAAAGAGGCTGTAAAAACTCCTAAGCAGGGAGTTAGAGCAAGTATTTAAGTTATTGGCTTGTTTAACTTGCTTCAGGCTTAGGATGGATTGTGGTGACAACAGGCTTTAGCATGGATGGTGGTACCAGCTGGCCCTACCCTGAACATGCTTTTTGTCTCCACCATTGTGATAAAAACATATTCAGTGCAACCATGAAAACCAGTGCTTTCACCTAAAGGCAAAACTCCAGGAGCTGGAGACTGGAGGAAAACAGCAAAATTACTACACTTGCATGAGCTCATATCAGACTTTTATCCTTGCTCTAGTAATATTGGGCATTTTTTTTTTCCCCAAAAAAACCTCCCTGTCCCAAAATCACAGTGTTAATCCCTCTCACCATCCAGGATGGCCCAGGAATCACAGCTGCATTTTGAGGAGCTCCCTGCTCTCCCCTCTTCCCACACCTCCACATTACCCCTGCCCAACAGTAGTGTGGGGATTGCTGCACTTCCCCAGTCCACATCCCAAAGGACAACATCTGGCTGTGAAATAATCCCTTTCTGAGATGTTTCCCCCTCGCTGGCAGACATTCTCCAGCCAGGCTGCACTTCCAGCCTCTCCTGGGTTGCTGGTCTCAAAGCTCTCCAAGGAGACCCATTATCCAGGAGAGGAATGTCCAGGACTGCTTGGCTTTCCTGGAGGAAAGAAACCCCAAGGTTCATTCCACCAAGGATCTTTCCACCAAGCCCTGCTGCAAGTGGGCAGAAAGCTGGAATCAGGAAAGGAATGTTTATAAAATTGCTTTCATGGACACTGCACATGTGGCTATATGTTTGTAAATCAGGTCATGCCATTCCTGAAATATATGGGCAATATTCAGGATATTTAATGAGATAAAGATGTAATTGGCTTCAGCTTTTAATGCTTTGGGAAACAGCATTACCCTGGTTTGAAGGGGACTCTTAAATAAGATTGAGTTACTGCAGTGAGTAACCCACTGCAAAGATACAATCTGAGGAGGGAACCTGACCCTGCCAGGATTTCCTCTGTAGTGTGTTTGCATTATATCAGCATCTAATCTGGAGCACATATCTACATTTCCCTGAGTCCCCAGAAAAGCAACCTCAGTATTCATTGAATGCTAAAAGAGAAGAAATTTGCTCCAGGAAGGAAATTTTAAGGCTATAATCTGCAGGGTCCAGTGCATGTTTTTAAAGCATCGGAAATATTAGAGGTCTCTCGTGTCTTCCAAAAACCTTAAGAAGAAGGACAAAATGCTGCACAGCAAAGGCCTTTAGGAAGGATTGCAATGGGAAAAGAGATTAAACATAAGATCTGGAATGCCAATGACCCGTACATGTTTTTCAGTGAACAGCAAAATACCATGAAAGACTTCAGTGGCCTCCATGCAGTCAGCAAGCAGCGCTGCCCTGCAGATCCAAATCCACTGGGATCCTGCAACTACCCAGCTGCTTACTCCAGCTCCTTATCTTCGACCAACAAGGCTCAATTTCCAGAGGAAGGGCAATAAATATTCTGACAGGATACTGAGGAGGCTGGGGAGAATTTGGAGGGAGATGCAGAAAAGATCCCACAGCCTGAGGTCACATCCCCAGCTGGGTGCTGGCTATGAACTACACAAATTTGTTTTAAGACACCTAAAATCAGAAAAAATATTATGCAGCACAGCATAATATACAATAACACATTGCACTGTCCACTTCCCAAACATTCCACCCTTCCACAAATAAAGCCTAAAATTAAAGAGCTGAGAAACATGAATTTGAAACATAGTGAAAGACAATTTGTGTTTTGTAGGCACAGGGAGGGCAGATCTTTAAGGCTTTCACTGGAGAACCCTAACTTTGACCCTGTTCCAAGATACTCTGCGGTACTCACCATTACCTGGTGATCCAAACAGGCATGAGGACCTGGAGGACTTGAAGACTTCCTAGCCAGACAGGACTCATCTCCATTTAGGAGTCACAACTTTTTAAGAGAACTTTCAGGCTCCTGGCTGCAGAAATACAATCTGGCACTGTGGGACCAGAGCAGTCTACTACGCAGAGAAGTATGTTGGCAAAAAATACTGCTTTTAAAAGAAATGTTCAGCTCTTTTTCAAGAGAAAAGGAAGCCTGACATTTTTTCAGACAAAAATAAAAGCATCATAATTTTGTAGTATTTGAAAAGAACTCTCCGGAGTCAAGGAAAATGACAATAAAAAAGAGAAATATTGACAATGGAAAGTGAGGAAGGCTGCACGAGACAGGGCCTGGGTCCAAGGGAGGGAGAGGCTGATGCACAGCCTTGGGAGAGGCTGCAGTTACCTGTTGGAAAATGAGGGCACTTGTGAATATTTAGGGTGTTTCACTGAGAGTTCTCCAGTTTGGAGAAGCACTGAACTTCCCCTGAACCCCTGCCCCACGATGAAAGCAGCTCTCTTGCACCTGCACAGCACAGGCTCCCGAGAAGCAGCATGTCCTTCTCTCCTTCTCCTCTCCATCCCACGGAACAGCTGAGTTCTCAGATTGCCTGACACGCCATTTATGACAGAAATAACCTGCCTTGGCACTGACACCTGAAATTCACTTAAGGTTCATCCCATTGTTAATGACCAGATCAATAAAACTGAAGCCACAAGAAGAGCTCTTCCATTCATCCTCCTGCCACCCCTCCCTTCCCCAGCCGCGCTGTCCGTCTCCATCTCTGTCCCAGGGCGTTCCCCTCAGCCTGGAAGGAGACTCTCCCATGCTGGGACAGCTCCTTTCATCCCCACAGCCCCTGGCATCTTTCTCCCAAGCCCTGGGAGCTGAGTGACAAAGCTGGGGAGCGGAATCAGCCACAGCCTCCCTCTAATCAGCCGTGGCCTTGCTGAGCCCTCCACTGCAGCGAGGTGCTCGCGCTGCCAGACGAGGCTGATTCACATCGTTTTCCCATCAGTGAATGAAATCTATCACCCTAGGACAGACCTGTTACTGCTGCAAGCCACTTCAACCTACCCAGTTAAAAACCCCTTGTAAAAGCTAAAAAGGACGTGGACATATTTTATGGCAAATTAACTTTTAACATGTTCTTTCCCTCCTGGTATTAAGATCCCATGCTCAGCTGACACTTCCGTGCTCCTCACCAGCTGCAAGGGCAGTACTGGATGGGGGCTGGCAGCTCCCCCATGGCAGTGGAAGGGATTTAGGGTAATATGGAGAGATTAATTGCCCTCTCCTTTTGTTCATCTGCCTTGATTGACTCCAGAGGAAGCCCAGAAAAGCTCATATTAGTTCCATGAGATGAACCTACTCCAAGGACAAGTCCCTGCCCCGCAGAAGGCAAAAGCATCCAAAGTCACACTGGATTTCTCTCTGATGTGTTGATCACAGAATCACAGAAAGGTTTGGGTTGGGAGGGACCAAAGTTCCACCCTCCTGCCATGGCAGGGACACCTCCCACTGTCCCAGGTGCTCCCAGCCCCAGTGTCCAGCCTGGCCTTGGGCACTGCCAGGGATCCAGGGGCAGCCACAGCTGCTCTGGGCACCTGTGCCAGGGCCTGCCCACCCTGCCAAGGACTTGATGCTGAAATGCTTTAGCTCCTGCTAGACCCCTAACACAAGTCACTGAAGGCACTCATCAATTCCAACAAACTACAGATCAGGCCTACAGGGCACCCTGGGAATAAACCCAACCCTGCCCAGTGCAGGCTCTCAGTCAGAGATGAGGGGTTCCCTGTGACCTCCAGACTGCAGAAAGTTCTCATCTGCTGCCCCCCAAGAGATCCTGAAGTCCCATCCTCTAATTCTGGTTTCATTTCTATTCTGGAAATGTTGTCTGGTCCTGTAGACATTTGGTCACTGATGGGTTGAAAGGACCTGGAGTTGGTTTAAAGTACAAGGAGCATTTCAGTGGCTCCACAGACATCAGCACTGTCTCAACCAGGACTCATCTGAAGGCAAACAAGGCTCCTCTTCAGCAAAGCATTTCAGTTGTTTTTCCCTGAAGGAAATGTCTCACCAACACAAGGCAATGGGAAACTGTATCTTTGTCATCCAGGTCCATGCATATTTTAATGAATAAAAAAAAAAATAATTCTTCTATACCTGTTCCTTAACAAAGCCAAAATCTGTGGCAGTGAAGAACAGCTAAGACATTCCGGAAAAATACCTTCACTAGAGAACATGAACATTCCATTACAGAGGCTGTGTGTGTGCTCTGATTGATCCCCAGACTGGCATTTCAATTTATTTCCCACTGGATGATTCATTCATTATGGAGAAATAAGACCATTAAATGCATGATAAAGCACAGGCATCAATAGATGAGGCTGGTGGTTACTTTGCTGTACCTATCTAAACAATAACTCATAAATAAATCTATTTGTGATCACACAGGACCTTTTAAGAGGGGTAAGGAAGCAGTAATTATTAAGCAGATATATATAAAAAAGAATTGCTTGCCAGCATTACCACCCTGTGCACACACACATATTTTGCTGTTGCAGCTGTGACTGCAGGGCAGAGGTGGGTCAGATGCTCAGATTGCAAACAAGCTGCCTCTAAACCTGCTCAGAGCCCCGTGGCCTCTCCCAGGTGTGTGCAGGTATGTGTGTGCACATGGGAGCAAGGTCTTATCTTCAGCAGCAGGGAAAGGTGCCAGAGGAGACCATGCAAGATATTTTTTCCCTACTCTTTTTTCTTTTTAACTGATTTCCCACCCAACCAGCCTCTGGGATGAAGCAGGATGATCAGGCTCTATAAAGGTTTCCTTTCTTTAATATATATTTTTCTCCACCTGCAGTGAATGAAGAAAAAGCAACAAAATGCCTGAGCACATCCATGGTAGTGAAAGGATCCCTGAGTCATGTCTTTCTCACCTGGTCAGGGACACTTTGGCCTCTCCCCACCTTCTCTAGCCAATTTCTCTGCACTGTGATGTCTTGCAGGATCTCCTTCCCAGCCTTTGCCCTCCCAGTCCCACTGTTTTTCATTGCTTCATCTTCTCACTCTCAGTGGTGCTGGAGGCCACTCATGCTGGTTTTAACTCACCCCCATGCCCCCACTCATACCTGTGTACAAACATCTGCCATGCCTGGTTTTGCCCTTCACCCACACTCACCCAAGGTACAACAACTTGGAATAAAACCAGCAGCTGTGGTTGGGTTGGGTGCTGGGTGAGAAGAGGTGAGATGAGATGAGATGAGGGTGGAGCAGCTGGATGGGAGCACAAGCAGTGTCCTCAGCCCCTGCTGGTATGGACTGCCTGCTTTCCCATCTGATTTGGTGAGTAAAGGCTTGGCACCAAGGAAACATATCCCACAGCTGATATAAACTTACTGCTCCATTCATTCATTTGGATTTCTTCAAAGTTTGAGAAGATTACACAGAAGCCTAAACACAGTCCCAAATACTGGAGATAGCGAGCTTCCCGAGATTCACAGACTTCAGATGAAGCCTCTGCCACTGAAATAGCTAAAAAGTTGTTTTCCACATGTGATCACACCACCTTTTACTGATCAGACCTGACTTTACCTTGCTGGACAATCCAGCTATTAGTGCTCATCACTGAGTGGCACTGGAGAACTTGGGCTGCTTGGCAGTGCAGTTCTGCCTCAGCAGGGACAGAGGAAAGGCAGCAATGGCAGAGACAGGCAAGACAATGAGAAAGGAAGGGGAAGCGAAAGAGGAAGAAATGAACATTTCAAAAATGAAGAGATACAAATAAAGGCTCCCAGATGGGACATAGAAACACCAGGGGCGAAAGCTTTCTTTGAAACTGTTTTACAAATCAAACAAGTCTGGTCCTTTCTGTGCCCATTTCCAAGAACATTGCACAATTCCACAACTGTTGAAATAATCCCATATAAAGGTACAGTCAGAATTTTGGTTTTATCTTTTAAATAAAAAAAGAGTATTCAAAAAAAACCCCCAAAATCCCAACCAACAAACATGCAAACAAAATAAGCAGCTCAATTCCCCTTTGGCCATGTTCTTGGACTTCCAAGAAACCAATGTCAAACTAAATAGATGTGACACAACTCAGCTGATTATCCTGAGCTCTAATTGAATTATAAGCCATGACTTTACAGCTGCTTGTTCCAAATCCCACATATTCCCTGTCTGGCAGAGGGTGATTTACTGGTGCAGCAGGACACAGTGAGCTCGTGGGGGTGTGGGTGGGCAGGGTGGGCTATGGACCTTCCAGGGGCTGCTCCAGCTGTGGTGGCCAAGTGACATCTCAGATGTGCAGGTTGGTGCTGCTGGTGCCTGAGGACAAATTGCAGAGCCACAACCAAGTGCCCTCAGGCACTGAATTAAGTGAAACAGAGGGGGAACTCATGACACACGAATGGCCATGTTTGTCTCCATCCTGAGATAAATCAGTTCTCTGCTTTTCCTCACTGCAGGCAGAGGCAGTTTGTGCAGCAGCTGCCTGAAAGGAAATTTACTGGACAATTAAAAGTGCTGACTTTCAAGCAGCGCTCTCGAGGTGGAGTTGAAAATTATTGGGTGTGAAATGCAAATAGATTTAACAGTTTTACTGCTATTTATATGACGTTCACCCATTCCCAGCTATTTTCCTCCTTTTTTTTCACTCTGGTTTTAAACGGTCCCAGCTCTCACAGGTTTTAACAGTCTCAGACACAGGCAGTATAACCTGGAGCACCCTGCAAGGCTCAACAAACCCAGATCAGTGATGTGTGCTGTGAGGGAGGGTGGGGAAAAGTAAAGTATATCCCACTCCCTAACAAAATATTAATTTAGAATTAAGCTGATAATTACATTCAGCTTTAGGTCTGCCCCACAACCCTCTGAGGCAGTTCTTATTCAATCAGCTTTTGGCCAGTACCCAACAAACCTCCAACTTCAATAATCACAAATTGACCAAACTAGCTGGTCTCCAGCTCTAGGAATACCTTCCCTGAGGAGGGATATGGGAAACCCACAGTGTGGCAGTGGGTCGGGTTCCAGAGGAATTTTGTTCCCCTGGGCATTCCCATGGAGCACCCGCTTTCCCTGATGTTCCCCTGAGGTTCAGTGTGATCTATCAGAGCTAGGATGGAGTTTTTATGAGGTTTAATTCCCTGCCTGATACATTAAATTAATGACCAAAACAGGCCATGCCTTAATTAAAGATCAACTGTTAAGATCAGTAAAGCAAGATAGTCTCAGGTTGGCCAGGCAGGGTCCTGGAAGAACTGTAAAGGAATGGGAAAAAGTGGGAAGCAAAGAAGCAAAGTGAAGCAACCCCTCCAGAGCCTCCAGCACTGAGAATCTGGAGTTTCATGGCTTTTGGCTCACACGACTTCTTAATCAAGGGCAAGTATCTATTGTTCCTGTCTAACTCCTCCTGGATCTCACTTAATAAAAGGTGCCACTGAAATGCTTCCTACAGTGAGGTATTTTCTGAACTACTTGTAATGGACCTCTTATGTCCATAATATCTGCTGCAAGATTTACCACTGCTGGGGAGAGATATTTGCTGCTCAGACATTTCAGGTGGTTGTGTGAGGTCTGTTGAACCAAAAAAACCTCTTTCTCAACCTCATTTGGAGCCAAATGTACACATTTGTTGTTTATACTACTGTTTCTGTGCTTGTGACCTTCATTATCTTCTGCAAAGGGGATCAACAACCTCCCATACCAGACTCTCCATTCCTATCTCATCTGGGAAATAATATTTGTTACTGTTTAAACGTTCCCACGGCTGAATTCCACTCTCCTGTTTGTGGGTGCAGTATGTGTCATTAACACGTTCAAGTAGGCACAAATATCCGTCCATGCAGCTGCCCACCTGTCCTGCTGCCACTGTGGCCTCAGTTCTGCACAACGAGCTCTAACAAATAGATTTACCTACATCAGAGTCTGTACAAAACTCACCCATTTGCCTCCCTCTTCATGGAGAACTGCACTCATTTTGCTGGATTTCTCTCCCATCTCTTTTTGAATGTAGCCCTGGTGAGAAGGATTTGGCAGACAATTGTTTAAGTAGAACCATAAATTTGATGTGTCTTGATTAAGTCTCACCAAAGGTCCCCCATACCACCACGCCTCCTCTGCCCTAAATGTCCCCCAGCTATGAGGGCATGAAATATTTTCACAGGTTTTACAGCATAGCTGAACCAAAAGCAAGGTGCAAGAAACACTGCATCTTTTTCTCTTTACAATTATGTCGAAGTGCCTGTCTCCTCATCCTCCTCCTCCCATCCTTCCCCCAGTGACTTGAACCAAAATTCTAGCTGCAGTGAGGCATGGGCCCAGCTGAGGTGAGTTTGGTGAAAATAAAGTGAACAGGGACTAAGAGAGCAATGCTCTGGTTCTCAAGTGCTGGCTTAGCTGCTCCTTGTGTAGGGACAGTGGAGGCTCTTTGCTGTAATGTGCAAATGTGATCCACCAAACCTATTGTGGTATGTCCCAAACAGGGCTGCAGTTCCCAAATCCCTAAATAAGTGAAGGGAAACCTGAAGAATGGTTGAAATTACAGGATGGACAGCATAAATAAGTGCCAAGGGTTTCTCCTGTACCCCATGGTACCTCTGGATTCGTTCCATGGGCTCTTGTGGTGAAACAAAGCCAGTGCAAATGAAAACAGAGTTGGGCTCCTCATAAATACACATAAACTTATGCATATAAATATGTCAATAACTGTATATTATTATTTTGCTGTGAAACAGTGTTCTTTAATTCCTTGTCTGTGTTCCCTAGCGTCCCATCCAGCATGACTAGATTGTAACAGATCCCATACTGCCTTCTTGGTGGAAAGAAAAAAAAAAAAAAGGTCTTTATCTTTTCCTGTTTTGCTTTTCCCAGAAAGAACCATTTGAAAATAACATTATGTTTGGATTGCATGCAATTTTGTATTAACCAGAACAAATTAATACAAACTTCAGGTCATGGTCCAAATAGGGTAGAAAGTAAAAGAAGAGAAAGACATAGCAGGGCTAAAGGGTTGCCTGGGGCATGGGATTTCACAGTTGCTGAAATTCCAAAGTGGGAATCTGTACCACAGGGTGCAGGGTACCTTATTTTTTCCATTTTATTTTAATAGATGGAATTTTAAAAGATTTTGTTTCAAATGTCATGTTGATTCATTTCATTTTGAGTTTTATATTAAAACACTAATTGTATTACATATAAATGTTGACAGTCTATCAATATATTAATACATTAATATTGTGGGATAATGTAACAGTCAATGCAAAATGAATGGAAATAACAGTGCACGTACCAGATGTGTGAGTCCAAAAGAAACTGAAATTTCTCATGGCCTCAGACATTTTCACAATTTGTTTCTGCCTCTTATTTCATCTGTTCTTCCCACTTTGGATCAGTTTAAACTACCTCAGAGAGACCCACAAGGAACAAAAATCTTACAGGTTGTACTGGTTCCCACACTGGTCCTCCCATATCCTGATTTGTGACAAAATTTGGTTGTGGTGAAGTATCCACTAACACTTATTTTGTATGAAGATCTAGAGCTGGTTAGAAAGAGGGTTCCTTCTATCACATGGAAAATGTATTCATATTTTTCCTAAATTTTTAAATAGAACTAAAAAGAAAAAAAAATATTTTGGCCTCTTGGTTTTCCAAGAACAAATCCTTTTTTCTTCATTTGAATCCTTGAAATCTGTTGCCAAAACCCCAAAGCTTTTGGATTTTTGTTCAGAAAATAATACAATTGAGTTTTGAGGTATTCTTTTGGCATGAAAACAACATTTTGAGGTGAGCAGATGCTTTCTGTTGAAAAATGTCATCTTGTCAAAAGCACAATCTCCCTTCTCAAAGGACATTGATGCCAGAAAATATTCCATCAGCTCTGTTAGCATCCCTCATCCTCTCCCAGGGAGAGCGACACAGTGACTGCTTTTTAACAAGATGAGCTTTCCAAGAATAGTTACTGGGGAATCAGGAATTTCTGATCATATCAGAGCTTGGTACACAGGATTACAAAAGGAGCCAGTCTCATATTCCAAACCATGGGATCCACCTCTAATATGGCTCACTCTTAATAAAGTGATTCCACACTCCAATGCAGTTCCTCTGTTATATAAATATGTATTTCCTTGGTGGGACATTGTGGTTGCTTTAAGAAGCTGGAAGACATCAGAGCATCACATTCCAAGCTTGGCATTGAGCAAGAAGCCACCAGAATTAAATCAAAGTGCTTCTTTCTGGCAGGCAAAGCAAGTGTAATGAAAATTCTAGCCTTGATCTTCTGCCAGGGGTAGGCAGCAAATCAAGTGCATGCCTAACCACTCCCATGGCCCAGTCCCCCCATCCTGCCCGGGATGCCAGCTACCAGAAGTACAAAAGATGAAAACAGCCTGCCAGACACAGCAAACCAAAGTGCTCCCTTCATTAAGAGCAGTTTATTACTCTCTTCCAGCTCCACCCATGAGCAAATCCATCCTGCTCCATCATGTTGGGACTAATGAAGGGAGGTTGACTGCTCATGGTGAGCTTGGCATTCCAGGAAAGCTTTGGAGATGTCTCCCCTACCCAGGACCTGGCTGGATTACTCCCTCAAAAGAGTAATCTGCACATTCTTGGTCTCCACAGTTCCAAAGCCAAAATCCAGTGGGGCTGGGTGGAGAACCGAGAAGAAACTTCACCCGGAGGAGAACGAGTTTGGGGAGGAACAGGTTCACAAGGCTGCCTTACTTTCTCCCAGTCACAAAGGCCTGAGTAAAATCAGTTATCAAGAGGAAGTGAAGCTGCTGTTCTTCAAAGAAAAACAGTTTTGATGTGGCATTTCCAGCTCAGCTGGAGCTGTGGGGCTGTGTCAGACCATGTGCTGTGCCCAGGCAGATCCCACTGGGAGGGATGCAGGGCCCAGCTACCTGCACAACACAGAGCCTCAAATGTCACCCAACCCCCACGACAGAGGCATCACACAGTCACAAACATTAAGTGGGGAATTAATGTTGGAGAGCAATATTCAGATCAGCTGCCTTTTGATGTTGGCATGCTGAGAATTCCCATCCCACTGGTTAATCTCCATTCCCTTATCTTCCATCTACAAGAAAACCAGACCCTCACACACCTTCGTGGCTTGTCCCACCACCCTCCCCTGCCTCAGTCATCTGAGCCTGACCAAGGCCAGCTGATGGGACAGGGGAGAAAAATCTCTAGTTAGATGGAAAAATCACACCTTGCCCTCATACGTTTTGTGCCTCCAGAGCAGCACTTCTGAGGGGATGGAATTGCTCCAAAGAACAGAAATGAGGCTAAAAAGCCAGCCTTTCCTGCTTGCTTACCCCTGATGTAACTGCAGATAAAAGCTTGGGAATATTGCTACAGTGCTGGATTTGGTGGGGGAGAAGAGAGGGTTTTGAAATGGCTCAGCCCTATTTTCTTAGGGACTGTGGTGAGAACAACACTGAGTGCTTTTGAAGGTGCCATCCAGCACTGAACAAGAAAGGGAGGCTTTGAAAATGCTGAACAAAAAAAGGGACCTTTGAGATTTTTATTTGAAAGTTGGAAGAGCAGCATATCCTGATTAGTGAACACCCTCTTTAGAAAACACCAGCAGCTGTCTTGATCTATACATTTAATACAAGAAATGTGGCCATTAAATAATTTATGTCTATAAGTGCCTAGCTATGAACACGCAAAATGAAATATTAAATAGAGCTGGTACCAAATGGAAGGACTTCAGAAAGGGAACGAATGGGAGCCATGTCATTCACTATTCCCAGGAAACAGCCCCAAAGATCTGGAGCAGAATGAACCCAGGTGGATGAGTACGAAGTGCTTGGGAGCAGAAGCGGAGGTGGGTCACCGATATTATTGTCAGCACAAATTGAGGAGATAAATCCCTCCCAGCAGTGGCTGCCTTGCTCCCTGTGCCCAAATTTCATGGAGGCACAGCAGACCACAGAAGAGCACCTTCTGAGCTACAAGATCTGCAGCTGAAAAGGAATAATGAAGAGTGCAACTCATGGAAATAACAGCACAGACTAGAAGTGTGTTCAGCCTCCCTTCCCACCCCTTCAGGAGATCCTGATCCACTCCTGATGGAGAGGATGCTTTGGAGTGACCTGAGAGTAACCAGCCTTAGGTCAGAACAGGCCATTTCCCTTATCACTGCTGGCAAGAGCTGGGGTTGCTAATTGTGTCAAGGCTGAGGAGCCCAAGTAGGATGTTGATATGGCTATCAGGAGTATTCAGTGGAATAAACAGTTTGGAAGTGAAGTTAAACCTCACACTCCAGAGCTCAAGCTAATGGCTATTAGAAACTAAGGCAAAATTACTGTGGGTTACAGATAACCACGTTCTGTCTTCTCCAGGCATTCTATAGCTTTGCCTGGCAGAAGATTATTATAGCAGTTTCAGGAAGATTATTTTTTTCTCAGGTCTTCCTGGACATTCCTCCTGAGAATTTCTGGGGAGGGGGATACTCCAGTGTTTCTGCTTTTCCAGGTATCCTGTTCAGAGCAAATGTGCTGTGTTCCCAGCCAGCCTGGTGGCTAGCAAGACACAAATGCTGTGTCCTGTGGTAGATCCAACACTTCTGGTGAATGCTGGCCTCACCACAAGTGCCCAGAGGGGCTGGACAGGAGCCCCACAGCTCACAGCTGCCTGGGAAACCCTCAGCAAATGAGCAGCAGTGCTGGGTACTGGCAGTCAGAGGGAAAACACCAGGTTTGACACCTCTGTTCCCATGCCTAAACTCCTCTCTGTGGTCTCACAAAGTGCAGCTTCATGGTACAGAAATTCCTGTCCCACCATATGGACTTTGGCTTCCCTGTACATTGGGATACTCCACAGTGAGACTGCCCCACCATTCTCTGCCCCCAAGAATTGTCACCACCAGCAAATAATAAAAGGGAGAGGAGAAAATGCAGATATATAGGAGGAGAAGCTTGTAAAACAGGAAGATTTTGGCTCTGATGTGGGACAGCTTTTTCCAGCAGGCAGAGGAGCTGATCAACACATTGGATTTTCAGGGAAAAGTTAAGACATTGTGTTGACCATGAGCAGAAGGGACCAGCTCTGGGTCCAGGGCAGCTTTGCCTCACTTGGGTTTTATAGTCCAATTCAACACATCAAAAAGTGCTTCCTTGAAAATCAGAAGAGACTCACATCTGACTCATTCATAATGTGGGGCCACATTTACAGCTGGCTGAAATGCCCACAAGCCAAACCCAGCAAACTTACAACTTACAACAGCTCAGATATGTCCTGTGCAGCTTGGAGATGGGAATCTCCTCCACATGATGCCCTCCAAATCCTCACTACAAGGAAAGTTGGAATGCTGTCAGTCATTCCCAGCCAACTGTATATTCAGTATTTTCTGTATTTATTTCCAGCTCCAGGATTAAGCAAACAACCCCAGTCCTGTGACGTCCATGCAATTAAATGTATCATTTTCCCATCAAGTGCTTCGCTGTGCCAAGCTGAGCAGCTCAGATCCCTTTGCCATATGGAATGAATCTGCCGGCACAGGACTCGAACGTGACAATCAGAAATGGGATGGATTTCCCCCCAGCCCCCACAAGCCTGGAAGCCTTTAGTAGGGCTGGGAGGATTGTGCTCTATTAGCAGAACTCAAGGTAAACTGCAGCTCAACCAGGAGCTGTAACTGATGGCCCTCATGGGAGGTGGCGTGAGGGACCCATGAGGAAGTTCTTGCCCGAGTCTTCCTGTCTTAAACAGGACCAGTGGTCTTGTGAGCTCCAGGGAAGATCCCAGGACCCTGCTTAGGGAGCTCCCTCCAGCCACATCCTGGTAGAAAGATTAAAAATCTGAGAAATTGCAGAGTGGTCAGTCCCCATGGCCATTCAGCTGGTGCTTTCCTAGACACCTGTTAGAGACAAGGTGAATCCTGATCCTTTTAGAGCCACGAGAGCTCTAGGTCAAAGCTGCCTAATACACAATTCCCAAAAGGCAGTGGAAGGTACCAACCTTTTCTCCCTGTCCCCTTTACTAAAGCAGAAAATGCTCTCTAAAACAGCTCCATAAAGATTTAGCTGCAAAGGAAGTGCTTGGCACTCTGCAAAGAGCACAAAGAGACTTCCCTTTTCCCAGAGTTACTGCAGGCCCTGCTTGTCTCATGCCCATCTTCCAGCTGAGGATCTCTGGGGAAAACAGGACACTGCTCTGCAGGACAGGCTGTGCTGCCAGGGCTGAGCATGGCAGTTCCTTTCACAGCCACGGATATTACAGAGGAATTAAACCTGAGCCCCCCTGCCCTTGCTGAACCACATCTGACCTTCTCTTTTGCAACCTCCTGAGGTTACCTTGATCTTCTTCATGTTCCCACTGCTCCCAAGGTTAGGTTACACCCTCAGTTCTGGACTCTGTTTTAAGTCTCCCATGAATACCAGTGTCAGATCTCACACAGCTATCTCAGGAATGTGGCCAGGCTGATCTCCATGCTTACTCCAGGTGACATTGATTCATTCTCTCTCTCACTGCCCGATTACATTCTGACAGTATGCTTCATAGCAACCTTGCTCATCCTCCACCACCACCCAGTTCCCATCCCTGACCTCCACCTATGCCAGCCCTGCACTGGGATTTAGGATTTTCTCATGATAGAACATGCAGCCAGAGGCACTTGGAGTTTGGGAATAGGCAGAGAAGTTGCATTTAGAGATGTATTCAAAGTCAGGTTTTGAACTGAGGTTCTGACCCTACACTCCAATTATTTCCTTCTCACACACCAGGCAGCAACTGGGCATAGCTCCAGGGAAGGCACAAGAGCTGGAATGGGAGGACCATCCCCAGATTCAGAGCCCAAGAACCATCCAAAGGGGAGCATTTGCATCTTAGGTGATTTGCAAGAAATTCCTTCCTATGCCAGTCCCCTGGTATGGGACCACAGGCTGCTCATGGCCTGGACCCACAGCACCTGGTGGGTGTCTGTGCTCAAGGCAAAGCTGAAAAGAGACCCCTCTGCTTAACCACTGAGGTGAACTATTTATACTGGGTGGCTGAAAGGTCTTTAGGCAAAAGACAATGGTTTATAAAACTTCCAGGTCTTTGTTTTTGCCCGGATTCAGGGAACAGCTTAAATAAAGGATTCTGCTTTGGAAAAACTTAAAACAGCAAGGGAAAAAAAATTAGACAGGTAGACATCTGGAGGGCTGAACAAAGCCCTCTCCTCAGGCTGACCTAGTTACAGTGTTTGGGGAGAGCTTTGCAATCCTGCTCAACAGGAGGAACAGGCAGCTGAGGGCTGAATTCAGCCTCGCAGTAAACAAACAGCTCTCACCACAGCAGCCCTGCACTTTTCCACTGGGTCTCCATCTGATCATGGTCACCAAGAGCTGCAAACCCTCTATCCATCATGGGAATGGCAGCTTGGAGCAAGTGCCCCTGCCCAGTGATGCCAGGAGATGATCATTAAGGTTCCTTCCAACCTAAATAACTCTGGGATTCTGGGATTCTGTGAGATCAAAACTCAAACTGCAATTCACTGCCTATATTCTCCTGAAGGCTGACAAAAGCAGCACCTTTCACACCTTCAAGCAAAGAAATTGTTGGAATGTTGGCAGGTTTTCTGCAAATCAAAACTATTTTTCAAGTTTAAAAAGTAGGAACTTACAGTGATGCCCATGGGATTTTCTTTGCAGGTTGAAGTCTATCCAGAGGCTGCCCTGGCAGGGCTGGGACAAAGGGCAGGTTTGATTAGACACTGCCAAACACAGCTGCAGAGATGTTTTCATACTCAACTTGATCTCTTTCAACTTGCTACTAATAACCTTTTACCAAAACTGATTTCAATTTAAAATCATGTCATTTATGGAAAAGATGCTATTTATTAATGATTATTATTACAAGATGTTATTCATGCTACTTAGAGTAAAAGCCTAAATGTTTCCCAAGATCTGGCTTTTGTTCACTTAAGAAAGGCTTCTGAAAGGCAACATTTTGTAAAGCAAGTTGCTTGAGGTATTTTGGCAGGAACCCTTCCAGTTGTGCACAGGAGGGCAACACAGGCAAACAGAGTAGTGAGATAAACAAAAAAGGGTGTTTTGGAAGCACGTGGTTCTAAATCAGTGTTTTGGCTGCCATGCAGATTCAGAGCTGAGTTGTGCAGTTCTTGCCCAACCCAGAACAACAGAGGAAAAATTATGTCTGATAAAACAGGGTCAGAGGGATGAATTTCTGAACTGAAAAAATGAAGCCAAAGAGGAGACTTCAGGGTGACAGTGCTGGACCCAGATAAAGGGTCAAAGAGGAGGAAGCCTGTTGGTGACAAACACAACGAGCCCCAGCGTCCCTGTCAGGGAGACCTTGGAGCGATGCCGGGCGCTGTGCACGCCCCCTCCCAGGTCACTGTCCTTCAGTGCATGACCAGCACAATTTGTACTCTTAATTTTGCTGTAAGAGATGTGCACTCTGGACTGACAAGAAACCCAGTGTTTGCTGTAGCAGCCTCCCCTTCGTGATGAAAGCTGCCCTTGGGACAGTCCCATCGATCTCCCCAACAGCCAGACCTCCTGTGAGTCCTCCACAGAGCCCCAATTTATTTCTTATTAGGTCTTAAGACAGCTCACAGTATGCCCGTAGACTCCAGCACATTGTGCTACACCAAAAGCATATTTCTGTTAATATCTTCAGCCCCTCCCTACCTCAAAACCTGCTCAATTTTACTTCATTATAAGCACAAAAAAGACTGACCTAATAAAAGTAAAGGCTGAGGAGGAAAGGCAGGAATTGTCTTCAGATCTGAACACTGAAATATTTCATGCTCCCTCAGGGATATTGGAGCTCTCCAAACCTTGTCAAGATCTGGTGCTATTTGGGTCTTGCTTTGCAGCAGGGCCCTAGAATATTCCAATTTTAAGCAAACAAAGAAAGAAAACTCCCAAAATCCTAGTTCCTCATTGCCTCAAACTAAAAATGGATTCTTTCTGTTTTAACAAAACCTCATCACTGTAGATGAAAAATGTAAGTTTGGGAAGAAAACGTGCAGCCTGCTGATAAGATTTGGGTTGTTTGTTTGTTTGTTTGTTTGTTTGTTTGTTTGTTTGTTTGTTTGTTTGTTTGTTTGTTTGTTTGTTTGTTTGTTTGTTTGTTTGTTTGTTTGCTTGTTTTCTGTAATAAACCAACAAGGTTGGATTGAAACTTTCCAATCTACTTTGTATTTTCCTCTGCTGCTAAACTTCAGATGGCATGCAGACAGTCTGGAACCCTCCATTTGAAAAGCCACAGATTGTTTGCCAAGGGTGGCCTAGAGCTGTGCCCAAGTCCCACCCCCCACTATCCCCATCCCATGCACCCTACAGATTTTAAAAATGTCTATTTAGTGTCTGTGTCTAAATATCAGCATTTATTTAAAGCATTATAATAATTTCTGTCTAAATAGACAACAGACCTGATGCTGAGGCTGACTTTGTCTGCATCCACGGGCTCTGAGGTAGAGGTGCTCTCATCCATCTCAAGCTCAAGCACATGGAGACAAGAACAAGACAAGGGAGTAGAAGATGTCAAGCTTGCCAACAATTTCTGTTGATGTTCAACACTTTCTTCTACTGCTTGTGAGCGTGGTGTCCACCACCCAAACCTCACAGCACCTTCCAGTGTCTGAAGGGATTACACTGTATTCCAGACAAGGAATACAATGAAGAGCTGGAGTCCTCAGCAGGGACTGGAGTGCCAGGACAAGGGGGAATGGCCCAAAACTGACAGAGAGTAGGTTTAAATTAGATGTGAGGAAGAAATTCTTCCCTGTGAGGGTGGGCAGGCCCTGGCACAGGTGTCCAGAGCAGCTGTGGCTGCCCCTGGACCCCTGGCAGTGCCCGAGCCCAGGCTGGACACTGGGGCTGGGAGCACCTGGGACAGTGGAAGTGTCCCTGCTGGAGTTAGATGGACTTTAAAGTCCCTTCCAACCCAAATCATTCCATGATTCTATTTTTCTGTGAACCCAGGGTAACCCTAGGAAACACCAGCCCTAAGGCAGCTGTCCCAGGGTGGAGCCATGTCCCAGCCCTGCTTGGCTTTGCGGGTCACTGAGACTGCAAGGTCCTTTTTGTGCTGGTGATGAACAGGCAGCTTGTCCTTGCTCAGCTCAGGCCGTGCCTCCTGCTGCCCCAGCAAAGGTGGCCCAGTGTGCCCAGAGTGATAAAGACACTCTGTGCAGTCCAAACAAAGGCAGCTCTGGGGGCAGCAGGTCACAAAAAGCTGGATTTTCCTTTGGGGTGAGCCTGTGTAAAAGAAGAGTCGGGCTTGTTTCAGGCCGAATGGGAACTCGTATAAAGATCCTTTCTCCATGCCCACTGGGATGCTAAAAGCTTATAGCAACTTTCCCAAACAAAGAGCAGCAACGAGAATGGAGTGTTCCGGGCAGTGGAGCACCCACTGCTAGGAAGTGAATCAGTACTGATCAAAGGGAAAGGGTCAGCCTTGAAGGCTGTAAAAGCCAGCCTCAGTTCCTCTCCAGCAGCCAGGACAGGTTGCACCAGGAGTCAGCAGGGAATTTTCTACTGGAATTGGTTTTTTTCTGATAGAGAATTACATTATTACAAAGTAAAACTATATCATGAGAAACAATTTTTTTTTTTTTTTTCCCAAACAAGTATTTCATTGGGCAAATCAAAATGAAACATTTCCTTTTGGACAAGCTTAAGCCAAGAAGGAATATTTCATTTTGTTGGAGTAACTTGAAATATTCTATTTTGAAATGGCACTCTGAAAACATAATGGAAAGTTCCTTCTCCCACATGCGCCCATTTTCAAGCCAGGACTGATCCCTTTAAAAACTGCTCCTCCCATCCAAAACCTTTCCCAGCAGCACCAGTACCATGGATTTGGGGAGCCCTTTCACCCCACAGCGTTTGAACAAACATCCCCCAGACTCAGCACAACTCAGCAGGAAAAACACGACCCACACTCGCAGTATCTCCCACCGCCCGAAGCAATCTCTTCAGCTACATCTAATGTTGCTTTAAAATGTCTTTCAGCTCCATTAATAAGCTAAACAGATACTGGGGGTCTAATTAGCAGGCTAATTGGAGAGCATGGTTAGGCATGTACTCAGGCAAGAATATTTTATCAGTGAGTGAGCAAAGAAGAATTGTTGTTTGCAGCAGTGTTTTATCACTGAATTCTGCGCAAGATCTCAGCCCCATGTACAGAGCCTTGGCCTGAAGCAGTGTTTGGCCACCACAAGAAATAGCCAGGCTGAGGAAAACCAAACCCTTCGCCTTCACCAACAAGGTTTTTCTACACACATTCATTAATTTCACATCCCACACACTATTTCAACTTTCCAAACAGCTTTCCAGTTTATATGATGTCGAGACGGGGGGTTAATTTTCTAAGAGTTTCCAGAAGTTTCAATTATGTCATATATGTGTCACACAAATGTATAGCACAGGAAATAGCTGAATTTCAACACTTAAAATTAAAAATTTTCCAGGGTAGCATTTCCCTTAGCAGCCTGAAGGAAAACATCCTCTCATTTCAGTCCTGAGGCTGGCATTAGATGAGAAGTCCTACCACAGACATGAGGTCCTTACAGTGAGGATCTCTCATTATGAGGATCTCTCATAATTATTATTATTATTATTATAACACTCATGCCCATCCCCCACTATCTCTGTGAGCAAATAATTCCATTTAAACCCCAGTTTCTCTGCCTAGGAGGTTAAAATTATGACTATTCTGTAAATGTGTTTGTGGCTTTACCAATACCAAAGTCTGCTCAAAAATTAGAATTTCTGTTTCACTGCCTGTTTTGGTCAGTTCAGCCCCAAATTGCACCCAGATAATGATGCCTCCTGCTCATGTCCTCTTGGAACCAGGTGTCCTGCCCAGGCTGTGGGCCAGCTGCTCTCACAGCAGCACAGCCCAGACGTGTCCTCAGGGACATATTTCAGGTCAGGAGGTGGCTAGCAGGTAGTAAACATGAATTACTCTTGAACTGAAATTTTTCCATTCCATTTGAGAAATGAAACATTTTAGTAAACCCTGAGTGGAAGGCACTGGAACGTTTTTCCTGATGGGAATTTGGTTTTTAATCAAAGTTCTGGTTTCGTGGAAAGCATGCTGAAACCCATTCAGCAGTTAATCCTTGGCGAGCTTCGCTGCTGTTATATCAAGTCCACATTTGACTGATTTTGAAAGATGCCACAGCCTTGGGAGCACCACATGGTATTCACAGCACCACCCCGTCTCCAGCACTGTGGAAAGGCTGACAGGAGCCTGTGAGCCCTGTGTGAAAATCCATGGTTTATTAAACAGCCAGCCCCTGTTCATTCTGCTCAGGGATGCCTCTGGCTGGCACTGGACGTGCTCAGGGGCTCAAAGGAGAAGATACAGAGGTAGCACAACGCATCTTCATTGTGCAGGCAAGCACGTGCCAGCAAATATATCTATTTTACAGCAAAGACATGATTTTTGCACAAAAAGAGTCTCTGTTGCAGACAGTCAAAGTGGTTGAAGGCTCACAACTACCCTGGATGGGTTTTGGCTCTTGGGGCAGTGTCAGTCTTCACTGAGGTGCAGAAACTCATGTTTTGGCAGCCCTCCTGCTGGCTCTGTCCCAGGGTTTGGTGGCTGTCCCCATGGGCAGCACAGGCACAGCTGGTCACTCACTCACCCTCACTCACCATCAGTGCCAGGCACTGACCTCTCCAACCAAGACTTTGTCTCACATCAGGCAGTAGATTTGAATTTAAAGCACCCAATTCCCAGAATCCCAGAATATCCTGAGTTGGAAGGCCCCAAAAGGATCATTGAGTCTAGCTCCTGGCACTGCACGTGACCCCCAAGATTCTCACCATGATGCCTGAGAGGTAAAGAACACTGTAACCTGTGATTTGTATTTAGCTCTGTAGCTAATGAAGAGTCTCTGAACTTCTCTTTGCAACACTTTGAGATGAGTTTAACCTGTTGCATGGCTTACACTACAGCTTCTAATTTACTCTGAGCTGGAGGTTGCTTTGGGCCATAAGGTTGCCACTAAGTGGGGGTTGCCAGTCCCCAGCAGAGAACAAGAATTTGGAGAGGCAAAGATGCTTTTGAAAATACCAAACCTTCAAACCAAACCAACAGCTACCTTCCTCATGCAGGCACTTCTGAAAATCCCACATAATGTGTAATTAGTGTGTGAGCTACATGCCAATGCTCAGCAAGCAGGAAACCTTCCTCTGGTTTCTCCTGACATCCCCAGGTAAAACCTCAGCCATAACAATGTCATTGGGAAGTATTTATCATCCCAATTTCAGATTTCAAATTGCTGGTTTACCACTGGCAGCACAGACTAGCCTTTACCTGGAAGATAAGCTCTGAATTTTGGCTTAAATCAGGGATGGGGAAATGAAGACAGCCTTGTACTCTGCTTGTGGCTAGAGATGCACCCACCTCTTTTTACCCTGGGTGGAAAAGCTGAAGAAGAGCAAATCAACACAATTACATGTTGTCTGTGTTTAGGGCTGTGTTGTAGTGTTGTAGTACCCAAGCTGTCAACTCTGACCATGTAAAGACAGGGGAAACCAGGAGCATCCGGGCAGAGTGTGGTGCCTCTGGGCTCTGCTCAGTCCAGCACCACAGCTCCAGGATGGACTCACACAACAGGCACCAGTCTGGGTCAGTCCAGCCCCAAACCTCCTCCATTTAGCAGTTCCAGAGTCCAGCAGGACACCTGATGTCCCAGCTGGAGCTGAGTGGACCCTGAAGGCGCAGACACCGAACACCAGCGCAGCCGACACCTGCAATTGCCAGCACCCAAGTGACATTTGCAAAGAGCTAGTTTGCAATGGAAAAGGGAGAAATGGAGCCACCAAACTGCTGCCTCCTTGCAGCAGCAAATCCCACGGCTGGGGGCTGCCAGGGTCCAGCCGGGGCGGTCCCGCGCAGCGCGGGGGACGCACACGCGCGTTCCTCGCCGGAACAAGGCGCCTGTCAACGTATAAACCAATTAGGGGCAGCTTTTGTGTTCATAATAAGGCTGGGCAAGATGCTTTCTACGAGCAAGTGCTTTCAAGTGAAAAATAGCTTCTGAAAGAATCTGACAGTTTGCACATGAGGTTTCAGTTTGCTCAGGGTTTGGTTGGGTTTTTTTCCAAATGCGAGTAATGAAAATTCTCACATTGTTTCAAACCAAGAGACTGTGTCTCAGTTTTCAACAATCTTTCTCTCTCACACACTCACACACTGCTGCTTTTAGCTTTTTTCCTGTCTCTTTAAATTTTTTTTCATCACAGTATAAAAATGAAAAAGAGGGAAGAAATGAAAATCCATGTTTGAGAGAAACACACTGAAAACAATTATTTTCTTCATTTTAGTCATATGAACTTACTTCAAACCAATGTTTTTGTGTGCTTCCAGGTATTATCAAGAAAGATCCACATTTTGGAGTGGGAAGTATTTAACATTCTAGTTTCATTTTTTCAAATTGCTGGTGAACCTCTGGCAGCACAGACTAGCTTTTACCTTAAAGACAAACCCTGTATTCTGAGTTAAATTGGGGATGGAGAAATGCAGGCACCCTTGCACTCTGCCTGCAGCTACAGATGCCCCCAAACACTTTTTATCCCAGGTGAAAAAACTGAAGAAGAGCAAATTAGTCCCACATATAACTTCTTAGAGAACATGAATGACTCCTAGTTAGCATAAATGGCAGCATCCAACCAAGTTTTGGGTTCAGAAGTCAAGCACAGAGTGAGGCTGTCTGATTTACATTAAGAAAAAGACCAAAAACATTTCCCAAAACAAGGACCCATCAGACCTGAGTGAGCTCCTCCTTCCAGGTCCAGAAGGTCCTGGAGAGCAACTGGAGCCTCGTTCCAGCCATGCAGCTGCCAAGGTTGGTTGTTATTTGTTAGAGAGAACATGAGAATTGCAGAGATTGGGAGTCATTCCCATCTCCCTCTAGTGGTCCCCCAGCTCCCCGGGGCCAGGCAGGATCTGTGCTGCAGACAGACAGCTGTGCCTGTGGAGCAGAATCGTCGTGGAAAGCAGGAGCCACAGGGGAAGCAGAGTTTGCACCAAGCTGCTTGTCCAGAGCCCTGTTTGCACACCTTGGAGATTAAAAGGAAGGTATCCATTTGGCTGGAGAAACACCGAGATTCTCCCCCTCCCCAGGACGCTGCAGGTGGCCCCAAACCATCGCAGAGCCTCTCAAAATGACTGCAAAGCACAAACCACCGAGTACATCCGAGCCATCTGCTGCTGCAGAGGAGCCAGCAGCATTGCTGGGGTGTAACCTCAGCAGCAGCTCTGCCCTGGGCTCTCCAGGCTGCCTGGGTCCCTGTGGCTACTTGTGCAGGGCAGAACCAGCCGGAAAAGAAGGCAAGGATGGGGTGGAAAATCACCTTCAGAAAAACGTGTGCTTTTTACACAAGGACCCCAAGGCAGCAATTTTGTAACCAAAGGCAAATCACACCCCTGGCACCTGCAATCCCCTTCCAATAGATGCATAAGTTGCAGAGACACATTTGCTATGGAAATCTGGTTTGGTTTAGAGCTGAATCAGTTTAAGGAGGGAACTGGCAGGAATGCCTTGCACCGGTATCCAACCTCATGAGTTCCCTGCAGAGCGACGCCAGCGCCCAGCAGGGTCTGGGTGTTCCCTCCTGGGCCCACCTGTCACAGCTGAAGAGGTTTTGTTCCACCTTCCAGAATAAAAAAACTCAGGGGAAGGAGATATGAAACCTACCCAACTGTTTATAGGAAAGAAAACCCTCCCATCACAAGAAATAGCAAAGCTCACCACGTGCAAAAGTGATTTTCAGAAACAAGTGGAATCCAGTTCCCTCTTCATAAAACAGCAGTGAGGAAAGAGATGGAATAGTAGCAGCACAGGAAAGCAAGAGCAGACAGAGCTCTTGGGATCATGCTTGATGTTTGGAGACAGATATGTCTTCAGGCAGAAAGTACTTACAGCCCTGCAACTTGTAGGACTACGGATAATTTTGCAAAGCAGCCCCATAGCTGTGGCCTTTGTCTCCCATCATAGGAGGAACCTAACAAGCATCATTCAGGCTGGAAATTCAGAGTATCCCTCTATGCAGGACCAGTAAAGCACAACCAGATACAACAATTCTTGCTTAGGTTCATCACAGCAAGACTTTTTCTGGTTTGTGTGAAGAAAGAGGAGGTGGAGGGGCATGGGGTTCAGAGCAATATGTACCTATGCATGTGAACAAATAGATTCCAATTTAAATAAAGGATCAGTAAAGGTCTGTTCAGTGTGAATGACCTGGGGAATTCCCAAGGGCTACTTTGAAAGTGTTGTATTTTGAAATGGACACAGATCTTGGCGGGAAGTGGGGGAGCAGACAGTAATGGTTTAATAGACTGTGGAATGGCTATAAAAAAAGAAAGGCGGGGGGGAAGAAAAAGCAGATGGCAGCCCCTTTGCAGGAGCCATAAAATTTCATGGTGTATTTTCTATCCATGGCTTCACTGTAATTCAAGCCTTGGGGGCCAACTTTCTCTGGAAGTGGTTACTGAGGGGCCTTGGAGGGCAGAAGTAACAAAGGGTGGACACTGCTTGGGTGCACTGACCAAATGCTCCCTCTTGGGCCAGATCAGGAAACAGAAAAGAAATAATTTCAGAGAAACTCCTAGGAGACTTCCCACATGCAGCCTCAAAGTTCCAGGGGACATAGAAACAAAAACCAAAAAAATTCCAGGAAGCAGAGTTGGAAAAGGGGCTCTTTACATCTACAGATAGAAAATAAAGGTCAAAGGAGATCTACTGTCCCTCGACAGAGACCTCATCTTGCAGAGAAAAATATTTTGATTTCCACAGCTGTGTCCTGCCTTGGCCACTGGGCTCTTGGGAAGGGCACGTGGTCAGGCCAGGACTGTGTCTGCCTTACAGACAAACCTCTCAAACCTCCACCCTTTTCTAGAGCCACATTTAAGCACTGTGCCCTCAGAGGATGGGTCTGGTTCAAAGGGACCTTAGAGCTCATCTCATTCCAAAGCCCTGCCCTGGGCAGGAACACCTTCTGAGGTGACCAGGCTGCCCATCCAGACACTTGGCTCTAACTTTGGTCTAACCAAGGCCCAGCTCAAGACCACATCTAGATTTGGCTTTGGTTTATTACCATAAAATTTGAACCAAGATCCCGGACACAAATACAAATAAAAGAGGCTCAGAGGTTACCACGTACTGGTTTTGGTTCCATCCCTCAGTACAAGAGAGAATCTTGATCTCAGGACACCCCACTAGCAAAGCTGCCTCCAGCTGGGGGGACCAGCCCAGGGAGGAGCTGGAGCTGCTGGAGGGAGTCCAGAGAAGGCACCAGGATGATCAGAGGGATGGAGCAGCTCAGCTGGGAGAAAAGGCTGAGAGGAATGGGATTGTTTGGCCTGGAGAAGAGAAGGCTTTGGGGTGAGCTCATAGTGGCCTTCCAGCACCTGAAGGGAACCAACAGCAAAGATGGAGAGAGACTCTTTACAAGGGCCTGGAGTGCCAGGACAAGGGGGAAAGGCTTCNAGGGCAGGGGGTGGGAGGAGATGATCTTGGGGGTCCCTCCCACCCCGAGCCATTCTGTGATTCTGATACCTCCTCACAGGTAACCTGGCCCAGAGTCACTCAGTCACCATGGCAGGTATGGAGAACATTACCCATCCCAGAACTGTAACACACCTGCTTCACTTCATCCTCTCCTAGCCAGGGCATGGTCATTTGGGATATGAACACAGCAAGAGGGATTAAATGTTAATCTGTCCATATATTTATTTTATATAAATAAAACAGAGCAATTACTATACTGGAAGAAATAAGAAGAGGGATTATTTTAATTTGATCTAGCTAGCAAATATGTTTTGACATTGTAGTTCAAAGATTAAGCATTCTGCTCCCATTAGAGATAAAAAGCAATAATTAGAAATTAATGCAATGAAACCTCAATTTCCTTTCCACCTGTTTCCCACTGGAACAATTGCTGTGTGGAGCATAAGGAGAGAAAGGAAGGTAAAAACATCAGCCTTGAGAAATTGTGTTTCAGTTGCACTGATTCTAATTGTTCCAAGATCTGTTTCTAATAGCTTTGCTACACTAGTTGTTTCCAAGTGCTATCAAAACAAGTTGGAAGATGAGAAAGGATTTTCTCAAGGATTAATGATTTTTTTTTTAAAAAGAGGCTTCATTTATAAAATTTACTACTATGAACAGCTCTCTGTCAGAAGTATTTCAGGATCTTCAGGTGCTTGGACTCTGGTGAAATATGCATACGTGGGGTCTAATTCTTTGTTTGGGGTGGGGGTAGAGAGCAGGAGTCCTTTGCTTGCATGAGAAATCAGAGCAGCTGGAGACGCAGTGAGCAAAGGAAACTTGTGCTCTCTGTTAGGAGTCCAACATTTCAAAGCACTCAAGAGTCTAAAATTAGGGCGGGAAAAAAAAAAAAAAAAAAAAAAAAAGGCGTTTTTTTTTCTTTCTGTTTTTGGCCCTGCAAA
>VZRH01000796.1:30046-102748 GCA_013397555.1 Urocynchramus pylzowi
AAAAAAAAAGCGCTTTTCTTATCATTCTGCTTTTGGCACTGGACAAAATGACCCATTTTCTCACTGAGGTGCAAAGGAGGAAAAATGGGGAGAAGCAGAATAGCTTTTCCCTTCCCTGTGCACCACTGGGATCCCTTTATGGCCAAAGACCTGAAACCAGAGATGTCATCATTCTGCAAATCCCTTATTTCAGCTGTTTCTTTCAGAAGATCTCGCAGGTGCACATCCTTGGCAGGGCACCAAAGGTCTATTTTTGCCATTTCTAAGCTATCAGCATCCATAAGAATGGGACAACTGGGATTCCCACTGCTGGGAGCTGGCACCATCCCACCTGGAAAAGGGTTTGGAGAATTCTCTGCCCATGTGTACAAAGCAGCAGCAACATTTCCCACTAATGAGCAATTCCTCAGGAAGGTTAAAGAAAAGTCAAGGTTTTCATTAAGGGCTCTGGCCACTTAATTGGTCTGTTCCAACAAATGCAATAATATTTGCAGGAAGGCCAGGCAGATAAAGGAAAAAGTAAACAAGGTCAGGAGTGTCTGCATGAAGTGAATCCATGGATGTGGGACTGGAAACCACTGCTGCTGCTGCCAGGAAGGGGATGTTCACCTCCTCCCACTGGCTGCAGTGTGCACCTGGGGGTAAGTTGATGCTTGCTGCTATTCAGGAATTTGCCTTAGGGATGAGCAGGCTTTGTGGAATTGATGACACATCTCCAGACACCCAGGGGCACAGAATGGACAGGACCACACACTGCAGATGGTGCCCCAGAGGTCCTTGACAGGCCTTTGGGCAGTGCAAATTACCTAAGAGAATGTGCTTTTCCTCTAAACTTGGATTTGATAAAGTAAAATCATCATAGAATCACATAAGAGTTAGAGGAAAGGATTTTAAAGCTCATCCAGTTCCACCTCCTGCTGTGGGCAAGGACACCTTCCACTAGGCCAGGCTACTCCAGCACCCATCCAACCTGGCCTTGAACACTTCCAGGGATGAGGCATCCTGATGAAAGGCAGTGGAAGTATGCCCAGGAAAAGATAGAAAACAAAGCCCCCAAAATTAATATTTCTGCAGTTTTGTGCCCTCCTGCCCCATTTCATTTCGCAGTTCACCTTCTTTAACAAAGTAATTTCTCCCCATAAAGGTGTGAAAAGCTGTGTCTATTATCAGACATTATCAGTAAAATACAAGCAAGTGCAAAATCTGGCAACAGACCAGACGTCATCATCTTGTTCCACCTTCCCTTATTCTTGCCCTGTTGTCACCAGCATTTTGGGTCTCTCTCAGCTCTTTCCAGAAGGCCCCTCCAAGGTAACACCCCAAAAGAGCCCTGCAGCCCCTGGAACCTTTCTCTGACACAGGGCACCCGGGAAGATGAAACTTGAAGTGCTCAAAACAGACCAAAGGAAGCATTTCTAATGTGAGTAATTATCCTGTGGCGCTTCCTGCCATGCGATACAAGAGAAGCAAATAATGCAGAATAATTCCTCAAAGACCCAGTTACTGAGTTGAATAACAGCATCAGCTGCAGTTTCACTGCCTAGGTCTCATATTATGAAGGCTCCTGGTCCCTGTGCTTCAAACTAATCCCCTGCTGGGATTAGAAAAGCAAACAATATCTCTGTTTCAGTGACAGTCACAACTTCAGGTAATAAGGAGGGCTCAGGCATGGACTGGGGAAAGAGATAAAGCATTAGTTCTGTACTCACTTCTCCAATGGACCACTTTAGTTATCCCAGACTATTTTCTCCTGTAGTGGAGGAAGCCTGTCTCTAATGGGGATGCCTCACCTTTCCTGAAAGCCAGCTGCTGAAAAATCTAAAGCACCTTAGAAGTGTAAGGAGCTTGCATTTTCCTGGACAAGCCACCACCTCTGGCTGCAGAGAGAGGCCAGTTCCCACTTATCATCTGCCAGGAACTCCTAGGCGTGGCCAGGTGCCTTCACATCCCACCTTTTTGGATGCTGAGCTCCTCTGCCCCAGCCCGTGCTCAGAGCAGGTTTTTGAGCCAGCCAGCCTGGGTGGTGAGGAGGATGCCATGTGTGTGCCCTGCCCGAGCTCAGAGCTGCTGTTTGCACGCCCAGGGTGGCACATCCTCCTCCCGGGGCAGGTGCTGGGGCTGCTGCTCTGTGGTGTCATCGGGGAGTAGCTATTTCATGTCCTTACAGAGTAACCTCGGTGCTGCTACATGAGTAAATGGGGAAGTTACACATTAGGTCATAACATTTCAGGCCCTATTAGGAACAAAAGTGCCTTTGTGAACATGTGGGTTACTGAATAACCTCTTCCATCCCCATAAAAAAGCTGTGAGTGGGACTGAGCTTTTTTCTTCTTTTTTTTTAAAAAAATCTGGTTTATATGCAAGTCAGGATCTTGAGGCTCCTTTTTGTGTCTCCACAACTTGCTTGCCTTGCTCTCAGCCTATCAGCTATCCTCAAAGCAGGGTTTTGGTAGGACTGAGCTCCAAAACAGCTTTTGGGTCCCAAGACAAAGGGGGCTGAGACTGTGCTGTACAGGGCAGGAGAAAAAGTCCCCCTGAAACACCCAAGCCCACCCATCTTTGGGTGTGTTAAACCTGCTCCATGCTGCCTGGAAAATGTAAAACAAGTCAGGGTTGGTTTTGGGTTTTCTCCAAACAAAAGCAGAACCACCCTGAAGAGAGGAAAGCGGAGAGGGAAGAAGAAAATAACAACACATGTATACATGCAGTCATGCTGCTGGCACGAGATACCCTAGCTAACAGCCCTGAGGCCAGAGCTTCTCCCACCCCATGTGGTTGGATGGGTTTGATGATCCAGGTGATAGTGAGGCTCTGTGTAGCTGCTGACTGGGCAGCAGCAGGGTGGGAAGGTGTACATAACCTCCCAACCCATCCCTGCCCTCTGCCATCCCCCGGGCACACCCCTGATCAGGGACCTGATGTGCCTGTTTATCACAGGAACATTTCTCAATCCCTGTGAAGCCACTGGAGAGGACCCTGAACTGCTGCAGGAGCAGGGTCTGGCCCCTGTCCAGCAGCCCCTCACGGGGCACCCTCGCAGGCTGCTCCTTCTCCTGCTGCTTTCCCCTCTGCTGTCTCCTCCAGGCCACCTCCTGCCCAGTGTTCTTCCTGTCTGTAATTACCATGGTTTTTATGGATTAGCCATAGCAGAGACACCAACGTGCAACGAGTGCTGGTGCCCTCCACCCGTCAATGGACTGCTGCTCATTCTCTGCAGCACTTCCTCACACAGACCCAGCCAGTGCCTTGAAACTGACTGAGATGGGGAGCCCTGGCACTGGCAGAAGTGACCTGAGCTCGAATTGTGTCTCCCTGAAAGGCTGCTCAGGGGACCAGAGTGACACAGCTCCTGCTCTGGTGCTGAACTCAGCTGTTATCAGGTTCTCCAAACAACCCTTGTTTCCACATAGAGACATATGGGTCCTCTCTCCCTTCTGCCAAGCTCCTGGAAACCTCCCCTGCACAGAGCCCTGTGCTTTTTGACCCTTGTTTCCTCTTCTGAGCTGAAGAGAGTGCTTCTCTCACAAGCAGACTTCTCAGACCTTTCCTTGAAGGAACACTGATGTTTCTGTGACTCTAATTATGTCACTGGCATTTCCCACTGTCTGCACTGGGGACTGTGCTGGGTCATGCCCAGCTGCTCAGGCTGTGACACTCAGGAAGGACCCACAGGCACATCTGTCATCAAACAGCCACCCAAAACCACAGCAGAGGCAGGAGCAAAGTCAGCCCAAGAGCTCCCATCTCACGATTCCCAAAGCAGCACCCTCACCACTGGATAATGTGCTCGAAAGCACATCTATAAATAAACTTGGGCCTTGTGTAAACCCAATTAGAATACACTGGCAAGTTATTCAAGGAGGCTGGCAGACACATTCTTTACCTCAGGTGTCAGCCGCAGCAGAGTGTTACAGGGCTTGCATTACAGGGAACACTTTGTGACTTTGAGTTATATTGCACTTAGCCTGTAAGTGAAACAATAACAGCTTGGTCTGTGGAGATAACACCCCAGATCAACTCCCTCCAATAAATTAGTGAAACATTCCACTCCCCAGCCCTGCAGTCTCACACCTCTAAATATCAACACAAACTTCAAGGGTTTGATGGAAAAAATGGTGTTAAGTCTCATGGTGTTTGAGGAATTTCCCAATATGCACTAAATTAACTTTCTGGCTGCACTAACCATAGTGGTTGAAACCAGCCCCATCTGAGACAGATGCAGGGCAAGAGATACAAGCAGCTGTTTTGCACATGAAATCAGATTGAGATTAACACTTAGCCTTGGAGTTCTCACTCTGGGGGTAAAATATAGCTTCAGGGACCCCTATGTTTAAAAATACCTCTAGTTTCTTCAGTGGACTAGGATGGACAGGCTGTGAAAAGTAAAAAAATAAAAATCTCCCTTCAAAAGAAAACCATTGACATACATTCATCTTCTTTGATTCCTCTGTCTTGTCATTTTAAAGATTAGGCCTAAACCATGGAAATCTACTCCCTCAGATTCAACTGGAGAAAACCACTCGCTGCTGCACTCCACTGCTGCAGGAGGACCAAGGCAGCACAAAACAGGACAGAAGGATAAGGATACAACAAGGATAAAGGGGAAATTTTGTACAAGGAAGTCTCTTAGTGAGGAAAAGAAATGGGAGAAAGGGAAGGCTTTCATGGATAGAAGCTGGTGTAGATTTGTGCACTGGGGACATCGACTATGCTTTTTCCCCGTTTATTGGTATTTACATAAATTTAAAATACTGGAGGAGAGAAGAAACAGTTCAGGTGCTGACCAGAGTGGATAAAATGGAGGAGAATTCCCTGGATGCTGGTCTCTTTTGCCCCTTCCCTGGCTAAGGGTGAGCCTGAACACTGCAGTAGCCAGCCCGTGCGTCCCCCTGGCCGGGCAGCACACCTCAGAGGAATCAGCTCATTTAGGCCACTCGGCAGATAACACGGGTTTGTTTGCTGAAAGGCAAAGCAATCTGTCCATAAGGATTTCTCACGCTTCATGTGCCAGCCCTGGCCAGGGAAATACAACATTAACTACATCAAAAGAAATTGTTGAATGAATAAATTATAAAAGCATTCGGGGTACCTATCTGGGGTATTATTTCACACGCCGGTGCCGAGTAGGTTAAAGGAGCATGTTTTGCTGTTATTGCATTCCCTGCTCTGTTTGCAAGGACTCAGCATTGATGTGAAAGTGAGACTATGGACACGGGCTCCGTGCCGGCACAGCAGGACCAGGCACAGGATTTGCCGGTGTCACCTCTCCTCTGCCATTTCCCCCAGGGAAAGGCAGCACACGCTGCTCCCTTTGGGCAGGACAAGAGGCAGAAGCGCCCTGCAGACAAAGCTAAACACGAGCCCATTGAAACAAGTCCTCAAATTGCAATTTCACAGCCCCATGCTGCCAGAGGAGCTCTGGCCTCCTCCTCCTCCTCCCTGCAGCCAGCTCAGTATGAGCATCTGGCTTAGCCAGCATCCACGGCCCAGAGACAGCTCTGGCACAGCTTCACTGCTACAGGGGCACCGTGGACCAGTCCACTCCCCAGGATTTCCAGGAGCTTTGTGAACATTATACAATCAAGCCTGAGAACCCTTGTGTGGATGGGCTGAGCATTATCCATCTCGGTTTCTTAGCTGTGGAAAGAGAGGGACACAGTCCTTAAGTGCTTTACCTAGTATCTCACAGAAATCCTGCAAGAGAATTAGGATTATCACCCAGATCTTTGGATTACCAGCCTTTTTATATGCAATTTATTCTTGATCAAAACCCTGCAGTCCTCCTCAGGGTTTTGCTCACAGGAAGATTTCTAACCAAGCAGAGTTTAAGCAGTTGCATTTTTTCTAAGTAGAAAGAAAAAGGAAAAGGAAAAAAAAGAAAAAAAATAAAGAATAAAGGAGCCAAGTACCATTTCAACTGGCAATAAAACACAAACTTTGTGTTTTTGCTAAGAACAGTCTTTGAGAAACTTACAAATCAAAGCTTCCCAAATAGTAGAGGGAGGAGCACCCAAAAGTCCAACTGCTAATCCCAGAATTAGCTCCTTTGCTGATTCCCAGTTTCACTCATGGAGCAGTAGGGTGAGCACACGACCCCATAAAGCTTCAGGACCACAGCCATTCCCAGCAGTGGGACCAGGGTCTCACTTGAGGTTGCTTAGTGGGTGAATGTTGCCTTTGGCATGATAGACCTCCCTGGGCCACTGTAAATTATTACAAAACTGTATTAATTTTGGCCTTTTACCCAGAGAAATAAAAGCTTGTTTGGGACTAAAGCCTCCCCATTTGTAGAAAGGCTCCAAAATTCAGTGGTGGAGGGGAGAAAGGCAGCTCAGAGTCAGAGGCAAAAATGGGGATCTGCTGCTGCCTGGCAGCACATTCAGAGTCCTCATGACAAAAGATTTTAATTTGGCCCCTGCTGTACAAGCACAGCCCCTGTTAGGTCCCTCTCCCCAGGCAAAGCAGTAAATTACGTGTGCCCACATCTGGCCCCTCTGGTCCCCTGTCCATATGTCAGCCCCCAGTGCTGGTTACCAGGGCCTGGGGAGCCCCAGCCCTGAGTGGCCCCAGCTCCCCCTTGCCAGCTGAGGGTGATTTCAAGGTATATCATCCCAGCTACCTCCCAGAGGTGTTACTTGCCATCTGGAGCTGGGCAAGCATTCCCAATGAATGTATTATCCATCAAAAAGCACACTTTTCTGCAAACTCAAATTGTATATATCTGAAATATATCTTGCTTGGAGAAAAAAAAAATCCATAAAATAAAATTATTGGGGTTTGCAAAGCAAAATACTTCAGTTTTCTTTTGAAAAGGTGCCCTTGTTTTTGAAGTGAGAACAATCTGTATTTATAGAAAGAATTTGAAAGAATGGAAAAATTAAACCAAACAGAATATTTACTGGCTTACTCAGAATCAGATGGTCAAATGAAAAAAAAAAAACCAAATCAAACTCATTGCAATAATTTCCCTCTTTCCATGCCCAGAAAAGTTTCCACCAACCCAATTCAGCTTTAGCAAGTCCCACTAAAACCAAAACGCAGATTATGGGGCACAGACAGTGGTGCAATAGGAGAGCTATAATTGTCCCTGTTCCATTCTCCCTGGAACTATGTGGTCCACAACACATTTGGCCCTGAGGTGTTGGGGACCCAGGATTTCACTCTGAGCTAACTGGCACAAAGACTGCACCAGGGGACCACGTCCATTCTGCAAACCTTTCTGGCCCATCCCTGCTGATGCTGATCTCCCTGTCCCTGCTGTTCCACATCCCAAACCAGCAATGTAAGGACCTGCAGAGGTGCCAGCTGCTGGGCTTCCCTGAGAGCCACTGTGGGCCCTGCCAAAGCCCAGCCTGCTGAGCCAGCACCCTGGGCCAACCTTTCCCAGTGCCCGGGGGTCCCTGCACAGAGGATGGGGAGTGAAAGCACCATAGCACAGTCTAAGGCTTTCTTCTTCTTTAAATGTGTCTACAAAATGAAATCGTTTTGACTCCAGGCTGTTTACAGCTGTCACATCTGAAATGGATTTTGCCACTTTGGTGTCAGAAGGCTGGGTCTGCAAAAAGAGACATAACATGCAAACCTTCATGATAAGGAGCCAAATCATTTGTAAATTGAGCCATAGTGTCTCTGGTGGTGTGACATTAATTTAATTCTCTTGCTGCCATGCTTAGACAGAAACACTCCCTACCTAGCTTGTGATCACAGGAAAAAGGGTAATAACCACATAACAAGGATCCCCAGGAAAAAAAAGCTGGGCTTTTAAAGGGACTGTGCTTCTGAGTATTTACATTTCAATGGATGGAAAATAGTTTCTCAAGTATGCCTTGCCAAAATTCTCTGAAACACCCTTTTCTTTCTGTTTGATTAATCATTTCATGCTTGGAGTCTTATAAAATACTGCTACTTCTAGAGAGCAGATAAATGTGCATCTCCTCAGATAAATGACAAACCTTAAGGTTCTGCTGCTTCACTCTTTTCCTCTTTTAGCTGCTTCAGCTCCTGAATCAGTGAATACACAGCACAGATTTTATGGCTGTGTGAGGAGAGCTGGTGGATTTGAAAGACTAAAGCAATGTTGCAGGTTTCCCTGCTTCAAGTAGGGCTGAGAAATTACAAAAGCCAGTCTAATAAAAAGGCATTTCTTTCCAAGTGTTCAACATGATTAAAACCAAGCCAATTAAAATTGTGATTCAATATAAAACCTGAATGTTTCCAAATGTATAAAACACTTGACACCAGCCTGACATCTGCCCTTTCCCTCCAGCTTTCCATATGGAAAAGAGATCTACTTGCCATTTCTGGGCTGCTCTGTAGCAAAGGAGTTTGGGCTGAGCTAAACTAGATTTGCCAGCAAAGTCTTTGCCTTTAGCATAGGTCCTAAACAGAGATTTGTTTCACTCCTCCACAATTCCTAAAGCTGCTTTATATCACATGAAAGTGCTCCAGTGGCTCCAACTCCCTTGCCCTGGACAATCACTGGTCTGAGAGTGGCAGCAGGAGATGCTGTTCAGAGGAAGCCCACGAGCCTGACCACTCCTGCATGACTTCTAGAAATTCCCCTTTGAATCTGCTGATTTGCCACCTTCATCACCTTGCAAACCTCTCCCATACTGCGTTCTCATCTCCAAACTGAAGTCATAGCCACAGGAAGCAAGTTTTCCATCCCCATTTTACTGCAGCACCTTCTCCAGGTACACCATGGTCTTCACAGGATTAATTTTACTTCACTGAGGAAGCAGTTGTGAAAGATGAGTGGTCAAAGCACAGTTTGGCCCCGTGTGCTGCCAAGGGGACCACAAGGACTGTGCTGGCACGTCCTCAGTGTGAGTGGGGAGCTCAAGGGGACAACTGCTGCAATATGCTGTCAACACAACTCATTGCAGCCCAGGATTATTTTCATAATAAGGCTGTTTTGTTGTATTTCTCATCCAGGTAAGCCCTAAAGGACTGTTTCTCACAGAGCAGCTCCATCCTGCTCTCAGGGAAACCTCCTCTGTTCAGCATCCGCTCTGCAGGTTAATAAATACCACAGTGTCATTTCCTCTGCTTGCTGGTTTTAGCAAATGTCAAAGGGCAACAACATTGTAGCAGAAACCCAGTGTTGGAAAGGGAAACAGCAGGCACCAATAGCATCTGAAATGGTTCTACATCCCTCATCCAAATTCTTTTAGGTTTACTTCATATTCATGGTTATTTTGAAGAAAAGCTCTGATTTAGTATCACTGCCCAATCCCTTGAAGTACTGCATACCAGCAAGTGGCTGGTGGAAACATTTACATAGAGACTTTTAAAAAATCTTCTTTTTTGACACCCCAGACTATCTGACAACCTCCCCCTTGTCTTGAGTTATACAAAAAATGGAGCACAGAAGTGGATTTGATTTAAAGTTTTTTAGAAACATTCACTGGTCCATCTGGCATTTCCTTTTAAAAACCGAAACAAGTACAAAACCCCTACTAACAATGACAAAATCCCCCTAAACTAATACTTCAGTAGAATTTAAAAAAGACAGAGTGAAACCCTTTATTAACCATAATTCTCAGAAGACCATGAGATTTGTATTGGAAATACCTGAACAATCCTTCCTCCTCTGTCCTGCACCTCAGTGAAAATGTTGTTATTATTAGTAGTAGTAGTAGTTATTATTAATTATAATACATATCAGGCTTTAGTGTGTCCAAGAAATTCACTGTGTTTACCAGAAACATGAATGCTACCAAATAATTGCACAGTGTGATAATTTTTTGGCAGTGAAAAGATGATTGAGCAGAGATGTCATCAAAATTATATTTTTCCCTGAGATATTTTAGGATTATTGTGTTTGAGTGGAAATCACTGCCCCAGCCCAGGCCAGTCCTCACACTGGAGGACTGACCAGGCACATCCCCAGCACTCAGCTCTCCCCATAGCTGACCCCACTCAAGCCTCCACCCTTTTGTAGGAGGATTCCACATCTATGGAAGTGCTGTAACATAAGAAGGGCTCTTTTGCTCACAGTTTGGACACAAAAATGCAAACAGACAATTTGAGCCACTCAGCTCCACTCCCCAGATGAAGCCCTGCACTGGAGCAACCCCTGTCAAGGACCAAAACCTACCAGCATCAGCAGAAATCAAAATTAAATCCTTTTAATGAGGATTTCAGCAGGAGAGGAGCAGTGGGTGAGTGGCAACTGATTAATCATCAGAGAAGGAAGGCTCCACAGTGACCTGCTGGCCCTGAAGCAGAAGGAATCATTGAAGGGCTTTGGAAGGGACCTTAAGCAGCATCTTGTTCGACCCTCTGCCGTGGGCAGGGACCCCTCCCACTGTCCCAGGCTGCTCCCAGCCCCATCCAGCCCGGCCTTGGACAGTGCCAGGGATCCAGGGGCAGCCACAGCTGCCAGGGCCTGCCCACCCTCAGAGGGAAGAATTTTCCCTAATATCCCATCCAAACCTACTCTCAGTCGGTGTGAATGCATTCCCCCTCGTCCTGTCACTAATGGCCCTGTGAAGCCAGGACAGCCCATGAGTTTGGTCCATCCCAGCTATGGGAAAGCAAAGACAAATGGGTGGAACATGATCTTCCTCAAGGAACAATTTCCCACCCAGTTGCCATCTCGTGACTGCTGTCACAGGCTGTGGATGGGCCACCTTCTGAGGAGAGCCCAGGGGTGGATGCTGCCCTGACCTAACAGGAGCAAGGCCTCCAGACAGGTTCCAATTAGCCAAAACTCGTCAGCTGTGGCCAGGGTTTGTGTTCCTTTAAGCACCAAACAGGGTGAAAGCAATAGCCCTTTTCTCTAGGTTGCCCACTCAACCCTTTGTGGCCTTACCCCCTTCCCCAGGGAGCCTCCTCCAGTTTTGTTTCTCCCCTTCCTGAGCCATGCCAATTATTAAAGTCTCTGAGCAGCCCCATTATCATCCTGGGCAATTCTTAACTCATTAGGCTTTAGAGTTGTTGAACTGCAGAAAAAACACCCAAACCAAGCAAATGCTTAAGCACGATAAAAGGATGTTAATGTTTTACCCCACCGACAATGACTGAGTCTGTAGGACAATTATTACGGATATTTCCATGGGTTTAGTGTTACTTTTTTCCTGACTTGAGGTCCTTTGCGTGGCATCTAATTAAAAATAGAGGAGCTTAATCTGCAGCCAACCTCAGAGGTTGATTTGAATTCTCCCACTGTGAACTTTCAAACATGGAAGCATGCCTGTTTGCACCGATGGGATCCAATATCCTGCCTTTGCAATGGACTTTTTACATTTTGGCAGGCTGCACGCCCAGGATTGTGCCAGACTGCAGCATTAATAATTCACTACCTGATCTGATCTTTCAGCAGGAAACACGAGTAAAGATGACGTTAAGTGCTGCTTGGCTTCCCCTCCTCTGCCATTCTCCTGTTGTGTCTTCAGATTGTGCTTATTCTGATGGGAATTTAGTATTAAATTAACACAAAAAGTCACATTTTAAGAGGTCAAAACCACATCTACAGCTGAAGAGAGAAACTGGATTTCCTGCTGAGTTTACTTTTAACATCAACATTTTAATTTTTGTTTGGATCTCTGTTTAAGAAATAGATGAAATGTGTTTAGATTAGGATGCAGGAGAGGATAGCAGAAATTTTAGCTTCCTAATGAGCAGTGTATTAACAATTTTCTCCTGGTTGCCTGAAAAAACAGGTTACCTGTGGAGATGAGAGGACATTTTCCTTCTCAGAGGGAAGAACTCCATTTTCTAGCAAGATTTGGAAGTTTTTTCTCAGCATTGCAACAGAAGAAAAACCTCCTCTATGAGTAAACTCCAAAACATGTTTATATGGTTGAAAATGGTGTGAGCCATTTCTCCAGCCACACACACACCTGCACCTGCTCAACGAGGGGGTGTGGACCTCGTACTCCCAAAAGCTTTCTTAGGGGCAAAGCTTCTGTCTCAGAGTCTGCCATACCCAAAGTGACCTAAAGGCTTCAGCAAGCTGCAGTTGTTCCCCTTCTCAGAGGGTGGATTTTGCAGAAAGAAAAAAGAAAAGAAAAGAGAAGAAAAGAAAAGAAAAGAGAAGAAAAGAAAAGAAAAGAGAAGAAAAGAAAAGAAAAGAGAAGAAAAGAAAAGAAAAGAGAAGAAAAGAAAAGAAAAGAGAAGAAAAGAAAAGAAAAGAGAAGAAAAGAAAAGAAAAGAGAAGAAAAGAAAAGAAAAGAGAAGAAAAGAAAAGAAAAGAGAAGAAAAGAAAAGAAAAGAGAAGAAAAGAAAAGAAAAGAGAAGAAAAGAAAAGAAAAGAGAAGAAAAGAAAAGAAGAAAACCCCCCCGAAAACGGAATAAGATAACCTCAATTTTGACAAAACTGTTTCATTCAGAGTGTTTTGTAGAACATGCAGTTTTTCATGTAGCCGTATGTACTTTCTATTTGATGCCTTAATTATTGCATCTCAACAGCTATTAGAAGGAAGGGAAAATACTTTGCTTTCTTTTTCCAAAATAGACTGTGCTACTGTTTAGCATTCATCCACTGTTCTGGTACTGTTATCACATTAACACTTAGAGATCCCAAGCAAGGTCAATGCCTTTGTCTGTCAGCCTTTGTGCAGTCAAGAGACAGTCCTTGCCCCAAAGACCTTAAAATATAAATAGATAAGACAGACAAAGGGAGAAAGAAAGGGAACATTTCTATCATCGTCACAGATAGGAAAAGGGGGAGATAAAATGGTTTGCTGGAGGTCAGTGACACAGAGCTGGGGAAAAAACACTCTCAAGTCTCTGTCAAGTGTCTTGAACCATGAAGCTGTCCAAAAAAAGCCTGTATTTCCTCCAGAGTTTCATTTAGGTCCCTGCAGAGATGCCCAGAAAAGGAGGCTGTAAGGAATCAGTGCAGACGTTCAGAGAGGCTTAGTTTCCAAGAGGAACTTCTGAAAGGGATATGGCAGAAACAGCAGAAGTTTCACCAAAGCTGAGTCCCAAGGCAGAGACCAAAACTGGCGAGTCTGGACTCCACTGCTAAGAACACACAAGTCGAGAAAAGCAGCCCCAGAGCTGCTCCCCAGTGTCCATGCTAACAGAAAAAAAATGGGAAGTGGTGGTCAAGATGTCACTCTCCAAGAAATAAGAGCAAGAAAAATTTAGGGCAGGATGAGATGATGCAAGAGTTTAAATTGATCTGCCTTTGGTGTGCCAATGATAGCACAAGGATATGCCTGGTTTAGTTCCACATTCCCAATAAAGACTGATACATCAAAAAGACAGTGGGATCTATTTTGGGCAGAATTGAAAGAAGTGAAGGACTAAGTTCATGGCTAGCCTTTACACTGCTATACAAAGTCGGAGAAAAAAAACAAAGGGAAAAAAAAAAACCCACCAGACTTTATGGCATAAGACATTCTGTAGAAGGATTTGCACTTCAGCTCCTTTCAGGGACTGGTGTCTGCCTTGTCATGTGAGATTTCCCATCCTTTATTCATTTTTATCCTTGTGTCATGATGTCAGAGAAAGAGCTCCCCCCTTTCTCCCTCACCAGCTTTATGGATGCACAGTCCCTGTGCATCTGGGGGCAGCTGGCTCTGTGATTAGCTGTGCACAGGGTGGTGGCTCTTATCCCTGTCTGTGACATGCCAAGCAGGTAGTGTTAGAAGCCTTATGTTGAAACAGAGTTTAAGAGTCTGTTTAGTTAACCTAGGTTAAGTTCTGCAGTTTCTCTGCTTTCTCTGCCTTCCTCCAAACATAACTGGTCAAGGGAATTTGCATTTTTGGGGTTTTTTTGAAGGCTTTGTCTTCACAACATTGTTGGTGTTAGACCGCAGCAGGGACCTCTATAGTGACACATAAACTAAGCAGCAGTGCAGGAAAAAACAAGTCCCATCTGTTTCACCAGAATCTCTCAGTGTAGGGTTTGTGCTCAGCCTTGTTGCAAGACTGTGCTGGCACTGGTAACAGAGATTCATTTTGGCATTAGAGTGCAAGAGAGCGTCCTGGTCCTCACAGCTGCAAGAAGAGCTGGTCCCAGCTGGGCTCTGGACTTTTCCCTGGCTACAACAAGCACTGCTGGGTTTTGTCTCAGCCTGGATGAGTGAAGGGGTAAAGCCACGTCTGCATCAGGCTGTGCCTGTTGGACCATGGTTGTAACTCTGGCAGATATTCAGCCCCAGGGAGCTTGTGCTTTCCAGGGACACTGCAGAGCCACGGGCATCCTCTGCTTTCCAGACCCTTCCCAACAAGCACAGGACCTCACACAACCAAGTCTGAGAAATCAGGGGGTTTAGGGAAATAAGCACAGCACCAAAAGGAGAAACTGCCTGCCTCACACTGCACACTATCAGTTTGTCCATTCCTAATGCAACTCTTGGAATATTTTCTCGTCTTTTCCCCTCCTTCCTCACATCTATTACTCTCCCCTCCACACTTCCCCCAAACAGTAATGTCTTTTAACCCCTCCTGTAATTTTTCTCCACAAACACACGGAGCCTGCTGACCAGGACAGGGAGCAGAGGCCCTTCCTAACTGGAATGGTCAGGAAGACAGTTCATCTTACAAGAGCTGCACTCGCAGGGACACCCCGGTGCCCTGTCCTGCCTGCAGACCCACACCTGTCCTTTGTCACAGCTGGGCTGCCCAGATCTGGAATCTAATCCCAGGAGGACTGGGAGGGAGGTTATTTTATCTGTTTTCTCTTCAGAGAAAGGCAAACAGGATGGGCATTCATCGATCTTGAGAAAGAAACATTAGCCAAGTCAAACACACAGTGGGCTCTGAAGAAACAGGATGTCCAGGATGTTATGCCTGGATTCACCTTGGTACCTCCTCTTAAAATAAGGACAGACTTGGAGAAGAAATAAAGAGATGTAAGCACAGGATGAAGAAAATTTTCAAGAAGCATTGGTCACGTCTGTTCTATTTCAATGCAGACTCCCCACGAGAGAAAGGGAGCTCGGACTTACTGCTGGCAACCACCACCATCAGCCCCAGGAACTTACACCACCTGTCCTGATGTCCCCTCAGCCTGAGTCCCACATGCACCAATAGTGCCTGGGCCAACTCAGCCATTCACCAGAACACCCTGGCAGGGCCCTCTGCAAAAAGGTTTTCCTCTTATTTACTCTGTGGCAGTGCCCCTGGGAAGATGGAGACGTGACTGGAGGAAGAGCCCACACATCTCCAGGTGCAGCCAGATATGGGTCAGGGGTAGCCAAGACAAAGACACCTTGGCAGGAGATAGGAGCTGTGCTGTACTGTGACTTGTCCCCTCATCACACACGATTCTGTGGTGGGAGGGATGTAAGGGCTCGGCACAGGTTCCCCAGAGGAGCTGTGGCTGTCCCAGTCCTGGAAGTGTTCAAGGCAGGTTGGACAGGGCTTGGAGAACACAGGGTAAAGGAAGGTGTCCCTGCCATGGCAGGGGTGGAATGAGATGTGCTTTAAGGTCCTTTCCAAGCCAGGCCTTTCTGTGATTCTATGAAAATGTGGCTGCCAGGAGACAAGCAAAGAGAGCTCCAATGAGCACAGTCAAAAACAAGGCTCTGGATTCAAGGTCTTTACAGCCCTCTGGCAGGAGATGTGGCATTTTGAAGTTTCTGTTGTTTCCCAGGTCTAATTGGCACAGATGGTCCCACAAGGAGCTGTGGTCCTTCCCCTTCAGCGAGGTTCTCTTGCCAGAGAGCTGTGAAGAACAGAAGTATAATTAAAAAGCATTGGGGAGGACTTCATGGAAATGGGTGATGGCTCTGTTGGAGCTGAAAGTCAAAGTTTGATCTCCTTTTCCAGTTAGTAAATTAACTATTCACAGAACTGACTACTGGCATGGACCTCAAAAGTTTATTTCCTTGCCAGTATTCTGGGGCTTGTATTACCTTCTGTAACAATAACACTGTAAAATTAGACCTGCACTATTGCTGAATTGCAGAGATTTCACAGAAGAGAGCAAACAGACCTAATCTGACCATCCAGGTGCTGATTAAAATGAACACCCCTGAGATCAGTGTAATAAGATTTGACACTTGCAGGCTTGCCATGAGAGACCTGTGTTTGTGTACCAGCTTCCTTCATTAAGCCCAGCCCTGCAGACCTCCACCCCCAGTCAGACCCTTCTGGGCACCCCAACAAGTGGGAAGCAGCACACATCCCATGGAGGTTTCCCTTGATCCAATCCATCTCCTGTTTCTGGTTAAAATCTTTTAGCAACTACTTTTAATGCCAAAACGCAATGTTTTTCAGCTGATAGGAGATGTGCACATTTCTCATGGTAAATGAGGATTTGTTTTAGAGTGCTTTTGCTGGAAGAACAGATTTAGTAAGTGGGGGGTCTTCCCATTTCCCACTTTTCCTGAAGAAGCAGTTCATATTTCCTTTGGAAGTTTTCATTCTCACAGTAAAATACAGTTTGTTTTTAAGCTGGAAGCTTTAGTTGTTTTGGCTGAAGTGGCACGTGGTTACCTCTGGGGTTTTAACAGTGCAATTTTACTATTTTGAAAAAACGTTTGAAAGAAACTTACCTAAATGGGAGCTTTTATCACAAAAGGCTATTAAAAGTTTCGGAAAACTTTTGCCTAAGTAAAAATTGCTCTTAAATAACACTACAGTCCTGCTCAGATTTAACTTCTCCCTGTTTATTTTATTTAGTTTCTGCAGCATGGTTGCTGGCAGGAAATTGGAGGCAATCCCAACCTCAGATTTATTAACACACCTTTCTTGAACATGCTACTAGAGATTTATGATTGTCAGCTTTGACTAGGCAAACATTTGAATGACAAACCTTTCAAATGAAAGAGTTTTCAAAAATCCCTGTCCAGGATCAGCACCTTGTAAATTTGCCTGTCACAGTTGATTCTCTTCATACTGTTCAAATTCATTCTGATATTCAAGATTGTACTGAAAATGGAAACTGTATCTAAGCTGTTGTTGAGAAATATTATTTAAAAATAATGGGAAAAAGTAAAGCAGGTTCATGAGGGAATTTCTAATTTTTACATTTAAATAAAACAAGCCAAATTTGGAGGTTTACAGAGGATAAAAAATTTATACAGGAGATTCTCACCACAGATCACCTCATAGTGACTTTCTGTTTCCAACCAGCTCTAGAAGTCATTCAAACGTAGCAGTAAAAAGCACCTTGTCTTTTTGTCCCCTTTTGCATCCCTGAGCATGTGAAGACCATTGATTCCCAGGCAGAGTGAGCAAGCACAGGAGTCTGTGCTAGAAGACATACTCTAAGAGGTGGGGCAGGGCAGGAGGCAAGAAAGGTGCTTTCATCCCAGGGTGCTGCAGAAGAGGCTGGAGAGATTCTGGGATACCCATGGAACATTGGCCCTCAAGTGCTGCTGGTGCTCTAATCCAGGGGTATTTGAAATTTCAATTATTTATGTGTTCATGCTGTGGGTTAATGCTGACTGACACTAAAACACTGCCTAGATTTAGCTTCATAAAATTTTTATCCCCACTATGAACTGCAAGTCTTTCTCCAATTTCATTTAAAGGAAACAGAGTATTGAAAAGCCTACTGAGGAATTCATGAGCAACTAACTACAACCTCACTTTTCCTCCTAGCCAAATCCTGGGACTTCATTACCATGGCAACATGTCATAATTTTAATTCCCTTCCTGATTGCCACTGCAGAGAGACCAATACGCGTGCTTGCTTTCCTTGCAGCCTGCCATGCACTTTGTAGTGGGTGTAAAAGTTCATGGCATGTGCTTCCCAGGGCTTGTGATCCAGAAAAGGATGCTGTGTCCTTTTTTTGGGTTAAACACCCAGAAAAAAAATCAATAAAATTCAGCACACCTGACTCAGGCAACTCAGGCAATGCCTGTGGTGTTCAGACCTCTGGGCATCTCAAACAGCCAGGCACAGCCCAGGGCAGTGGAAGCCCCTGGAAAGAACAAGCTTCCTGTATGTTGTGGGGTTTTAGGTCTTACACAAGAAGGAAGAGCATCTTCCTCCAGAGAGACCTGGAAAAGGGATGAGAGGTCTTCATGAGGACACAGGGTCTCCAGCAATCTTCAGTCCCTGGTTTGAGGTTTCACTTATTTTGGAAATCATCACACTCCAAAGCATTTACAGGATTATAATCTCTCTGCTGGAATCTGAAACGGGGCTTGAAACACCAACAGACTGATAATTATCTTAATTATTTATCTAGTTCACGTAAAATCACTTGTTTGAGGCTGAAAAGCTTCATTCAGACTCAGAGCCCAGCAGGGAGCTCTGGCAGAGGGTCACAGATGTTTGGTGCTGCCCCACACATAGAACATTGGCCAGTGAGCCCTGCAAGATTCAGACAAGATGAGCCAGGGGTGGACCCAGCTGCTCCATGGCTTGGCAGGGTCCATTAATGCTCCATCAGCCCACAGAGCTGATTTTCTGCAGCTCCCCATCCCCTTCTCCGTCCCCCTTCTCCCGGGCTGAGCTCCAGCATTCCCCTCTCAGTGCAGCCCAGCAAGGATGGACACCGTGGGTGTCTCTGCAATAGGCATTCCTGTGGGAATTAGACTTCCCACTGGCAGGAAATTCGGGGGTTTATTCTCACAAGCCTCCTGGAAATTCCCAGCAGCAGCTGTGTGCACCAGTAATTCACCCCTGAGGGAGCAACCAGAAGGACAGAACCCATGGGTCAGCTTTTTCTAGAGCCCATCACACAGAGGTAAAGGTACAAAGGATCTTCTGGAGCTTGGACCTGCCCTCTAAACTCACTTGAGCTGCATTATACACGTGTATTTATCATGTGTGTGCACATATCTAATATTTTTTTTATATATATGTATTTATAATGCCCAATTTTGTTGCAGACATCTGGAGAGTTGCAACTCATTTAAGCACAGAAAAAGCATGGGAGAGTCACCTTTCTTTAAGGGCAGGAATAAAGAAAAGAGCACGTTGAAATAGTGGAATATATGTAGCTACAAGCCAGCCTTTTCCCTCATCTCTGAAAAGCCAGCCTTCCTTCTTGCTGAAGGGTTAAAATTTCTGAACAGAAACCACAGTGTTTTCCTTCTTTTTTTTCTGAGCTTTTTTATTTAGTTACTCTTTCATTATTGTTTTTCTTAATCTAAAAAGTGATCTAAGTAATTATAATCATAAAATGGATGTGAGCAAAATGGGTACTGCGGGGTTTATAAAACACAAATTTCCCTTTTCTGGGAAATTTGCTCTCTCCCACACTTAAGCCTTTCAAACTCTGCCCAGACTCCTAAGGTGGCACGAACCCCGCAAGGCCTGTAAGGGCTGAAGAGGAAATCACTCCAATATCCAGCTCTCCTCAGCAGATGCAGGATTGCTAACAGAGCACTGAGCACTGCTGGGGATGCTGCCCTCACTGCAGTGGGGAAGGATCCTCACTGAGCAGAAACTAATAAATGTCTAATAAAAGAGTTTGGCAACACTGGACATGCACAGAAACATCTTTGGTGGAGGGGAACCGTGCAGCTGAGCTGGACTGGCTCAAACCTCACCGATGATCACCAGGCTGAGTATTCAACCTGCATTAGGTAGCACACACCCTGCAGGAATCAGCTCCTCAGCCAGGAAAGGACCACATTTAGTTCAGGCTTTTTAATTTTTTTAAAACTGTTTTCTGAAAATAACCCAAGAAAAACCTTCCTTGATGGTCACTAAGCTGTTACTGGCAAAATATCACTGATGTGAAAACAAGGAATCTTTCTTAAAGGTTGAATGTATCCAAAGTACTCCAGCCTTTTCTTTTTTGCTGTTGCTTTATTCATTTTTAAACTGATAACTACTCTCTGCATTTTAATTTATGCAGAAAGGGGGAATTCCACTGTGATTTAGGAATGGAAAACACCAGCTCTCAGCCTGAGAGATCATGTAACCTCCATTAAAGACTAACTTTTATGTCCAAATTATTAGAAAATCCTCAGAGTGTGTCAGGTCTGAATGCTGTGTCCCCTGGCTCCAGAGAAGCTTCTCACCCCACAGGAAAGGTGCAGTGGCAGGTAAGAAGCTCAAGCCTGGCATTATGTCAAAATATGGCATTACTTCTTCTACAGTGTGTTTGTCACCTCATCACTGTGTACAGACTTCATGGGAGATGGCAGTGTTGGCAAATGAGGTCTCCCAGGTACTCTAGTGTCTGAAATGAGCTGCAGTACATCCCAAATAATTCACTTACAGGTTATTTATTCAGGGCTATGGACCAAAATCTTCTCTACAGATCCTTCCAGAGCTGTTATTCTGCCCAGAAAACCAATGAGGATTTTTTTGAGAAGACTTTGCTTCATAGCTGCTTCCTGTCCACAGAGGTTTGGAGCAGCTCTGCTGGGAAGAAAGGCTGAGAGGAATGGGATTGTTTGGCCTGGAGAAGAGAAGGCTTTGGGGTGAGCTCATAGTGGCCTTCCAGCACCTGAAGGGAACCAACAGCAAAGATGGAGAGAGACTCTTTACAAGGGCCTGGAGTGCCAGGACAAGGGGGAAAGGCTTCACACTGACAGAAAGCAGGGTTAGATGGGATATTGGGATTGGGAATTGTTCCCTGGGAGGGTGGCAGGCCCTGGCACAGGGTGCCCAGAGCAGCTGGGGCTGCCCCTGGATCCCTGGCAGTGCCCAAGGCCAGGCTGGGCACTGGGGCTGGAGCACCTGGGACAGTGGGAGGTGTCCCTGCCATGGGACAGGGGTGGCATTGGGTGGGCTTTAAGGTGCCTTTCAACCCAAACCCTTCTGGAATTCCGTGATTCACTGATGCTCAGGACATGAAGATACAACCCTGAGCTGTCACACAGCCTCCCTGCAATCAGAGCAGAGCCAGTGCTAGAGGATGGTGCAGTTCACACTAAAGTAGAGGCCTGAGGTGGAGAAATTTTTCCTCCTCCTAATGTACAGAAAGCAGTGATTTAGAATGTGCATCTACACAAAACTTCCACCTGCAGCAGCAGGAGAGACAAGTCCCACCTTGACCTCATTCTATTCAAGTTCATCTGCTGGGAAAACCCTGCAGGGTCTCCAGTATGAGTTTGCCTCTGTCCTGGCTCTAGGGGTAAGGATCAGCATAGTCAGATGCAGGACAAACAGCCTCATCAGAGGTGACAGCAGGACCCTCTCAGGAAAGTGTGGAGCTCTGTGGAGTTCTAGGAAGAACACAAGACACAGAGAAGTGCCTGCGCTAATGACAGCATGCCTGATCTCCACAGCAAGTTGATTGACCTTTGCTAAAGGCATCAATGATCTGGTGTTCTCCTCAGGTTTTCTTCCCAAATCCACAGCCAAGTGCACAGTATACAGTCATTTAGAAACTCCAGGAAGGCAGAGGTAGTACCAACAACTCCGTGAAACAAAGTGCATTTCTACACTAAGTACAAATTTTTTGATGTTCTGATTTTTTGGCAACATGTGAAGCAGCAAAGTCAGTCAGACCTTTCATTTCTCTAACCAGCTTTAGGGGATTTGTAACATTATACTCAGTTATTGGAGAACAGGAGGAAATTGTTTGTCTGATTACAAACCTGTTATTTATTGTGCATTAGGAGCACAATCACCTAATGCAGGATATTTTATCCCAGTTTTAGGGAGGTGGGAGTGGAAATCAACAGTCCTGTCCCACCGAATGACATAAACCCACTCTGATCTCAGAAGTCACCTCTCGAATACTAAAGAGCTGGAACATAAAGGCTTTTAAAGAATATAGTTTCCAATTAGGTCATTGGTTTCAAACAGAGGGTGTACTAAATTAGTAACATTTGGTGGCAAATTTCTTTGAAGTTCTCATTAATCTTGGTCTTGGATTTGAACTTTTCTTGGCAATATTCCTTATAGAATTTGGATCCCAGTTATGTCAAAACAACTGATTAGCCCCACAGTTTGAAGGCAGGGGGGATTAGGTAGGGCGGGTGTTAGATTTCATGAAAGGCCTATTTACCTACTCGTTTAGCATGACCAAATGGGAGGGCAGCCAGCAGGGGAGACGCCTTGGAAAGATTCCAGCGCTCCTGTCTAATTAAGGACCTCCACAGCAAAGGGTAGCAATGGATTTGTGAGAGCAGCCACTGTTCATATGCAGCTGCCCACTGGGTCTGGGCAGGGGCTGAGGGCTTCCCTTGACCTGTGGTGGCTCTTCTTGCATAATTGACTGCCCACTTCCTCAGCTCTTGGGAAATTAGTGGGAAGGAAGAAATACTTTGAGGGAACATCTTTAGGTGGTGTCCTTTCTTCTTTGTGAATGGCCTAAAGCAAACTTCCTTCCAAAATCAATTGAACTCCTTCCATCTATTCTCACACATTCAACACTAGGCTTCTGAATAGCTCAGAATCGCCAAAACCAAGAATTCTTAAGAAACTCAATGGGAAGTTCTCATGTAGCCTCTATCTAAGGTGCAACAAGTTTTGCTTCATTAATGAACCATAACCCAGAGGAGAAAACACACAGTGAGTCACGGCGGAGGTGAAGCTTGTTAACTTCTCAATAGGATCTGCTACAACGAATCAGACCTGGGCGCGCCCCTGTCCAACACGCACATCTCCCTCCTGAGGCACCAACTAGCCAAAAAACAAAGGCAGACACCAGGAGGCCTTTCCTGGAAATCACAATCCAGCAGCAGAGACCTGATAAGGAGAACACCCAAAACTGCATGGGAAAAAAGTGCTCTGTCTTACTGGAGCATGGAACGAGTGAGAGACAGGCTACTGTCATCTCTGGGGACACCTGATCCCAAGCCAAGACAGAGATCCAGCCCTGGAGGGTGCAAGGCCAGCCTTGCTTACAGGTCAGCTGGATGCACCCTGGCTTGGCCCAGCTTCTGGTCACCTCCTGCAGCTACTGCTCACTTTGGGGGTACCAGGATGGGCAGGAACAACATTTCTGGGTGGTGAAGCTGCATGAGGCACCAGCCAGCCTTCCCAGGGCTTGGGGGCTCCCTGGGAGCAGTGCTGCTCCTGCCTGTGCTGAGAAACTGCCCTGCAGAGGAAGAAGCTCTTGAGGAAACTGCAACTGGTGCAGCAGCAGCAGCACTTGGTAGGGAGGAATGAAGACACCAGTATAGTGCTCAGTCACAATAACATGCTATAAAAATCTTAACTCATCTTTTCCTTGACAGGAAAAAACCCCAACCCTGAGGATTCTGCTTTAATTTGAAGAAATGATTGGTTCAGGTCTTATTTTATGTAAAACTCTTGCTTCCATCTGTAGACAACCTATCTTAAACATTTCAGCAGTGATCAGAAAGCCTTCTCTTACAACAAAGTGCACTGAATGTTTGGCCACAGCTTTTTGTTCTCACCATCCCTGACATCCAGTTTTGAGCACAGATCCAGCCTCACTGGCTTTAGCAGGAACTCAACATCAATAATGTCTGTACATATGCAGAGGTGTTTGCAGGATCATGGCCACAACATTAGTACAGAACTAACTTTAATAAACCTAATTAGGGTCATTCTGCAACAGTGTGAAAAGTAGCACTGATACTTATTGGCTGGGGAGGGAGAAATCACAAGTACTTTCCCACAAGTTGGTGACCTCAGGGTAGAACTTCAGAAATCTCTCCTATAAAACTGGAGCCACTGAAAACCAAGTTGGCTGCGTTTAGAGGAGCCGTGGAAATACTTTTAAAATTTTTTTTCCAGCAGAACTTTTTGGCTCCAAACCATTTCTTCCACACTTTGGGGATCAGTAATGTCCCTCAAATAATAATGTCAAAGCATGAAAGGAAATAACCAAGAGGAGGAGAAAAAGTGAGTAAGAGCCATTTTTGAAGGATTAAATTCTAAAGAAGGGAATATTTTTTGGGTGTTCAATAAAAGTTGCACAGGTTAAAAAAGAAGTGCCTTGTGGCACTTGTCTTGCCTTCTTCAGAAATGTAAGTTGCAGCTGGAGGACAGGTGGCACAAATCCAGTTCATTCACCTTCTGGTTTTGGGACCTTATTTTGCCACCATTAATGAAAGTTTTCTCAACAGAGCAGAGCCATTTCCTCTCTTTTTTTTCTCATCCCTCTGGCACAGTGAACCTGCCACACAATCCCAGAAAGTTTGAGTTTGAAGGGACCTGCAAGAGCACCTTGTTCCATCTCCCTGCCGTGGCTGGGGATGCCTCCCACTAGACCAGGTTGCTCAATGTCCCTTCCAGGCTGTCCCCAAAGCAAAGGAAGCAACCCAACCCCACAAAGGGCTGGGGGCTGTCCAGCACTGCCCTGCCTGACCCCAGCACAGGTCCAAACCTTCAGCAAGTCCAAAGGCCATAAGCTGTCCCTGAGCACTCCAAGGAGACACCAGCAGCGATCTGGAAGCTGGATGGTAGCTCTGTGTTCTTTCTGGGGGTAGACTAGAACCTTCCCTGACCCACGAGATGCTGCCAGTGCTTCCATCAGGTGAGACAAGGGCAGGCAGCACATGTGTGCTCTGCAGGGGAGAGAAGGTGGGAGTTTTCCCGGGTAAAGCATTTCCTCTGGTTCATGTTCTATTAAAAATCATTCGGTGGCCGACAGCAGCTTCTCATCTGGCATATTGTGAAACCACTATTTCAGCACAATTTACAGCCTTTTGGGGAAAGGAGAACTCTGTTATTTAGTAACTTCCCTGCTTGCCCTCAGGAAGGTCAGATCCTTTTGTTCCCTGCCAGAACAGTGAGAGCCATAAACTACAGGAGGGAGAGAGTGTTGGGAGCTTGTACTTGGAGCAGTGCACCTGGATAACCCTGCAAACAGCCCTACAGACCAGGGAGGTCACACACCCAGGAGTGGAATATTGGAGGAGTGGAATATCATGGGGTTGATCCATCGGAGCAGGGAACATCCAGCAGTGCAGGAGGGCAGCTCAGGAGCTGGGGCTGCAACACAAAGCGCAGGGGTTGGATGCACCTTGACGAGATTTAGATAAAATCTGCAGCTTAAAACCAGCAGTTCAGTGGGAGTTCCAGGAGGAGCTGATCCCCATTAATTTCCCCTTGGTAGCCTTTTTTTTTTTTTTCTGTTAGGAGATGGAAAATAGTACAGCAAGGTTCAGGTTTTCTCCCCCACAGCTGTTGGCACCCCTGGAGCACGGTGTGGGACCAGCTTTGCTCCCAGGCTGTTGTCAGCAGCTGCCTCAGCTTGCAGGGCACTGTAAAGCTTGTATGGGCTCATAGCACTGCAGAAAAACCAGGGCTAAGCCAGGAATGAGATTAACTTGACAAGGAGCTTTCCCCTCCAAGAGAATATTCAATGATAAATTTTGAAATAATAATCCAAACCAGTCAGCAACATTATTTGTATGCTGCCTCTTGTCCAATGTTTCATAGATATTTAACTGTTGTTGTTTTTGACACCTCAGGCAGGTTTGTGTGACACAGACAGTACAGAGAGAGAGAAGCCCGCTGAACGCACCCCTAATTGTTACACTGTTTTCCCATGAACCTCATTCAATTTACAACCAAGAGCATAGGGAATAAAGGTCAAAAAATCCTCCAGGCTCAGAAAATTCACAAGAAAGAGAAGGAAACAACTTCCATTGTTGCTACACATTTGTTAACATTTCATTTCACAAGAAATCAATACAGCCCAAACATTTCTGCCAAAAACACAAAGGAACAATGGTTCAAGGGCTGCAGAACATGGAGATTTTTTTTTATCACTTCACCAAGGTATAAAACAAACACTTTCCCTCTGCCTCCCTGTTTATTCTAAAAAATATTTGTCCAAGAAGAGCAGAAACTTATCTCCAGGAAGTTTGCTGAGGGAAGATAGTGGATGAACACAGAATCAAGAAAAGCATTTTGAACCGTGCAGGCAGAGATGTCAGAGCAGCAGTTCTTCCCAACATCATCTTCACCTCAGTTTGCTTGCTCAGCCTGACAATCAACATCTTATTATGCAGCCCCTGCGTTTCTCTGCAATTCAAACAAGGAGTTGGTAATGGTGTGTGATCTTCAAGGTCACTTCTGGAGAGCTGTCTTCAGCCCAGTGGTCATCAGCTATTTAGGGCTAAAAATGACAATTTCACTAAAGCAAATTACATCCTGGATGTATAATACACTGCAGCAAATGCACTGGAAATGATCAGATGGAAGATCCAGCTTGGAATAGCTCAGCTGTCATGTGCATGAAGGAGGTTGCTGGGATCAGGAAGCATTCCAGTGTAGCCCTCAGAGAAAGAGTGGCTCCTTTTCATTTATCTCCAGGTACACAGATTTAGAATTGTAGCATTCTCTTCCTATTGTATCTGGACACATCAGCCTATTTAGAATCTATTTCCTTGGAGGTTCTTTACCTTGCAAAAAAAGAATTCATCTCTGCCACACACAGGAGAATATTACATTCTGCACATCAAAAGATCCTTTAACATGTCCTAAATTTCCATTTTTTCTTTTCCCATGCTCTTATCTGAAGAGAATATTTTTCTTCCTCCATTCAGTAACTGGCTCCTGATTGCTTTAGCCAGTAATTTCCTGGGGCTTCACAGCAACTCCTGTGATGAATAATGATGTCACCAAGGCCAGGCTTTGCCATCACAGAAGAAACAGGGTTTTTTGGGGAACAAATGGATTTATTTAGATTCAACCAATGCAGGTAAATGACACATCATGTGTTCTTATGAAAACTATCAGGAAGGAATTTCTCATCTCATAGTGAGACAAACCAAGGTCTGGGAAAAGGAAGAATATTTAGCAATGCATATTTGAGTCAGCTTGAAGAGAATGCTTCAGTTGGAATTGGTGGTCTTACTCATGGTGAAAAGGAGGTGATCTAGATCCATGGGCCCACTGGGACACGGCAGCAAGATGGTGACAAGATTGTGGATGGAAGAGGAACATACTTAAATTTAGCTGCCAGTAATTTCCAATGGGCAACTTTTGATGCCTTTCCTCACTTCATAAGGACGTCATAAGGAATGACATACAAAATTATCATATTCTTAATTCCTGTCAAAGTTCATATCCTATCAGCTCTGCTTTGCAGATAAATCTAACATCCCAAGCCAGGGCTGTGTCCCTGACCTGACTGGAGGTGGCAGAACCAGCTCTGGAGCAGGGTGAGCATCATTCAGGCTCCCAGGGAGCCTCACACTGCTGCAGAGAAACCCGTTCAGAGTGTCTGAGCAGCATTCAGATTCTTGGGGCATTTATTAACATGCCAATTTCTTGGTTAAGATGAAGGGGGGAGGAAATCTTTCAAACAAGCTCGTAAATGGGATTTTTTTTTCCCCCTCAGTAGAATGACATCTTTTGTATGTTAAGTGTGTTCCTTCTGGCGACAGTGCACACACAAGGAAATTTTGAGCAGCATAATGCCATGTGTACAGGTTGTTGACTTAGAAAATACCTTCCCCAAAAACAAAGTCTAACATCAAGGACATAGCCCAAAACCTGAGCTAGCTGTGGTTAGCAGATTCCTCAGTCTTGCAGAGCCTTGCATTTCACCCAGCTCCTTTAGAGTCCAGCAGAATGGAACAGCTTGTCCCATGAGTGTCCATCATGAACACATGGACTAGTGAACTTCAAAGTCACAAAAGGATTTTGTGCTCCTTTGGAGACAGTGGCCAGGACCACAGTGTCTACTGGACAGTGTTTCTGTAGTTGTTTCTTTTCATATTGAGTACTGGAAGAATGTAACAGCCACACAAGGCCTCCCTGGCTTCCAGCAGTAGAAAAGCTCCAAGGTTTCCCAGTCATTTCCAAAAGAAAATATCTGTCATTTTTCCAAAAGAGATGTCATAACAGTTGGGAACATCACAGCTGCTCCCTCCAAAAACCTGTGTTCGAGCAACAACCAGCCTCATCAGAACTTTACCAGTTACGCCTAAAACTACCTTAGGACTGAAAAAAGTGCAGGGAAAGGAAGGAGGTGGGACTGAAAGGTGGCTGTGACTGGGATAGGGTAGACCAGGACATCATCACCACTTGGCTGCCAGCAGAACTGATCCACTGAGAACTCCATGAGCAGCTGCTCACACCCTCAGGATGCCCCGGTGCTATCTTGGGGCACCGAGCCTTTCACACCACATCACATCTCGTGAGTGTACAGCAGGGAGCAGGGCCACGTCCCCTTCTGCTGACACCATTATTCACTCTGTTTCTTGCCACTGAGCTCCTTTTATAGATGAAGCAATACCTGTGTAGTGAGATGATGGGAACTTGGCTTTGGCCTCCAAGGAGCAAGGGCTGAGGGTGATTCTGAAGTTGCCTGAGCTCAGGTTGCTGTTGCAGTGCTCTACCTCAGGCAGGATCACCTGCCCAGTGAAGCACTGTACCTCACACTGAATGGAGGAGGCAGTCACTGCACCATTGCACATTAAATTTCACTATGCATTCACTAGAAAAATCTTGAAACTTTCATGAAACTCCAAGCATAGAAAAATAAGTGTGATGACAACGTGTGGTAACCCTGCAACACTTCTCAGGGTGGCTACAAGGCTCAAATTTGGCAGTCTTCAAGTCTACCAGCATGTTTTGATCAGAGACACTGTGTCACAGCATTCAATGCCACCTTTACATTAATTTTGTGATTAGGCCACTTTACTTATCATGATGTGACTTCTCCATAGAGAATGGAGGAGCCACTGACATGACACACTAGCACTGCTGGAGGCTGAACGGGCATCAAAGAGGCATCCTGGTTCAGGCAGACCTCAGGAGCAGCCAAGGAGAAATTGTCTGAGCAGCAAACCAGGGCTGTGTCTGCAAGGGAGAGCTGCCTGGTGCTCCAGCACCCATCCAGCCCTGGCCACTGCCAGGATCCTGCCTGACCCTGCACCACCCTCACAGCTCATTTCCTTTGCACCATGCCCCTGCCTTCTCCTGGAGCAGCTCCAGACCCGCGGGGTCGCTTGTTCCAACATGCAGCAAGCAGGAATGTGACGCTTCACAGCAAAACATCTCATTTTCACCTAAGATTTCTCCAGAGCAAGCAGAGAGGCCTGGATAAGCTGTGCTCCCCATCAGCAGTGGGACAACCATGTCCTCTTAGCTGGGCAGAGGAGCTTGGGAACGCCTCAGGGACTCCTGGAGAAGGACAGCAGACACCAGTGCTGACACCCTCTGTGACCAAGAGGCACTCAGGATGGGCTCGGGTGACCACACACCTCTGGCCTTGCTCTGCCGGGACAGAAGCCACTGGAATCTACTGGCTCGTGTTTCCTGTTGATAGGCCTTAAACCTTGAGAGGCAGCTGAGCAGCAGGAAACACACAGCTCAGGCACGTCACAGTGATTTAGACTGTCTCAAAATGTCCCTAAATCTTTGCGTGTTGCCCAGTTTTATGGTGTCAACTGCCCCAGCACTTCAGAAGATTCCAACAGCCCAAGGCTGGGAACTGGACCAATTTGCTGAGAGCTCACAGACATGAGATTAAAACCTAAAACATTAAGACCCTTCTGGGGTTTGAGTTTTCCCCCACTTCCTCTCTCATTGGAATCAGGAAGTGCAAAGAAGCAACTGTGGAAATAAAACTTAGGGTCTTTTCAGAAAGTTACTTGAACTTTCAAAACCTTATGTTCACTCTTGTTGAGGGCAAAGATCCAAGATAGTTATTCCTGTACTTAAACCAGGTTCAGTCATCCTTCGTAATTAAGGGCACTAGATCAAAAATTAAATTTATTGTACCAGTAGCACAACCACAATGGATCTTCATAAAATTTAACCACACAGAGAAGTGGGTTGCCTGAGATCTGCCATTCAAGCAGGCTTTATTGCATTTAAATATAGAATCATAAAAAATAAATTAGGAATGGGGATGACCCTTTGTCTACCTAGAGGCCCAGGAAAGATGTTTGCCTCTGATACAGTTTGCAAATTAGCATTTTATAGGACCTGGGATGCTGCCTGACACACAAAATACTTTAAAATTCTGTAAATAATGTAAGTAAATTAACAAGAGATAGTGACTGCAATGAATAAAACATAAGTTAAGTACCTTTCCATTTCCTCTGAAGCCTAGAGGAAAAAAGTGACTAGATTCAGCTCTTTGGAAAAAAAATTGCAAGTTCTTATAATGTTTGGTAGGAGAACACACAGATAATTCAGAGAAACACTGAAAAGTCAGTCTGAAGCATCTTCTATATAACTATGGAAAAGTCAGGGGTTTGTGGCAAAGTCCCTTGGGTTGAGTTTTAGCTTAGTCCAACCCCCATCACGAGCTTGGGAAAATCACCAGGGATGAGTTTTTCCCCTTTCTTTCTTCCCCTGCTCCCCCTTCCCTCAGCAGGAAGCTGGCCATGGGCATGGCTCAGGGGCTTTGTCCTTCCAGCAGGGGCTACTGAGTCCTGTCAAAAACTGCACTGCCCTTTGCAAAGCAAGTCAGAGCCCAGGGAGCAAGCAAGAGCAAGGAAGTCCAAGTCTAGAGCTGTGAATTGTGAATGCAGTATGCAGAATTATGATGCAAGAGCATCACCAGCCCCAAACCCACTCCCACATCAGCACAAGGCTCTCCCTGCTCCCTTTGGCCCATCTGGAAGCCTAGGCACAGCCAAGATGTCCTAGCATGGTTCTGCCAACAAGGTAGCATGTGGCTGTCAGGTAGATTTGTCTGGGGACAGAAGTGAGCTTGGACCTCCTTTAGATCAACCATCAGTGCCCAGTCCCTTGCACACCCTTTAAAACAGAGAAAAGTGCCAAGAGTGTTTGACAGGACACTGGACAAGAATATAAGTTGCCCATCTGTGGAAAAAGCACATGTCCCAAAGGGGAGCTCTGAGGTCAAAGGCATACAGCTGGTGAGGCATTTGGATGACAAATCCTCTATTTTTCTATTTACAGTTTGGATCTGGCCTCGAAGCCCTAAGCTGACATCCCTGGCTAGGGCAGAGTGGGAATCCTGCAGCAGCATGCCGGCTTGAAGGCAAGAGTCTTATCAGATGGGCTGGAAATATGACAGCAAGAGCCTCTCCCAGGATGTTTTGGCTTGTGATCCAGGACGAACACCTGGAAGCCAAGAGGAGCCTGGAACAGATTAAGTGAGTTGGCCAGACTTTCTCATCTTGTTAACATGCTGCAGGCTTCATTTGTGCTTTGGGCAAGGATTCAGAGTGCTTCTTTATTTGATTCAAACCAGATAGTCCATCACAAATCCCAGACTCCTGCTCATATCAGCATCACCCAGACACTGTCCCTGCAGAAAATGGCCTTTGTGACAAGAGCATCTGACAAAGTCAAACAGCACACACAGGTTGGGGTTTGGTTGCAGACAAAATCTAGCACAATATTCCACTTTATCTCTCCTTTTCCACCTTTCATCCCTCTTTTTCACTCCAGTTCATTCAGTTTCACTGCCCCAGACCACAGGAAGACTCAAAGCATGGAAGCTTCCAAACCGTGCATCAGGAAGTTCAGCTGCCAGCCCACCAGAACCTCCTTGGAGAGCCTGACCCACGGCCACAACAAGTGCCATGGCCAGGATGTGGCTGGGACATTACGTCCCCCCACCCCAGACAGCAGCTTCTGTTCCTTTTCCTTCTGGACAGCAATGTTTTTCTCTGAAATGCACAGAATAGGCTCCAAGGTCTCATAAAGGTCATTTCTGTAGCCATCTCCAGCCTTCAGGAGATGTGAGGCCAGGACAAGTTGGCCCAGATGGCACCAGTGAGGACAGACAGACACACACACACGCTGCCACAGCCCTCTCCTTGGACCCACATCCCTGTTTCACGCAGCACTCAGAACTTTCTCTTAGGGAATACAGTGTCCCATAAGACAGAAATTAATTAAAATTTAGCTGAACAGCAATATTCAACTAAGAAAATCATATCGTGGTGGGGACCCAACACAGCAACACCACAGGCATGAAAAGAGGTCTCTCTCTATTCTGTACCTAAACCAAGTGGTTCCTGGCCAGGGAAGTCCCAATATGACTGTTTGCATTTACAAGTAGCAAATAAAAGCCAAACACTTCAAGAGAAAGGCAGCTTTTGCCCCTTCTCCTGCCACGGACCAAACATCTCATCAATCATTTCCACGTGGCTCATGCTGATGCTCCATGCAAGCATGAAACCCCTGACATCAATTACCAAACCAAAAAAATGGAAGGATTTTATCAAGTACCATTACTGCCAGATCTGCCTGTGTGTAAGGTGTTCCAGCGACAATAGAAATCAGTAGCTAAATGTACAAAGTGGGGTGTAGGGCCCAGCTCCTAGGAGAGAGTTTGGCTCACAGGTGAGGGAAAGTGTTCTGGCCTGCTTCCAGGAAAGCCCTCTTGAGTCTCTGCACAGCCAGCTGGAACCAGGAAAATCTAGGGTTCTACCCCAAGTGTTGTCATTTATCCATTTTATGATTTTGGGCAAGGTACAGCCCCATTTTTGCCTCAGTTTCTCTAATTCGAAGTGAAAGTGAACCCAGCCAACTTCTGAGAACTGCTTTAGTGTTCATGAGGAAATAAAAGAAAAACCCAACAACATTAATCCTTCCCCCAAACAAAAAAGAAAACTAAGCCAAAAAAGCCAAGCAAAGGTTTTACAGACTCATCAGTATGAGGAACCAAGAACTCTTTTTTTCCTTTGCAACAGCAGAAATCTATAAAGACACTCACAGGCTCTTGCAGCTGGTAATGGGAACACACAAGAAGCATAGGTTTCCCTGTTTAATGATTTTGGTCAAAGTTGTCCCTGCCTAGGGGCTTTTCACTTAGAAGACACAAGGATTTTAAGTTCATTGTTTTACAAGCAGACAAAATGGGTCTGTTGTTGTTAAAATCATTTTCCATTGAGAACTGCCCAAATAATTTCCCCTCTCTATCCCCCTTCCCTGTTCCCCAGCCCTTGTATACCAGCACTACCAGTTCAGCTCTAGCTTTGCTTAAATGTCATTGAAAGACAGCAGGAAAACTGCCTGTCAGAATCATGTCTGTCAATGTTTTTGGAAAGTCCAGTTTTCTTGTTTTCTTTTGGATCAGGACAGCAGCTCACAGCTTGCTGAACCAGGAGACCTGGGGCTGCTCCTGAGTTCTTAGTTCATTACTTGGGAGAGGATTTGTATCCAGGGAAGCTTCTGCCATGATCATGGTGCTTTTCTGGAGGACAGAGAGACCCGGTGAACCTCAGACACAGAATCCCAACATGGTTTGGGTTGGAAGGGACATCAATGACCATCTCATTCCAACTCTCTGACATGGGCAGGGACACCTTCCACCAGACCAGGTTGCTCAGATTTATGTGTGAATTGCTGGTCAGTGCTTTGAGTAAAATTGCCATTAAATCCAACCCAAAGCTGGCTATTCCAGTCCCAGGGAGACTTGGACACTGGCTGGGCAGCCCAGGGCTAGCTGCTGACATGCACATGGCTGCTCCAAGGGAGGCAGAGCTAAAGGGGGCTGCTCAGCAAAGTCTTCCATAATTTGCTATTCCTGAAGCAGAGTCAGACCGGTTTACATCTGGAGCTGCTCCTGGAGGGGATCCTGACTTCAGACCCATCTGAGAAGTGCCTGATGCTGCAGAAGGGGCTGCAGGAGCTGTGCTGCAAGCCCCAAGTACAAGGTGGACCATAGGACAGAATTAATCAGTCTGCTCTGAAGAAGAAATTCTCCTTTCTAGGGAAAGGAAACAGCTTTGCCTGATGAAAAATTAAAGAACTCCTGGCCTGGTGTTTCCTCCTGGGGTGAGTTAAGCAACAGCCCGAAGAGAGGCAAACCTTTCCCCTTACATATTAACTGCAGATACACTGCCCATCTCAGAGAGTTTCCTCAACAAATTACCCTCTTTGTTCCCCTAAAATCCAGGGAGATGTTCATCCCTTCCCCTCTCCAGCACAGAGACAACTAAAAGTGGAACAAATCTTAGTTAATTTTCAGTTAATATTTTGCTAAGACTCAATTATTGGAACTGCACCCCCCCAGACTGAGCCAACCCAGCATCTCCCTCGTGCTTTACAAGCATTTGCCACTCTGATTTTGGAGGGAAGAGTTTAACGTGGGCATTTACTGCTGACTGACCAAGGTTACTGTGTAGTTACTGAGGAGAGAAGCAGCTGCTTTGGGATTTCAGCATTTCCCCAGGTCCAAGGGGATGGGAGCACTGCCCTCCTCACGACTCAGTTCTCCCAGGAGTAGAACAGGGAGGACAGAGAGGTTCTGGCTGGCACCCCATGAGCAGAGCAGTGGCTGTGCTTTCCCAGCCCTCTGTCCCTTCCCAGTGGGAGACTCAGCTGATCTCTCTGCCACCCCAGCACATGGAGAGGTCAGGGACAGAACTTGGCATGAGGGTCTGACTATCCCTGCTCCATTAACCACCACTAAACCCCTGAGTAAACCCAGTGGGGCTCCAGCCAACAGGGCAGCAGTGATGCCTGCAGAACAAGGAGGCTTCATTCAAACACTGCAGCTCTGCCTCCAAACAAAATCAAAGGCATGAGCTTTCCATTTTCTTCTATTGCCCACCTTAAAAAAATAGAACACAACACTGGTCCTACCCTGTTTTTATGGAGCCCATCCTGCCATGCTATTGCCCCACAAGGACGTTACTAATGCCATTTAGAGATCAGGTTAAAAACGAGCCCCAGCCACTCTGTAGGCAAGGGCTGTGCAGGAGTCATTCCAAACGTGATCCCAGCAAAACTTGATTCTGCCTGGCCACATGCTGGTGAGGCCAAAGCAGCAATCACTCTGCATCCTGGCTGTAAAATCAAATTAAATAAAAGATCCCATTTCACCAAGGGCCTAATACTAATTTGTGTAACATTTCCATTATACAGTGCTGCCTACAGAAAACATACACTAAAGCACTTTGACAATTTAACAGGGAACATTCCAATAGGAAACATTATTAGATTTTCCTATTAAGCTGCTTGGGGCACGTGTTTGCTTAATAGACGTTAATTACATTAGCAAGGCTGCAAATTCAGTCCTTGTGGAATCCAAGTGACTTTTACAGAATTGACTCAGTCCTGAAATTGCTGTAGGGACACAAGGAAAAACAAAAAACAGATAGAAAATTGGAACAAAGCCACCGTGTCACCACTTTTTCAGCAGTGGCTTTAAAACACTTTAATGTACTGGTGTGTTTTGCTTTCACATTTCCAGAGTGGAATTTTCACAAATTTCCCAGCTTGGCAAAATAATTGGAGACAGCTCATGATATTAGAATAAAGGATTTTTTTTTCCTTGCCAGTGGAAAGAACGGTTGAAACAGTAAAAAGGCTGAGTATTTCAGTTCAGTCTTTTTGTGAAAATATTTCATATTTCCTCAGCATGAGCTTGTGCCCTATTACGTTCAGTGGGGATTTAAACACACACTTTGAGTTAACACGGCATATCCTGATTAGCCTAAATCAAGATCAAATTACCGAGGATTGTTGACAAATCATGGCAACATGTAAATGCAAGTGAAACAGTCTATCGCTTACACCCAGCAGAATTACTCTTTTAGAAATAATTAACTCTGGCCTGAATGTATCAGAGCCAACATTCAGGGCTCTGCTCCCACAGACAGCTCACCTCAGCCATAGTCTGGGAGTATTCCCAGTTTTTTGCTGACTGCTGAGGGGGCCTATGGATGGATTTGAGACTCCACAGCTACAGACATTTACTTCTGGCTCTGTCATTGGTGTTTTGAAGGTACACAGGAGCAGTAAGGACACAAGGGATTTGCTCTGAAGAGTTTTGGTGCAACGGACTCTTTCCACATTTTTCCCTCTCCTGGTTTCCTCCTGAGCTCCTGCTTGTGTTGAACCAGGATAGGGGGGCTGGCACGGATGGAAGAGGGGGAGGAAGCATCTTAATTAAATACTTCAGTGAACTTGTCTGAGAGTTGCCAGCAAAGTGTGAAGCTCTGGGGTGTCTGATGTGGAAGTGTTATGCCATGTTTCCCTCCCATTATTACAATTTCATCATGTAATAATAATAGGTTGTGGTTGCTGGTGACCCTTCACTGCTGCAGGATGTTGGTCATTAAGAAGACCTGATTGATCACTGGAGCTGTCATTTGACCATGCAAACCCCTTCCACCAGCTTTCACAAGGAGAATGAAAGTATTTTAAAAAAATAAGCCTTTAAAAGATCCCAGGTACTCTCAGAAGACTCCTAGCCCTTTCCTACCCTCATTATGCCAGCTAGCAGAGCAGGATGCTGCTAAATAGCTGTTTCAAAAGGCATCATTTGGGTGCTGTAAACCTCCAGAGATCCTTCCCCACCTTAGACTCCCTCCAGGTGGGGAGACTGGTGCAGGACAGCAGGGATCAGCCCCTCAAGCTCCGTAGGGGTGGTTTCAGTTGGTGGCTCTGACACCAGGACAGTTTCTGCTCTCTAATCCCTCCAGAGAGCAGAGGTCCAATCCTCAGATGGGATTTGTATCTGCTTAAATGCTTTAAAGAACTGTGGGCTGAGAGCCAGGAATCCACCTTTGACTGCAAGCCCTGCCACAGGCTCCCTGCCTGTCCTTGGTAAATCCCTTTGCACTCCTGCTGCAGGGATGAAATTTCCCCTGTCTGAATGGCAATGCCTTTGGAGACAAGGACTGACCATTCCACAGGGAAGCTGTCCTTCCATCCCAATGGGATTCAAAGTGACCAAAGACCTCTTAGAAATTCCTGCAACAGCCACAAGGACCTCACACTCCAGGCTTCATCTCTTCCCATCCCTGTGAGAAGCTCAGCAGCTTCCCAGGTGACTGCAGGCACTGCTTGATGTCAGTACATTAATAAACAGAGATCTGCTCTCTGGCAGGGACACAGCCCTGCACTGGGCCAGAAGTGTTGTCAAGCAGCTATAACTGCCTATAATTGAGCTCTCAGAAGTATCTGCCCTGAGGTAAGCCAAGGAGAAATTTTACAAATGAAGATAATAGATGTTTATGTCACACACACACACACACGCAGAACGAGCTACGATCATTCACTTGATAAATCCACTTTCAGCAGTGCTTGCAACAGCTTTGTCCTCCACAGAATTGGGGTCTCTCTAGCAGCATTTATGCCTCAGCAAGCAGGGCTGCTTCTTGCCCTGCACTGAGCCATGCCTGGAGCAGGTCATAGTAATCCATGTAACAACATCTTTATCCCACAAATATTCATAAATTTCGGCAGATTTCCAGACAGGATTCATTATCTGCAGGCATTCACCAGAACATCTGGAGAAACAGGGCCAGGCACATTGTTAACATCAATCAATTCTGCTCCCTTGAAGTCAACACAGCTATGCCAGCTTGCTCTTGACAAGAATTAGTCAATCTTTTCTAAACTATAAGCTGCTCCTGAATTTACTGTTTATTCCCAGGTTACATGATTATTTAAACTTTAAAACAGGAGAGTGAAAGTGGTGAACAGCAAAAAAGATATGCATTGATCCACCTGCAGTATCCAAGTGCTACTTCAGAATTAACAATTCAGGATAAGGTATTTTCTGCTGCTGTGTTTTGAGCTTAGAAGCTCCATAAATGAAAGTCCCACCAGATGCCATAAACCCCACAGGAACCACAGAAATTACTCAGACAACTTCAGCTGCAGCCTGTGAAATGGGGCTGATTTATACCAAACTGAGGATTTGGCCCTCCACATTGGAAGTGATAGAAAGGCTTGAAAAACAATTCAGTATTGCCCTATGTCCCTGTGTGAGGATCACCTGAGCAGACCACAGCCCATGCTGCAGATGGAGGTGCAACATGTAGAACCATGGAATGGTTTGGACTGGAAGGGACCTCAAAGATTACCCAGTTCCAAGTTCCCTGCCATGGGCAGAGACACGTTCCACCAGACCAGCTTGTGCAGAGCCCCATCCAACCTGGCCTTGGACATTTCCAGGGATGGGGCAGCCACAGCTTCTCTGGGCACCCCGTGCCAGGGCCTCACCACTCTCACAGGGAAGAATTTCTTCCTAATGCCTAGTGTAAACTTGCCCTCCTTCACTTTGAAGGCATTCCCCCCCTTGCTCACACGGCTGTGACTCCAGGTTTTGTGTAGGTATCTGCTAAATTCCAGACTGGACTTCAGCAGGGATGCCATCCCTGTGCTTTCTTGGCGCTGATGTGCCCCAGGAGATCTGTGCTTTGGAGCTTCCCCCTGGCAGAGCAGTACTTGGCCTGAACTTTTTCCATCATTCTCGTGACCAAAGAAAGCCAAGGGCTGTCTGACAGTTCTGCAATTGGTCCTGTTTTAGCCCATAACTGAACAGCACTTCAGGTAGATTTGGATACCAGTGCAGCCCAGTGGCTTCAGCACATCTCCCTGTGTGCCTGACAGAACCCACCTGCAGGTCTGCTCAGGTATCAGCTGGGATATTGCACTTTTACCTGCCTCCTGCTGCAGAGACACATCCAGCTGGCAAGGTCCTCACCCCCAGGTCCCCACTGTCCCATCTGCCTGCCTTCTGCTGGGCCAGAGTTAGCACAAGTGTTAGCGCCACTCCATTTTCCAAAAAGAATTTTTCTTAGTTTTTAACTACATGGAAGTTTCTGCAAAGCAGGTTTTTGTGGGTGAAGTGAGTTTTCCATAGGAAATAATGAAAATCTTAGAAGGAGAAATGAGTCAAAAACTCCTTTGGATTTTAGAGGCATTTTCCTTGTTTGGCTTTTTGATTTTCAAGTTTTGTTTTTGGCTTAGGAGGAGGGGAGAGGGGACATAAAGTAGAATGGCTCTGCATCTCCTACAGCAGGAAGCCTGTCCTTTGCCCACTGAGATGTGGGATCCTGGACTGAGAGCAGGTTTGCCAGAGCCTCTCCCAGTCCTCAGCAGAGACAGATCATGGAGCAAACAGAGCCCTCCAGCCTTGTGGGCTGCAGCCACATGAATTTGATTTACCTGCTCACGTTCCCCTTGTTCCTCCCTGAGCTCAGCTTTAGAAATTCAGCACTGCAGCCTGGTCATCCAGGCAGGCACAGGTGAAAAAATATGCTGGTTTGGGCTGAGATATAGTTAATTTTCTTTATAGTAGCTTTTACAGGGCTGTGATTTGCATTTGTGCTGGAAACAGCATAGATAACCCAGGGATGTTTCCCCTACTGCTGAGCAGGGCTGGCACAAAGTCAGGGCCTTTTCTGCTGCCCACTCCACTCCATCCCACTGCTTAGGAAGCTGAGGGGGCACAAAGCCTGCTGTAACCATATAGCCCTTGAAAGATGTTGGTGAAGCACCAGGGAAGTGCTGAACTGATGTGACTCATCCCAGTTTCACTCCTGAAGTGAGTTCCACCACCTGTGGCCAGTCAGCCTTATTCAACTTGAGTTACTCATCTGTTGTCTAGGTGGGCATGACCCACTGAGAAATGCCCTTACATATAAGGTACCTCTGAGCAGCCCCAGCCCACGCAGAGGACACTGAAAAGCAATATTTGTGCCTGTGCAGTGCTCCCTTTCCCACTCTCCACACTTCCCTCCAGCCATCTGTTCACTGCCTGCAGCTCCCTCCCAGCTTGCCCTTTGAAGGCAGAGTTTCTCTGCCAGCTGAGACTCTGCCTGCCTGGCATTCCTGGCTGTGCTCCCTCTGCTTTCCCCAGGGAGCTGCTGCAGCAGCTCTTGCTGTCTGCCTGGGTCACCTGCTAAGCAGGTTACCTTGCAGCAGCCCAGGCTGGCTGGAAGTGGCAGTTCCTCCCACGGGAGACGCAGAGCTCTTGGTGGCTCAGGGCAGCAGGCTCTGCTTCTGAGGTGCTTGGAAACAATGGGATTTTTCTGGAGGTCAGGCCAATGCATGTAAAGCATCCAACACTTCCTTGCCTTTCTAAATCACCTGAGTTACTCTGCTCTGTAGCTGGGACTGGCCCTTTCACACGAAGGGTATTTGCTGGTGTCTTCAGGTTATGCTCAAGGGCTACACTGCTACAGAAACCCCAGCAGAGCACAGACCTCCACATTACAGATTCACCCTGTTCACCCATGAGCAGCAGAAAACAAAGGTCCATCTCCTTGCCCTTGGAGCTATCTGGGATCAGAGGTGGGGTACTGGATGAAAAAACCAGTCTTGCTTGGGAGCACTCTTGGGGCTTGCTCCAAGGACTTAGAAACAAACTGAACTTAAAAAAAAAAAAACAACAACAAACCATTAGTAAAAACAAACACACAAACCAAAGCAGTAAAGCAGAAATATGAACACTTCCAATAACCAGGACACACATGCCTGGGACAGAACTGTGCATGATCCAAGTGAAGGAACCAAATTTTAAACCTCAGCAACAGCCTGTATCTATAAGAACAGCCAGGGGTCCTGGGAGAAGCTGAAAAGCCAGTAATGCTCAGTGAAAAGCACTTGAAAAATATTCCCTGAGAAGTGGAGGAAAAGGCCTCTTTTTTGATAGACTAAAAGCCCAAACCAGAGCCTGAATATTCAGTGTGGTACTAGAAGGAATTTCACTGGGAGCAAGGATAAGCTGAAGTCCTGGGTAAGACCTGGGTTAGAGCCTACCAGAGTTTCTGGGAAGGGAGGCTGGAGTTGTGCCATGAAACCTAAGCTACACTCCCTGCCCCCTTTCAAGGGTGATGCAGAATTATCTAGGGATTCTCTCCTTATTAAAAAAAAAAAATTCTTTGTTTCAATGCCAAAAAGTTATATAAAAATAATTGATGGCCAGATTAATGACAGAGAGTAAGTCATTAGAAATCAAAAATGAGATAATTCTGTTGTAGACATGAGTGATGGTGAGAAATAAATTACATTTGGCTGACATTACTTAATTAGCTGGAATCATGGTGCTTTCTTAAATTTTCTTTGGTGAAGCTTTTAAGGTTTTGATACATCAATTCCCAGCTAAATAACCTCAATGTCAAAGCAGCCAGTTGCATCTTTTCTGCCCAGCCATTTTTGGAGCATATTACTTTAAAACTTCATCCCTTTGTTCAGGATTTTGGTGGCTACCAGCACATGGCCTGTAATATCTGGCAAAAAAACAATATCCAGATTCTTCCTGAGGGCAGCTGGTGCTGATATTCTCCCTACCAGTCACTGGTGGGATGGGAAAAACATCAAGGCAAGAAAAATGGTGATGCTTTCACTGCTGTGAGCAGCTCAAATAGCCAGGAACCCTTAGCACTGCTGCAGTGCTGCTCATCAAGCATCTAAGAGGACCTAATGAGCATAAATTAAGCCTCACATTTAGAGCTGAATGTATAAATAGTTGCAAATAATACTCCTGGAGGACGATGCTCTCCAGTTCTTAAGCAAATTGTTCCAGTAAGAGTGGCTGATCCTTGCAATCCTATTTGTAAGCCCCTTCTCAGGGGGAAAGAGTAAACTGCAGAGGCAGAAGTCAAGGTCTAAAAGTCTTGCAGGACTGAATCATGGTCTGCTGGAAAATAAGGGAAAGCAGCAGGAGGAAAAGAGAGTAAACAGCTTGGTGAGAAGAGCCCAGAGACAGTGAGAGCAGCCAACCTACTGAGTGTTTGGGACCACCTGCTCTCACGGTGAATAAGGTTGTAGGGCCCTGCAACAATCAGGTGCTTTAAAGAAATTAATTTTAATCTATAAATAAAGGGGGGAGGAATACTGATTTACAGGAAAGTCTGAGGACTTGCAATGGCCATAAGGTATTACCCCAGCTGAAGGTACCAGCACTAGCATTTGACACAGAAATTCCTCTCTCTAATAAAAAAGCCATTTAACAAGGTGCTGAACAATTGCCTTGCACAGAAATGTTTGAATGATTTATAACCAATTAGTCACTATTACTGCCTTTCTAAATATACACATTAGGAAAAGTTTTAACACAATGATTCTTAACCATAGAGAGAAATTGGAGGATAATAGTTTAGCTTCAAATGAAGCAATTTACAGACAGATTTACTGGCCAGGTAACATTTTTGAAGAAGAGAAAAAAATAACAAAAACTGCAATGCCCTGGTGGTTGGGGATCTGGGACAGCCAGCAGCACAGATTCCCAGACATTTGAACACCAGGCACAAGGAAAATACAAATATACAATAAAGCTATCTTCCTGAAAATAGGCCCCAGTGAAAACCTCAAGCTTCAAGGTGCTTTTAAATGAATCATTTTGGCCCAAAGCTCAATAAATGTGGTTCTACCTAAAAAATCTACCAACTTTTAAAATGTCTTTGTTAGCATGGACTCAGCTCCAAGATTTGCCAGCACTTCTTGCCCTCACAGATCCTCCCCCGATCTTTCCCTAGTGCTTACAGGCTCTCCAAATTATCCTTTCTCATTTCAGCCTTCCCTCACCTTCCTCAGGGAGGTCTCAACACTCTCTGAGTGCCACACAGAGATGTTCCTGGCAGCAGCCTGTACCCTTTCAGGTGGATTCCTCCCTGCTCCGTGTATTCTCATCCCTGCAAGGTGATGCTTCTCTGGGATGCTGCCATCAGCCCAAGCATCTCCCCTGGAAATGCCACATTCACTTGCACAACCTGGAGACCTGTTTGATTTCTATGTTAAAGAAATTGTTTCTTACCTTTCTTGTATCAACCAAGAGAAAAAGTGAATCCACCTTGGCTATCACCACGCTTAGCAGCAACGTTACAGCAGTCTCACCTACCTCTCCATCAATCCATTTGCCTTCAGGAGGCAATCAATCCATTCCTCCTTCAGCTGAGGTTCCCAGATCAACAAGAAGGCCCTTCAGCCCATCTTCTTCAGAGCAAACTCTTCTCTGTATTGAGGCCCCCATGAACCACAGACATCCTTGTCCTTGTCTTCTGGATGCTCTTGCAAAACAGCCCCTGAGAATGGCCCCCAAACCAAACTGGGGGATGAATCCACAATATCCACAAGCCCAGGCACAACTGGGAATAGTTTTCAGGGATATACAGAGGACAGGGCAGATGCTGAACCCCACAAGGACTCTAGGAATCCCCTTCCCTTTCCTCTGCAGCACCAACCCACCTGTGAAGGAAAAGCACCCACATGCTTTCCAACCCAGAACTGAGCAGCTCACATAAAATACAGAAATGAGGGACAGGGGTCCATTAGCTGCTGTAAAATCAGGGTGAACTCAGATCCAGGCTGCCTCCAGGACTGACACCTGCTGGGGCATTCACACCTGGTTTGGAACGAAATCAAGGGGAGGTGAGAATGAGGTAAGGAGCAGCTCAACTCCATCAAGCTGAGGTCATCCAGCTGTGCTGCTTGAAAGTTACATGGCAATGTTTAAGTAAAATCTACATATTTTAAAAATGAGACACCTATAGAGTTTAAGCATTGCCAGAGTTTGGGAACAGTTAATTACAGCCCTGACCAGCTAGAGGTTTCCAGGTTAAATTCTTCCTGAATTGCTAAATTAAATCTTGTGCTCTGTTCTGACTCCTTCTCTAGAAGGTCTCTGAAAAATGGACAATCTGAAAGAGTACCATCAATTACTCTGCACCAGATGCAAGGCTTGCAGGGAAAAATGAAAATACTTAAATTCATTTTTAGTGGCATTGGGTACATTACATACATCTAATTCTCAGGTGCTGCATTGTATAGCACTGGCCTGGGAGTCTTCTGAATTTCATGGTAATGAAGTTTTATGCTGAAAAATGCTGAGTGTGTAGGGAGCAACAGCAACCACTGGCCCCAGAGGCTGGATCAGCATCACTACAGTAAGAGCAAAGCTTTGGAAAAGTAACTTGGCACTGGAGAGGTTCTCCACTGCAGCTGTGAAGGGCTGAGCTTGTCCTGGAGCATCCCTGAGCCCATCCAGTGTTTGCAGCAGGCAAGGGCAGCTCCTCAGCCCTCTTCCCCGAGCTGGAGCTGGCTGCAGGCGTGTCCAGCAGGACAGGTGAGCCCCCACACCTGGAGCTGGCTGCAGGTGTGTCCAGCAGGACAGGTGAGCCCCCACACCTGGAGCTGGCTGCAGGTGTGTCCAGCAGGACAGGTGAGCCCCCACACCTGGAGCTGGCTGCAGGTGTGTCCAGCAGGACAGGTGAGCCCCCACAGCACTGACTGAGCAGCTCTGGACACCTCCAGGAAAGGCTCTGGCTCCGGAGCAGCTGCAGGGGAGCCCTTGCCCAGGATCGTGCCCCTCTCCCATGGCTCACCTCAGCTCCTGGGCTTTGCCCTGGGCCAGCCTGCAGGACAGCCCTGGCATGGACAGCACTTCCAACTCTCCCCAAGGAACACAGCCGTGCCTGTCGCTTCGGAAAATAGAGTTTTTATTTGTTCATACAAATAGTATGAATTATGAGAATTTCATTTTCCTAGAAACATCTTTCTCTGTGTAAAATTAATTTGTGTTGTACATACCACAAAATATTCCATATACTTTTTTTTTTAAATTTTTCTTTTTTGTGGCTTTTTTTTTGTTTGTTTCTCTTTCTATTTTGTTCTTTTTTTTTTTTTTTTTACAAATTAGCTACAACACTACAGAACCATGTTACAGACAACACATCACTAATACCTATACTGCACTTCTGAATACAGGACTGAATGAAACTCAGCCATAAATTAATGTTACAATGTGAAAAAAAAAACAACCAACCAAACTTCTAATCACACCTCCAAGCTTAATTTAAAAAAAATAAGGGGGATATTTAAAAAAAAATGCATTGATTCCAATATTAGCAACCAGATGAACACCACAGAGAATTCACCTTCATTGTCATATTCGTTAGGTAAGGTTTTTTTATATTAAAAGTCTAGTGCAGACTTCATTATTAAGGATATTGAGACAATTTGCTTATGGTTAGAAGAGTTATTCCTCACTCTCTGTACTTCCACTCTCCAACAGGTTTGCTCCACAACAGGTCTTCACAGCAGGGCTTGATTATACAAATTAAGCCCACACTCTGCTGCACAGCTGAGGCAGGCATTGGGATATTAAAAATTTATTTCCAGGAAAGCAAGGAAGAGGTAAGGGGTGCAGAACTCTTCGGGCATTGAGCAGCTGGCACACTCCGGAGGGAAGCGCCTGGAAAGGAGCCCGTGGCTCCTGGAGGGGGCATGGCCACGGCTGGGAGCTCACCCAAGGGCCAAGTAGAGAGGTCAAGCTTCTTTCCATGCATTGCATAAGCTGCTAGAAGGAAGACTGAGGTTTTGAGAACCAAAAATCACTTGTTTTTCCACCAGGAAGTATTTTCTTAGTGCCTGCAGCTCCTTCCCCTCAGTCACCCAACAGCGGCAGGGTCTGGGATAAAGCAGACACACTCCTGCACTCGTCACCTGTCCTGGCAGCAGGAAACAGAGCCAGGGACCTGGCTGGAGTTGAAGCCAAACCCCTCAAAAGTGCATAGATCCACCCAGCTGCTCAGGCCTGCAGCTGGATTTTTCAGGACAGAGGGAAAGCAGGGGCTGTCAGCCTGCAGAGCCCAGCAGGTCCCACATCCTCCCTGAACCCTCTGAAGTCAGACTGCATTAGCCCAAAGTGTCATTTCTTCACTAGAAATGGCTCAGGGCAAGGAGGAGAACTTCCCTGTTTGTGGGAAGATTTTTTTGGAGGCAAACCTCAAGGAGGGATTTGGATCCCGCTCACAGCAGCTTTGTAAGCAGCTCAGACTGATGATGTTACGCTTAAAATCTCCCTTTCCTTGAGGTCACCCACATGCACTGCACCCCAAGTGTGAACCCACACACCGAGGTGTGAGTCCCTAAATCCCTTTGGAGGTGTGATGCTGCTGAGCAGGCCAAAAGCCCTTAGGTTTAAGCAAAGCTCTGAAGGGCAGCTCCCTGCAGCAGACCCAGAGCCAAGTCTGCTCTTTGCTCTGTCTGATCTAGGACTAGATCAAGACCCAGACGGAGCAGCCCAGGCTCTGAGGAACATTTTCATCACCCAACAGCCACAGCAGAGAGATGGAAGGGGCAGGCAAGAGTGAGGAGGCTGCAAAAGTAAAACAAACATTTGGGAAACCATGGAATGGGCCCCACCACAGCTGGGCACAGCTGCAATGGGCAGGTGCAAGGGGGAGCCATGGATAACTATGGAGAGGTGCAGGGCATGGATTTCTACAGGCAATGCATATGAAATTAGATGTTCTGCCCATTGGTGCTTTTGTTGTTTCCAGTTTCACTCACACTGCCTCTGGAAGTGCTCCCACGGCAACAGCAGGAGATGCTCGGTGCAGTGCATCACTTCAGGGCTGCAGGTGAGGTGTGGGGAGTTCTGCTGCCCAAGGACAGCATAGCTCTCTTTCTGTTAAACATTCAATGAGAAAATCACTTCTGCTGCCACCTTGCTCTGCAAGTGTTCCAGTCAAGCTGGCAGAACCTCTGACAGTGATAAGGCATTGGACACACAGTGCTTATCAGGACCTGCTGAGCTCACAGAACACTGGCAGAGCTCTCAGCTCTCAGGACAGCCCACCTCACCTGTCCTGGAGTCCCACAGCAAGTGCTTACACCCAAGGAGAAGGATTTCATTCAGGTTAATGGTTACAAGTTTGGAGCCTCCTGTCCTGCCTGGCTGCTGCCCCTGTGCTCAGCCAGGGCCCCCAGAGACTGCCAGGAGTACTCCAACCCCAGTGTGCCCAGATCCCCCCTGCCCTCCTACAGATTCACCCTTGTTGGTAAAGCAGCACTTCTCCCTGGCTCTAAGCAAATGATGCTCCTTGGGAGAGACCACAGGGTGCTGGACCAAAAGCTGATGGGAATTGAGAGTGATGTTCCCCAGTCTCCTGTACAGGGAGGTGCTGCAGTGGCCGTGGGGCTGGAGGTAACAGTGCCTGTGCCATGTCCTGGGACACACCACGCTGGGCACGATGCCAGGCAGACACCTGAGGTTTTCCCAGTGGTTCTGCTAGTGTCTTTGGTGGGGGGAGGGTGCTCCACGTGCTGCAGGCACTGCCATTTCCCAGCAGTGCCTGGTGTGCATGGGTGTTCCTGGAGCGACACTTTCTGCAAGTCACTCTGACCAGCAGCACACATGCCATACACAGACACAGCATTTTACATTTGTCCTGAAGTAAAGATTTTAAATGCATAGAGGGATTGTGGGAAAGAACCTCCTGGACAAAAAGCAGGAAGGAAAACTGTACTGAGGAGAGCTCTGCCCATGCAACAAGCTGTGCAGCTTCTCTGCTGGAAAAAGAGCACATTGCCCTCCTGGCAATCCTGAGCAGGAGCCCTTGGTTTGGGGTTCCCATGATTACAGCCACTGGGAAAACATGCTGCTGCTCAGCAGAGGTATGTGGGGTGCAGGGATGCCCAGCCTTCCTCCCACCCACCCCAGAGAAACACCCCCAGGGCCATAGAACTAACCAGAAAACTGTGGGATGAGGGAGCACAACAGCGGAGCAGAAACTGGGACACTGGAGTAGGGAAAGCAAGTGTTTATAAAGGCCAGATACCCGTAACAAAAATAAACTTGTGCTTTCCCTCCCTCCCTTCTTTTGATTTTTAAATACAAATTTTGTTTAGGAAAAGTGGAAGCACTGTCTGTTACAAACCAAACCAAAGAGAAAGAAGGGGAAAAAAAAAAACAAGGAAAGGAGAGACATTAGAATTAAACACCGTGGAATGTTAAACAGGTTACAGGCTACCGTTCTAGCCAGTGCGGTTAGGCAGCTTAGTGAATTAATTGCTTAGGAATTAAAAATAAATTATTATAAAATAGATTTCTGTACATTTTACATACATATATATCTCTTTATATAAGCAAACCGTGCTGAGCAAGTAATAACAGGGGGCTTTCCCATGCCAGGCTCAGTCCCAGCCGAAGTCCTGCCCTGTCATCTGGTAGAATTTCATGTTGAAGGGCCGGTAGAAGTCCCGCAGCCTCTGCACCACCTCCTGGTCAATGTCAGGGTGGGTCCTGCCCTTTGTCTTCCCCAGGCAGTGGGGTTTGCTGCTGCCCTCCGCCTTCTTCAGGCACGGGAAGCCCTTGGTTTTGTTGAAGTAGAAGTGCTTGTCCGTGATGATCCTCTTGAGGCCCAGAAAGTCCTGGACCCTGCCCAGCTCCCCCGCAGGGTCCCTGATCAGCCTCTCCCCGCTGACAAAGAGGATCTGCCCGAGGGGGAAGTGGAGCAGCCAGTTCTCCAGGTGCTTGGCGTAGATGCCGATCTGGATGGCGCTCCACGAGGTGTCGATCAGGCCCGTAGTCCTGTTTTTGAAGGTCAGGCTCTCAAAGGTGGGGATGTCAGGCTTCTTGGAGAGCGTCTGGGTGTAGTCCGAGATGGCTCTGGTCACGGGGTCCCGCACCACCACGATCAGCTTGGTGCCCTTGCACATGGAGGAGATGCGGGCCGGGGCCTCCTTGGTGACAAAGTAGCTGGGGGTCTTCTCCATGGTGATCTGCCCCTCCAGCGTCCTGGGCATCAGGTCCCTGCCAGCAAAACACACAGACGTGGGTCACAAGGGCAAGGAAGAGGAACAAAAATATCCATATGCGTTGACATGGATGTTCACACATAGATACACAAGAATTCTTCTCCCTCAGATGCCTTCACAGGCATTTGGATCATACAGACAAATCCATTTCCCAATGATTTAGGGATTGGGGGGGGATTATTATTAAAGGCCACAGTATTAGAAATCCAGTTGAGTAATCCCCCAGTTATTCATGAGTGGATTAGCTGAGTTACACTCTGGGCTTGGACCATGGCTGAATGTACCACAGCAGCTCTGCACTGGTCAGGATGGGTCCTGAGCTGCACCAGGTGGCTGTTCTGGCTCATGACAACACCACTGAGACCTCAGCCCCAATCCAGAGCTCATTTCCCGTGGCATCTTCAGCACATCCCAGACCAGGAGCCAGTGAGGAAAATCCCACCCCAGCACTGCCCCATGGCTTACAGCAGGTCAGGACAGGGATACAGCTGTGGAGAACACAACCTTTGCACTTGGGCAGGACATACCTTCACAAAGTACTTTTAAAACTTAAAGCTTCCAGCAATTCCACCTTATTCACTGGCTATTTCTAATTAACCACGTGGGGAAAGAGTAGGAAGCTTGCAGAAATGATGGAAGTGGCATGAAGCAGAAAGAGTAACTTTTTCCTATCATTCACTATGCAAGCTAAAATATTTTAGACCGTTTGCCAGCTCTTTCCCTTTATAGCCCAAATGGTTTCATTTGCTCTGGGTTGTGAGACAGTTGAAAAGAAAAGGCAAAAGGGGAGTCAAGCACAAAATTAAAGTTATAAAACTTGATTAAGTTTTCAAAGTATCCATCCAGCACAGAGAAATAAGCAGCCAGTGTGTGATCTGCAAGCCTGAAGCTGTGCTTCCCTCAGCCACAGGACACCACACGGAGGCTGCTCCCAACAGCCATCTCCTCCCTCACTGCTTTTATGCTCCCACAACAAAGATCACCAGGGCTCTTGCAATTAAAACAGCCACTGATAATTTGTGCTAAAGCCAATGGTTGCCCTGATTAAGAACTCAAGGGAAGAAAACTGACCAATCTGTTCTGAGGGCAAATAACAGGGGATCCAGGAATGAGAGGTCTGTTTGCATCAAAAATCATCCTATGTCTATGAAATTTGGTCAGTAGCTGTTTATGCAACGACTGATGAGCTCACACTGTACCTGGCATTTTACTGAACCAGCCTCTGGCATGACCTTTGTGCAATGTGTTTGCTGGCAAGGGGCACCCAGTGGCTGCAGCTCCATCCTGCCTGTGAGCTGTGCCTAGAGGCTGCCCAAAAAGCCCCCTCTCCTCACCCCAGGGTGGGAGACAGCCCCCGTGCCAGATCTGCATGGCTCTCTGGGAGAGTGGTAATGGATAAACTGGACTGTGGAGGAAGATACCAGCTTGTGGAAACCTCCAGTCATGGCCAGAGGTGGTGGCAACCCTGAAGGCTGAGATTTCAAGTCCACACAAGTGGAGTTTCACATGCAGATAAAAATCACGCTGGTCTACCAGATACCTGGGATGTGAGAGCTTCTGGAAGGCAGGAGCTAGTGTGTGTGCCAAAACCAGCAACCAGAATAAAACTCTGACTAATCCTTCACCTTTCTGGCCAACTCTGCAACTCCATAATGCTGTCACAGAACAGGGCCAGTCAATAACGCTCAGAGCAACTCTTAAATTTGTTGTGGGCTAATGTAGATTTCGACATTTAGTGGTGTCTCCTTTTATGGCCACATTAAACTCAAGTTCTACATCCTGCGCTGGCCACCAACTGCTTTTCAGCTTCATTTAAGAGGTTGTTTTCCACCCATGAAGTCCTTAATGGCCTTGGACCTGCCTAGAGAGGAGAAAGCTTCCCAAAACATTCTCAGCTTGCCCGTGTTCCACTGAAGCCCTTCAGCTTTAGGTCAGGTTCATCGGATTGCTGATTGTATGGGGCCCTGCATTTTGGGACTGATTTCTCCTCCAGGACTATTACAGCCAGTATTTATCAGTCTCATGGGAATGATGCAAGGTTTATTTTTCCCCTCCTTGCACAAGAAAGGCATTGGGCAGGGCTGGGCTGTGAAACAGGAGGAAATTGCTGGGGTTGGAGTGCCAAGTCAGTTGATTCAGTTGGGAAACACAGGTTCTTAATTAGCATTTCAGCAAATACAGAGGAGCTCACCATAAGTGGCAGAAAGCAGGGAGTAACTCTCCACCTAAGAGGCATCCATTGGCCTGGTGTCAGCCCCTTTGCAGATCAGTTCATCTCCTGGACCCACATTGCAGTTGTGGCTGAAAGTATTCAGTTCTGGGCAAGCCTAAACCTCCCAGATTGTTATTTTTGGAGAGGGCCTGGATTCTTGGCAATTTGAGAACATTTTGCTGGTGACCCATCACAGCAAGCAAAGCAGAACAAGGCACATTGACACACCTACTGCCCTCAGGTTGGCCAACACAGGCTGAGGTAAGCAGAGGTAGAAACAGAACCTTCAGCCCATGTACAAGGCCTGGATCCACCAAAACCAGCCCTTTGGCCCTGGCTCCTGCTCTCCCTTCACTGTGCCACAAAGGTGCCAGGCACAGCCCAAAACTAAGGCCCTCAAGATTGTCTCAGACTCTGCTTTGTTTGTAAAGTGGCTGCATGAAAGAAAGACAGCTGCAAGTGAAGCCAAATATTGTGGCCCACAGAGGTGGTTTGAACCTCTGACAACACCACATCCAGGAAAGCAAAGTTTTACTGCATGGGATGTTGGTTGTGAGGAGCTTTCCCATGGTTTTTCCATAATCACCCACAGAGATCATCCATCATGCTGGCAGTCAGAGGCAGCAGAGCCTCAGGGACAGAAGGAACTGGTACACTGGCTGGTCTGAACTCATAGTGGTGGAAAAATCACCAAGAAGAATTTATTCCCATTCAAGCTACAGCTGGAGAAGGGCAACTTGGCCCAGCAGAGCACTGCAGCTCCAACACAACACACTGGACACACATTTTGGTGGAAGGAGGACCAGATCCAGACCTGAACACATCTACTCCTGGGGCTCCAAGGGCCATGCTAAACCACAGCTGCTGCTTTGGGAGGGGAAAGAGGATCTGTGATGGTGGGAAGCCACGATGCCCTGGCAGGGTGCAGCCCCTTGGGAGAAAGGAGTGGGGTCCAGCAGAAACCTGCTTTCAGCTCAGGTGGATACAGATCACCCAGGCATCTTGTGGCAGCTGTGGAGCCTCTGCTTCCATGGAGGATTCTCAGGCACCATGGAGACATGGGCAGCTCCTGCCAGCACTGCCTGACACAAGGTGAGAAAGGCAGAGGTGCAGCTACCACTGCTGTCCATATGGGAGAGCAAAGGGAGATGACAGAGGGAACCAGGCTGTGGGAAACAGGGAGCTCCACTGAGCCCCAGGGCTGGACAGAGACACCACTGGGGGCCACAGTGGAAACTGTAGTAGAAAATATAGTATGAAAACCTTGGCAAGCCATCCCTCCTGCCTTGTTATCCTCCTGCCTTCTGGCAACCTGGAGTTCAAAGACCTCTGGAGACAGCATCTGCATCCAAATCATCCTATTACACAGTGACTATGAACTGTCTAATCCTTTCAAACCCACAAATACTTCTGGCCTTGCGAACTTCCCACAGCAGAGAGTCCCAGCACCAAAGCACTGCCTCTCCCTGTCATTTGAACTCCATCCCCACTTCCCTGCTTGGGAAGGGACGAGGCACCACCTGCTTATTGAGCATGGAAGAAGGAAATGAGGATGAGGAGTACCAGCAGCCTGCCATCACCCTTTATTCCCCACCCAGCCCAGCCAGAAAGCCCTGGTGGGGCTCAGCACTGCTGCCTAGGGCAGAGCTGCCAGCAACTGGGTCCCAGCAAGGAGAGGAAGCTGCTGTGTGAGCACAGCTATGAATTTTGCACAGCTATGAATTTTGCACAGGCAAAGAGCAAGCCCCTAACCCCGAGCTATTAACATGTCAAGAGGGACAGAGGAAAAGCTTTTCCTTTAATGAACATTTCCTCAGTGAAGCCTGCACCCTTCGTAGGCGAAGTGATAGGCTTAGTCTAAAGATGGATTGGCCTACTTTACCTATTAACCACTTAAACTAATGTAATAAAGGCTCTCTTCATTCAAACAGCCCTAATCCCCAGCCCCACGCAGTCTGAAGCCTGGAATAAGAAGGGATACTAAGATGAACTCAGCCAGGCTGTTGCCTGGAAAGGCACTGGGCAGGGGATTTTGTGGGGTTTTTTTAAGTGCAAACTTCTCCAATATGAAAATCAGACCCAGAGTAAGATAAATTTACAAAGTGGGGATGACAGGTGGCCACATGGTAATCCAATCCTGAAGCCTAATGCCCTTCGTGGCAGCTTTTGTCTGCACAGAGGGGCTCCAGACTAATCTGCTGCTACTTCTCAAGGAGGAACAGGCCAGGGGGGTGAGGGGACCCCCACAACCTGGAGCTGCATTATTTGCCACAGGTAGGACAGAGCAGCGCAGGGCAGAGCACAGCTGTGGTGTCTGGTTTTACCCCTGGGGAGGTCTGTAGGCCCCCCCACACACCTCCTGCCATGGCCAGCACCTGCTGGGACAAACCCTCTGCTCTGCCAGAGCCTGGAGCCCACGGCAGGGCTGAGCCCGGGGGGGCTGCCCCTGGCAGGGGGGTCACTGCCAGGCTGCCCGGCCAAGGCCCAGCCCACTCAGGTGTCCTGCCACCCAACAGAAGCCCCAGAGCTGGGCAGAGGAGCTTTCCTTTCTGAGCAAGGTTTCATGCTGGATGTATTTCTATCCAGCACCTGGGGTCACCCAGCACCGCTGTGGGAGATGTTCCCCCTGCTCCAACAAATTCAAGTCATGAGTCCCACAGGTAAGGCTTCAAACCAGGTTGTCCTGAGATGCAGCTGCAGCAATGGCACCTTCCAGTCTCCAACCACTCTGCTCCACACCACCACACTTCCTCAATCCCCTGTGCTTCCTCAGTTTCCCTCGGCAAAGGGGATAAAACTCTCCTGGAGGAGATGGAGTGCTCTTACAGCAGTCCCCACAGCAGCTCTGCCAGCAAATACAGCTAGAAACACTTTCGCTCAGAATTTCTAGACTTTCCCCCCACAGCTGTTCCCTAGAAGCAAGGAAAACATGGGAAATGGGAGGAAAAGCAAGTCAAATTATTTTGGACATCAGCCACATTCATGCCAAATTGACATCTGTAACCCATGACCATTTGCTTTGCAGCCCAGAGCTGCATGCACAGAGCATCTGACCTATGTCTGACCAGCTTCTGCCCCATTCCTCACTGATGTTCCAAGACAAAGAGTGATTCCTTTACAGAAAACCAAGTTTTGACAATCTGATTTTTTTTCTGGGGAAGTGCTCCCCAAATCCTCCCAAGAAACTGCATAAATCAGATTGAAAAGTTATGGTGAGCAGGTGAATAGAAATACAAAAGGTAAACAACAAAGTTGTTCTCCCATCCTAGGGGAAAACAGATTTTTTAGCCTCCAGAGTAATGACAGAGAGTTTGAAAGTCCAAGATAACACCAAGCTAAAGCACAGCCAGTAACAGAACAACCCAGAACATGGTACAACTTAATGTACATGATGAATTTAAGATTTTTGTTGCATTTTTTATTTACAGGTTGGAAAGCAAACAGGCCTAGCAGTGGCCTGTTCATGCTTGGAACAGCTCTGAGGAACCACTTGCAGAAGATGAGGGAGATTAAAGCTGCATCCCCTCAGAAGCTGATGCTTCCCAGTATGCTGTGTCCATCCCAGGGGCAGTTCAGTGCCCTGTTCCCATCCCAGCATCGTCCTGTTCAGCTTTGCTCCAGTCAGGATCCCACCAAGGCCAAAGGGCTCATTTCACTCCACAGTCTATCTGTCCATTTGTCACCTGAAGCCAAACATTTTTAAGGAAGGCTTTGCTGCAACAGCCAATTCTCACTCTAATTCCTGCTGCTTCTCTGCCTGTTCTCTCCTCCCCATCTCAATAAATAAATTTAGGCTGAGCGAGCTAATTGTAATACGTCAAAAAGAGCTGTAGACACCCAGGAAGGATGGGGTGGTACCCCCATTGGTGGTAGCTTTCCTTACAGCCCATCCCCTCTGCCAAGGTGATACCCAGCTGTTCCCAGCTTCCAAGGCAGCATGTTGCTGTCACAAAGCAGGAAAAATGTACAGTGCTGGTAAGAGCAGCCAGGGGCTGGATTAAAACCACCCAGCTGTAGCCCCACACTGGCACCTGACCACGAGCAGGAGCTCAGGTGCTCATCAATCAAACCCCAAAGCATCACCAGCTCAGCCCCTGAGGCCACCACACTGCTCCCCTCCCGACCCTGCCAGGCCCCTTTCCCCGAGTGGCTGATCACAAAATCACTGAATCCCAGCAATACTCCTTGAGCCAGCAAGAACCTGACCAGCTCTGGAAGAGACAGTTAAAGTAACAAAGCATTTTAATTGCACCACAAACCCTGCCTCTGGCACACAGGTCAACTGGCTTCAAAACTGCCTCCTTGGCTTTGACTCTGCTTTCTGGTGACAGCAATGGGAAATGGGAATGAGGGAGATGGAGGAAGAGGAAGAAATAGAGGGAGAAGAAGCAATACCAAATTCCTCTTTGGGGGTGTCAGTGCTTGCTGCTTTATTATTTGATACATCATCTTACCAAAAATTTTCCTTGGCTTCAGCTGCTGTTGTGCCACAGACCTGTACAGTAGCAGGCAGTCTCTCCTTTTTTTATGACCAGTGGTAAGAGCAACATGTGTGCCTTTGTCCCAAGCAGGAGTCTGTTGTTTGGGTTGGCAAATTATACAACAATAAAAGGGAATGGCTGGGAACCAGCCTCGGCCTTTTTGAAATGGATGTAACCCTATCCAGCTCCATCAAACACTCGCCACGATGATTACACAAACCAGATGATGGGAATTAATGAACTTTGGGGGTGAGGAAGGAGTAGATGAAGGAGGAGAGAAAGGAGGAAAAAATATGTCGGCCTGAAATTAATGTTTTTCTCACCCTCCTTGCTCCCTGTCCCCAAATCTGCTAGGTGCCCTTCACTTGTTGGGGAATTTTGGGGATTAAAGGAGGGAGAGGATGGTAATTGTATGTGAAGAGTACCCATGATGAAGCTGCTCTGGGACTTCAAGTGGGACCAAAGAGCCGGTGGCCATGGGTGGCATCACCATGTACCCCACAGGAACAGGCTCTGGTCTGGCTGTGGAGTCTGATCTGAGCTCCTTTGATGCCGGTAAAAAGCCCCATCAAAGGTTTGGGAGTGGGGAGATGTGGGGCAGTGGCAGATGGCCCTATCATCCCCCCTGCCCGTGGCACAGCCAGGACACACCAAATGGCCCTGGCAAATCAAAGCAAGAAGTGCCCCAAGGAGGGGGCAACACACCACAGCAGATATCAGGGTTTAGGATCTTTTTTGGGTCTAGGTTTTTGTTTTTTTTTTTTTTTTTTTTAAATAAAAGACTTTATTCACCTCTTCAAAAGTCACTGCCTTCAAATCAGAGCTAGGAGCCACCACAGAGGCTTGACCCTCTGTGTGCTGGGACACAGGGGGCTAACCCAGCCACAGGGCTGAACAGACAGCTTGCAGCAGCATCCGAGCACCAACCTGGACAAAGCAGGGGCTGACCCATGGAGGGTTTGTGCCCCTGGGAACAGCAGTGGGTGTAATGAGCTCCACCAGCCTCTGCTGCAAAGGCAGCCTCCCACCCTGTGCCAGACAAAACACATCTCTCACCCACATGCCTCCCCTACTGCATGAGATTAAATAGGTTAATTAGAAGCAGTCTCATAACCAAGACAGGACATGCTATACCTTGCAGGGCTGCTGTCTTCTGTATCAAAGTGCCTTATATGGTGTACCATAAAGCTGCAGCCTGTAGAGGAGGAATAACTTAGATCAACAGAAACACTGGGTGGGAGTCTTGTCTGCACAGACCAGCCTTATGCTCCCAGCAGGAAGCACAACAGAGGAGCCCAGGTTCCACAAAGACTCTTGGGCAGCTGATGGGTGATGTCAGCATCGCTCCTGGGACATGCCTGCTCCTTTGGCAAAGGATGCAAAGGCAGAAAGGTGGTCTGGGAGGTGGCTGATTGCAGCAATCCCCCTTCCTACCTGAGCTCGTGCTCCATGCAGGGCAGCCTCTGGGAAGAAGGGTTCAAGCAGCCAAGACCACCCTGGAAATGAGAGAAGTGCACCCTCCTTGCAGACGCTAGCATGAATGTGCCCACAGGGTGCAGTCCTCTCCTGTGGCCTGGGGATCTCCAGCCCAAGCCAGAGGAGGGAAAGGGCAGAGCAAGAATGGGACAAGCAGCATGCTGTCCCCTACTGCTTTCCCAGCCTCCATCCAAATTCAGCTCCAGAGGCCTTCTTTTGCCTGACAGACTTCTTCCCCCTAACAATCCTCAGTCAATCTCTCTTCCAACCCCTTGTCTAGGTGGCTGCCCCATTCCTGTGAGTGTTAAGGCCAGGTTGGGTGGGGCCCTGAGAAATCTGGTCTAGTGGGTGGTATCCCTGCAGGAGGATGACATGAGGGGATATTCAAGGTCCCTTCCAGCCCAGGACATTCTGTGATCCCTCCTGAGCCTCTGCATGCAAAGCTCATCCCAGGCAAGGCTCCTTGCTTTGCCCATTTTCACCAGCCCTGCCCTCACACCACAGCCCCAGTCCTTCCCCCATCTCACCAGTCCATCCCTCCCTCCATCTCCAGCCTAGACCCAGGTCTGGCGAGCACCATGCCTTCCCCCAAGAAATCTGTCTGCCAGGCTGAGGACGCCCAGGCTACTTGGTCATTCCTCTAACAGAAATTCCTCCAGCCCTACAGAACAAACTCAGAATGCTGCCACTGTCACTGGGTAGGTCATGCACCAACTGAACACAGGTTCAGGGATGTGGAGCTTTCTTAGGATCAGGAAGGGCTACATTTCCAATTATTTTTTTTTTTTACCTCTTTCCCAAATAACAGCATGAGATGTCACAACTGCTAAGCAAGAACCTTCCCTCCTCCTTTGCTGGAGCCAGGCAAGATATTCATCAACATCCCCAGTTCATTACACAGGCCCTCCTCTTCTCTTTGTGTAAACACGGAAGCCTCTTTCTACTCCCCACCATACTTAAAAGCTCTGAACTTCCACTAAATAATTATCTTCACTGGGGGGAGAGGAGCAGCACTTTACATATCAAAGGGCTGCTTTGGAGGGATTTACAATAATTTAAGATGAAATGGTAAATATTCTATTCATTCCAGTTCATCTCCAGTAATAATTATAATCCTATTAGCAAGGTCCCAAGAAAGTGATTTCATTATCATCTAGCGAGCATCTATGTGGATTTCTTGGAGGGGTGGGATGGGGGTGGCCATAGGCAAATAAAAAAGGAAAAGCAACAAAAGATGCAATTGCCAGTTTCTCCCTTCCCCCAGCAGGATTTGGGCTCCATTGTCCCGATGCTTCAATAGTACTTTGCTCTGAAAATAAGAGCTTTTGAGCTCACTAAGGGGGTGGGGCTGAAATGAGCATCTTCCTCCTTTCGGTGCCCGCCGCTCCCCTTTCACGGCCGAGGGTCCCCCTGGTGCCGCTGCGGCTCCGGCAGCCCCGGGCAGGCGGCAGTGCCACAATTAAAAGCTAATTGCTGTTCATGGGTGAGTTCCTCAGAATATTGCCCAGCATCGCCGGGCTGTGCTGCCCACCGGTCAAGTCATGTGAGATAACTCTAATCTGTCTCCATTTCCCTCAAAAAAGACAAAAGGACTGGTTTTGTTTAAAAGCAGAGGAGGGAGAGGGAAGTTCTGTGAAACTCATGATTTAGGGGGAAAAATCCCCTGAACTCAGCAGGAAATATGACTGAGCTAACTGACAAACTGGGACTAAAGCCCCTTTATCAGCAGATCGCTGCACCAACTGCCTACACCAAACGGAGTGTTTTATTCCTGCTCCGTGACACCTCTTCATACACCCCGTTGGAGTGTTTAACTGGAATTTATCCCTGCAGGAGTGCCTCAGTTGCACCAGTGTAATCCTCTTCCCTCTCTTCCAGCACCTGGAGGCCACCAGAGCGAGTCCCCAGCACTTGCACCAGGAGCAGGAAGCTCAGCTCTGCTCGCTCTGGGAAATCAGCCACTGCTCCAGAGCTGCAACATTTGCAGGCTTGTAACAAGCCAAGATTACTGTCACGGTGTGTGAGAGTTTATTGCAAAGCTGTAGAAACATTTTTCTCAATAAATTAAATAGACAACAGCCTGAAAGGGAGCAAAGAAGAAGAATTTTAGGCATCCAGAAAGATTTCTATGCTTTCAACTCATTCCTGGTAAAAAAAAAACTCTCTGGATTGCCTCTGCCTCTTATTCTTTTGCAACCAGAAAGACCAGCAACTTCTCCTCCTGCAAGAATTTATAGCCTAGAGTTAACATCACGTGTACTAACCTCCTACTACGTAAAGATTCGATAGATCCACTTACAGATTCATTGCAAGACAAAGTTATGCTCTCGAAGAGTGCTCATTCAACACATCCTTGCACCAGAGACCTGAATTCTTGAACTCAGCTTTACTTAAGTAGCACCAATCCTGCCCTCATGAGAAGCTGAAACCAGCATCTGGACTGGGTAAGCACCTGCCAGCACAGAATGTCCTTGTCCAGAAAAAAACTAGCAAAGTAAGAGACTCAGGGTCTGGAGTTATTGGCTTAATTGTAGAGACAAATAAAAAAGATAAAACCCCCACAGCTCTTGCAAGGCTTTTGCTAGCTCAGAGTAGGCCAGTGCAAAGGAAGCCTGCCTTGGAAGAGGCTTAAAAGCAGATGAAGAAATCATAATGGTGGGATATCCAAAACACATCCATGGCACCCAGCTGACAGGAGGGTCTCTTCTGCAGCAGAGGATGTGGGACTAAGACAGCCCACATGAACACAGAGACTCTGAACTCAGGGGTTTGGCTTCAACTCCATCAGGAGAGCAACTGAGCTGTTCCCACAAGTCCCAGCCAAAGCCTACACCTTGCTGTCAGCTTTCTTGCCCCGCAGCAGCCACTCAGACGTGAGTGGTGTCCAAGAGGCACCAATGCCCACTGCTCACAGCACAGCCTCTTCCCTCTCACCCCTTCCTTGCCACCAAGGCTCAGGCACAACCCCCAGTGTGGCAGCAGCACCAGCCACCCAGTCCACAGCCCCAGACAGCTCCCACACCCACCAATTTGCTCTCTTAATTGTAGCAACAGCAGTAATCCTCTCAAAGATGTTAAACCACCTGGGGCACTGCTCCTTACAGGTCTTCAAGACATCTTTCTTCCTCCTAGGTCTTGGGGAAAATGCTTCCTTGCAGCTAAGGGAGCAATACAATCAGGTTAAGCCCCAGAGATGTGAGGATCTGGGATTTGGGGGAGGTAAAGTGGGTACTGAGACACACAGAGTTGGCACTGCAGAAAGAGTACAGCCTGTTGGTGTTCTGCTGCTGTCCCAGGTGTTTCAGGAATTGGATGCCCAAACCAAGTGGCACCAGAACTCATCCAAGGGTTGAACTACCCTCCACTGCACACGGAACAGAACAGATTCCTGACTCATCCCACCTGTGACACCAGAGCACCCTGGGCTCCTGCCCCTGGCTAGGACACAGGAGGTATTCCTAACCCAGGCAGCCCACAGGAGGCTATCCCACCAGCCTCATCCCTACAGTACCTCCTCTTCCAGGCCCTGTTCCAGTGACTGGTTTTGCTGCTTGCTGGAGGTGGTAAGCCCAGCAGGTACACCTCGATTCGGACCCAAAGGGCACATCTGGAGTAATCAGTGCAGGGGGGATGGTCACACCCCGAACCCCCCAGCCATCTGTATGGCAGCAACACACTGCCACGTTGTTTCTGTAGCCGTGCTACAACGGGGAACTGTCCCAGTTCCCAGAAAAGGAGCTAGGGTGCAGGCCCATGCCAGTTATATGGATATCAATTTCTATGGCACACAGTCATAAATCAACTTTCTGGTTAAGTAACCATGTAGTGACCATGGCAGCAGCCTCTCTCCAGCCACCAAAAAGCAGCTGAATGCGAATGGCCAGCCCTGGTCACCCCTGCTGACACTCAGAAACACCTGACAAATTTCTACCCAGGAGAGCACCACAAAGAGATGAACTTCCCAGGCTTTGCCTCTCCTCTGGGGCACTGCCAAGCCACCACATTTCACCTGCTCATTCAGCTCTGCTAGAAAGCAGGAAAAAAACCTCAACCCACATAGCAAAGAGCCAACCCCAAAAGGAAATACAATTCAACAGCCACTCCAGCAAGATACAGGTACGACCATGTTCCCCTAATGCAATGTTCATAAATCACAGCCCTGCTGAGAGGTCTTTTGTATTTTCCCCAACACAGAAACAAATGCCCTAATCTGTGTGCCTGCACAGGCAGGTAATGAGTTACACTGATAACATTGCCCTTTGTAAAACACCTGCACCAGTGGCCCAGCATTTGCACAGGGAGGACTTTGTTTGCCACCTTGACACACATTTCTCCTAATTAAGCCCAGCCTGTCTGCTCTGGATCTTTACAGCCACCATTAGAGAAAAAAGCCTCCTGATAGACTTTGGAGACCTGAGTGATGCCCCAACTCTCACCCTTTGGATCACAACTCATGCTGGGGGAGTACCCCCAGTGACTTGTCTACCCTTGCAGTAAGACATGCCAAAGTCAGGCTTAAACCACTGTGCTGAGTTAGAGCCTGAAAAAGGGACTGGTGGCAGCTCTGCTCCTGCTCCTCTTCCTCACCATGCACATAACAAAGCAGGGAAGGAGGCACAGGGACACTCCATTCACCCAGCAGCACTTTCCTCTGTGCACTGACATGCCCTGGAACATCTTCCACGTCACATCTGAACCAGAGCTCTTCCACAGCATGTAGGAAGGGATCTCACAGGGTGGCCAGGGCCAGACCAGGCTTGAAACAAATCTTGAGACACATTTACATCTACAGTTTTTCAAAAAAGCCATGTAGGATCTCCAGGAATTCACTTTCTGCACCTAAAGGGATCCAACGGGCACCCAGCACCACCTGAACAGCAAGACCTTCAAAACAACAGGGCAGAAAACAGCTTTCCATTTTCATTATGAAGAAAGAAAGTTACGGTTTGTTCTGCCCTTTTTGGTCATGTACACATGTTCCACAGGGCAAGTAATGCCAACAAGGTGCTGCCAAACTTCAGCTGCACAACTCCACCTGCCTCTTCGGCAGCAACCAAACCAGCCTCGAAACTGTGCAGCACTGAGGCTTCTCCTCAACTGTGATAAAGGGACGGGGATGCCTCTCTGACCATCAGAGGACCTTCCCCGTGGCCAGTAACAGCAGGGAAGAACAAACCCATCAAAGGAAAACCAGGAGGGTGCTCAACCAACCAAGCATGTTCTGTACTTGCCAGCTGCTCATTACCCTCAGCATCTCATTGAGTGGGTCAAGAATTTAAAATTGGTTTAGACTTTATTCCCAGCTGAGACACCTAATTAACTTCTGAAAGTCTCCTGCTCCCTTCTCAGAAGGGAGGGGTGGCACCAACCACAACCATCAGTAATCTGGGCAATGGCCAGGTCAGTGTGACCCTCACTGGGATGAGCTAATTTTGCCACCCACTGGAACAAAAGGCCTGGCAAATTAATACACTGGTGATCCTCTCAGTACTGATCCCTAAATGCATTTTAACACAAATGGGATTGTCACCTCAACTCATTTGTTAATGGATTTGTGATCCTCTCCCATAAAGGAGTAGCGCTGGAAATCAAGATCTCTCCATGGCAAACAGACCAGGGCAGTGAGACATCTGTCCAGAAGGAGATTTTTTTCCACCAACATCTTTAGTCAGGCCAGGAGGAACCTCCTGATTCTCCCCTCACTTTGACACCTCACACCAAGCATCAAAGAGAGAAAATGCAATCAGTTTCCAGGACTAAAACCCAGTATGCCCATTGAGGCAATCAGGCTGCAGGTTTGTGGTGCCACCACATCCCTGAGTCCCTGGTGACACCACAGGACTCGGGGTAAAGCAGGAGGAACCAAACCAGCCTTGGGAAGGAGAGAAATTCCCAGTGAAGGAGGGAGACAGGTGCCAATTAGGGAAACATGAAGGAGCAGGTCTGTCTGCAGACTGCCTTTCTGCCTAGTCATTACCTGGGATCTTGGCGTGGTCATAAACAGTCCATGACACCCAGCCAAGAGCTCTTTAAAGAGCAGGCTCAGCTGGTGGAGGTGCTCTGCTGCAAGTACAACAGATGCAAAGCACTGCTTCTCATTAAAAAGGTATTCACATAATTAGAGACTTCACATGGCCATACCAATGATTTGATCTAGTCCAGAGCACTCAGGCACTATTTAAGAGGGCCTGCTTGCCATTTCTGATGGCTTGGGTTGTCTTTGTGTGTCACCCTGCCATCTCCTCACGCCCCATGCACTACAGTGGCAGGTCTATGGCTATGGTGACAACCAGGAAGGACCTTATGAGTAAAACCACACGTGCCAAAGCCCTCCAGCAGCCTCCAGCATCCCACCCTGCTTTCATTCAGAGCCAATTTCCTTCCAGAACCAGCCATGGGGCTGAATTATCCACAAGTCCTTCAAGCCCTTGTACATAAAGAGCACTGTGGGCCAGTCTGCCAGGGCCTTAGAGCACAACCCTAGTGAAATGACTTTTCCCTGAACACTGAGGACCCTGAATGACAGCTATTATTATTCAGATGAAACCAAGTGTCAGATTAACAAATCAATGGGCATAAGAGATATAAAATGGGTGACTACTGAAGCTTTTCAAATACCCAAACATATGGATGAACCAAATGTGAATTGTAATTGACTCACCCACACCTTTGATCTCTACACCCTTGGGTTCTTAAAGAGACAGCTGAACTGATCTGGGACTCCATTGTGAGCCCCACAAAGTCCTTTCTCTCTGCCTCCATCCCCGGGATGTAGATGCAGCCTGGTGCTTGAAAAGTGAGAAAAGTCAGCTCTGCCTTGGAGAGCCAGTGAGATGGAGATGGAGAATGTACACTAGCAAAACACAGCCTCTCAGATGGAGCCCAGCACCCCGGGCATCTCCTCCACCAGCCCTCAGCCCCGGCGGTGGCCCTCAGTCAACCAGACGTGCGTGAGGAGGTGTCCCCCAGGAAGCAGCAGAAGAGGGTCCGGAGCAAACATGGGCAGTGACGATGCTCATTCCCTGACTCCTGGAGCCAGACCTGGGGTCTCTTTGGTTTACAAGGATTTCCCGGGGCAAAAGTAAGGATCAGACTTTGCTGATGGGTTAAGGGCATGGATATGCCCCAGAGCAGCCCAGGTTTTACAGCAGGAAGAGCTGGAAACTGCTCTGCCCTTCTCCAAATGCCTTGACAGCACATAACCACTAATGCTTGAGTAAGAAATCTGATTTTTAGTTTTCTCCAAGATGTTTCTGCAGCTACATTGACAATAACACAGAGTTTAAATAAATGTTATCCCTAAATTTTTACATTTGGAGTTTGGAGAGAGCTCTGACCAATTTTAGATTGACATGTGAAAAAATGAATAAAAGAGCACTATCAATTTTGACACCATACAAGCCTCAGCTGCCCAGGAGTCACAAGGCAAGCAATTGTTTGGGTTTAGTTTCAAGTCTCATTATAAACTTAAGTTTTTGTAGCTCTTCCAGGAAACCTAGCTCAGCTTATTCTTCCCCTCCATTCTGCAAATGCCACACAAACATGCCTTCAGGAGGGTTTTGAACCCCACACTGTAGCTTCCCCATGTTCCCCGTGATGGGGAACAAGCTGTCCAGCTTAGCTCTTGCTATACTGAGTCTCAAAGCAACAGGAGCTCTGGAATGCCTGTTACTGCAGGCAAATGCCAGCAGCTATTCCCAGTTTGGGGCTGCTCCCCAGCAGGCACCACGCCGAGCAAAGCGATTCACTCTGGGGAGGCAGAGACTCGGCACGTGCCCTGTGCTCCGGCACCAGGGGTGGGTTTGATGGGGAACTGGGTGAGGCAGTCATTTCTGGGCTCCAACCCAGCTGTGCAGCTGCTTAACCCAAGTGGTGAGCCCTGCAGGAACAGACGAGCCTGCGACAACTGCAGGGCTCACCCGCAGGGGAGCCCGGGAGAGGAAGACTGTGGGGAGGAAGGCGGAGAAGAGGAAACCCATGGGCTCTTAAGCTACTTTAGGACCACAAGAGCTTTCTGTTTATATATAGCCTAATTAATTATTACCCTGCATTGAGCAGTTTGACCTCGGAATCATCTCCAGGGGGAGGCAGCAGAGGCGGCCAAGGCCCCGGTGTGTGCGGGGCCAGTGTCCGGCTGTCCGGCAGCGCCAGCCCCACTGACCCGAACACACAGCAGCTCCGGCCCCTCTCGGCTGGCAGGTTGTTTGAAAGCAACCCAGGTTGAAACCCTAACCGGCTATTCCACTTCTGATATCTCCTCTCAGGGCTTCCTTCCCTGCTCAGCACCCCGTATTAGCTATTCCCTCTGCTTTTGCAAATGCCATGCAGACAGCCCAAGGCTCATTAGTTACCAGACCAGCTTAAGAGGGAAATTAAAAGGGGAGGAAAAAAAGGTGTTACAAGCTTTGTATTAAGTTGCAGCAAGTTCAGTGCACTGCCCTGGGAAAAGGGAAGATGGGCTTTGCTAAGCATGTCCTCGACAAGGGGCAACGCCCAGGCTGCTCGGCTTTTTGGAGCTCGCTTTGCTTGGTCCAGTCATGGTAAAGTCAGAGCAGGAGCCCAGGGATGCTCAGAGCCACCCAGACATCTACCACTGCCCCACGGGTGAGACCTTCATGAGCTTGCTGCATTCCACCCCACTTGTGGAAGATGGAACTCCCTAGCACGCGGGACACTGGCTCTGGTCTGGCACAATTCACTAAATGTGGCACCAGGGGCGTGAGCAGGGGGTTCAGAGGAGGGGCACAGCACCTCAGTGGCAGGCAGCACGCCTGTTCCCACACACAGAGACACAGGGCACAGCACAGTCACGGGATCCCTCTGCAATTCACGTTTAGCAGCAGCATTGGCAGCCCTGTGTACAAACAGCTGAGGACCGTGTACAGCCACTCGGGACCGAAGGGCTGGGACACACCTCCTGTTTACTCCAACACCTCCTGATTTCCTTCCAAGTCTAATACATCTTTAGAAAAACAAACTGAAGGCATGCCAAAGCTGCAGGCCTTGCCAGTTTTTAATTTTTTTTTTTTTTTAATAGCTCAGTGAAGAAGCAAAGCACTTCATTAGGAAGACGCTGGGGTTTCATCCTCCCCCTAGTGACAGGAGGATTCATGCTCTGAGCCTGCTCATCCGCCACAACCCCTGGATCCCATTCCAAATCAAAACTACTACTGGAGCTTAACCCCAGCACAATTGCCCTTTCACTAAATGAGCACTTTTCCAAAGATTTCCTACACCTTCCTGTGCCATTCATCCACACCTTAAGTTGTAAGTTTTCAAGCTGCAAGACTTTCAAGATTTAATGCAAGTTTTATTTGATAATCAAAAGAGGCTGAAAGCTTGGGGCTTTAATATAAAGCTTGTCAAGATGCTTTATTGAAGTTAATAATTGTAAGAGATTTTGGTTTCTGTGGGGACATTTTCTGCACAGTCACATGGATACACACTGAGGGTCTGATCTTGGAGCCCACCCCTAGGCAGCGTTCTGGACTGTGTTAGACACAGTCATGTCTGGAGACGTGGTTCAGTCTCTGTCACCACATGCTGCTGAAGACTCGTCTCCTCACCAGAGCCAACTTCCCATATGAAAAAGTGTATTTTTAAAGGGAATTAGTGTAGCAGAATACTGTCATACTCAGTACTGTTGGACCATGTTTGTGGCAATGTGGGATTTGGCCTTGTGTTCACTTTTAGGAAGGATCTATCAAATGCACACATCCACCTACAATATTGTACACTGGCATACAAAACGAGAGCCCACACACAATAATTCTCCATCTCTTCTGGAAGAGCTGCCTGCTGCACTGACAGGAATGCAAAGCCTGTGGCAGCTCCAGGGAAAGGTTACAACTGCTCACTTTTATTACAAACCAGCCACTTTGGTGTATTCACAGAAATCCCCAGCAGTACCAGCAGAGAAGACTGGCCAAATTACAACTCTGACCCATGGAATTTTATCAGCACAACACTCACAAGAAGACCAGGACAAGGGAGGATGACACCCACCATGACAGGGACAGCAAAGCCAGGCTCCATGTGTGACACCTTAGAAGCCACATCGAGGGCTGGGTCAGCCATGCTGCTCTGCATCCCAGACAGGCTGCAAATTAAACTCTGGGTCAGACCTGCTGCCAAACAGAGCCATGACTCCCTCGATGCCAGGGCTGGGTCACACCATCCCTCTAGAGATATGTTCTTCCTCCCTCCCTCCCTTTTCTGTACAGAGAGAAGAAAACAAAACTGCTGTAGAAGCAGGCTAGTTCCAGGGCGTTTCCAAGAAGGTTAACACAGATGTGAAGCATTTAGCAGAACCTGGAATTATTTTTCTCTAAATAAAGTTTTCCTAGCCACCACGTGGCAGGGCACTGCCGTGCTCACATATCTTGACTGAAAGATTTTAAAAATGGAATTATTCATTTACCAGAAATCAGTGTGAGATCTGCCAGCAGCACCTGTACACCTGTTTTTCTCTAACATTCCCACCAACATCATCTAAAGTCCCAAACACCCAAGTTTCTGGTCTTATCTGAATGATTCCTGAGGCCAAAGGGCCAGGAAGAAAGGTCAGACAGCCAAGTAAGTCAGCTCCCAGAAGTCCCTCCTCACCTCAGGACCTTCCCAGTATAAGGGCACCACATGCTAAATTATCATCACTGAGTTAATTTCCTCCTCCTTCATGGCTATAGAGGAAAACCACCACAGGGAATGCTCAAAGCCAGCGTGGCACCAGGAGAGACTGTCCCCATTGGGTCACTGTTATGAATGGACTAAGGTACACTGCACACCCCAGCCAAGCAGACCCTGCTCTCCCTAGGAGGAGACAGAGGGACTGTGCTCCTGACCTCCACTTCTTCCCCTCATCTGACCCATGGCACAATGGGATGCCCTTCCCCACCTGTCTCTGCAGCCCCTCCTGCCACCTTCTGACTGGGAGCAGCTCCCTGAGGGCCAAGTTACACCATCACAAACGCCTGTCCTGAATTCACCCCACCTTTCCTCTGAGCCTGCTGATAATCAATATGTTTCATCACAGGACCCCTTGTTCCCATTGAGAAAGCTAAGATAAGGTCCATTTACTCTGTTGCCTTCTGGCTGCTGCTGGGCTGAGCACCTTTAAAAAGTGCATGATGTTTCTGGAAAGCTAATTAAACACACAGCAAGCTGCTGAAAGACCTGGAATTGCAATGGTTAGGGCAAGTCCCAGTACAGTCATCAGCAGCAAGTCAGGACCCAGCACAGCACTTAGTCATTTCCCACAGACCAAGGAAGAAGCCTCTCCAGCCTGTCCTCACACACCACATGGTGACAACAGGTAGTAGCTGATAGCCCCTGACCCACTAATTACACCACTGAGACAACGTGCCCCACTATTTGCTGTTCTTTGAACCCATGTGTTCCCCATCCCACATGGCCCTGACCCACTCATTATCACCTGAACCCATTGGTCACCAATGGTCATATCACCAGGAGACATGAATCCTGTGCTGAATGATCACTAAATTAGACTTCTTCCTAGCTGGGATGGGTAAATAGCTCCAAACCCAGGCTCAAGTGAACAGAGCAGCTCAGCAAGAGAGGCCCGAATACAGGACATTCCTGTCATCAGGCAGATTGGAAATACAGCTCCAAAGAACAGTAGTTTGGGTAGAGTTTCTGCAGCCACTGCACCCAGGGCTTGCTGGGTGCTTTTAAAAACAAAGCATTGTCTGGAAGTGCCTTGAGATATCCAGCGCTCGGTGTGTGTTACAGACACCTGCCATGGCCCACTTGAAAAGAAAAAAAGTAATAAATCCCAAACTCAGAGCTGAGCCCGTGGGTTTTCATTCCCATCATTTTCATGCCAAGGAGCACAATGCTCCCGGCAGGCCGCGGGGTCCTGCACTAACACGATTAGCCAGGCAGATCCACCACCCGCATCCGGCACCCCCAACGCTTGGTCAACTTTGAAAAGTTCAGCAGCTCAACAGGTGAGGCCATGAAACCCGATCACAACAGACAATGCCATCCCCCAGCGTCGTGCTGGGAAGGACTCGTCACGTGCGTCATATCAGGCAACATGCTGGAAACAGAGCAGCGCGCTGAAACCCCAGCAACACGAATAATCTTTGCCATCTGTTTGAACAACTCAACCCTCCTCAGATCTAAAGGAATGATCCCATGCAAACACAAGGGCCTTGATGACTGATTATAGCAGCCCAGTCCTTCTTTTGGGGGGCCATTTTCCCCCCAGCGCTACACAGCGGCTCAGGACACGTCGTGGGGAGCTGCTGCAGTGGCCAAGGGGGCTCTGAACTCCATGCACATTCTGAGGGGACCATTAAAAGGCCCCACTTGCTTAAGCACAACACAATTCAAGGTCAATAGTGGAATTTTAAATTTTTTTTCACATCAAGAAAAGAAATACCAAATTTGTTTGGCAAAACCTTCCCAGAGAACACAACTGTCCTTTAGGAGATGCTTGTTCTGACCCAGCACAACTCATGGGAATGCTGTGGAGGAACCAGTCTTTGCTCAGATGCAGACATTTGCACCCAAAGTCCAGTTGGGAGTATCAGGACTGTTCCTAAACTTCCTGGGGTCAATAAACCATGTGACACTTGGTGGAAACCAACCACGGTTCTGTCTGTGCTGCTGGGCCCATGCATCACTGGGAAGGCAATTGAGCAGCAGGTATTAAACCTTCATTAAAGGGGAGATTATAGACAAAGGCCAAACACAGAGGCAAAATCTTGCCTTGCTCAAGATTTCGTTCATCAGGGCTTTCATCTCAAACTTTTAACCTTATTCTTCCCTTGCTCACAGCCTGGCCGATTCCAAGCACCAGCTTGTACCCCCACATATTCTTTGGGGAAAAAAAAAAAAAGGAGGCTCATGGGGAAAAATAAAAAAAATAAGGCTGTTTCTCCCAGTTCAGGAATTGCTTTCAAGCAGCACTTTGCACCCTAAAGTCCAAGCAATTTCTGAGTCTAAGAAATGCATATTTGAAACAGTTTATCACACACCACCAGACCACAGGGCCTGATCCTGCTGATCCAAATCACCCAATCTCAGCAAGGACAATGAATTAAGGCAACCTAGGAGAAGTGGAAAGACAAAGCACCAGCATTTTAAGAATTTTCCATAAGAGAAAAGAAGAAAAAAGGACAAGTGGTCTCCCTGGTGCACTGCTAGAGGCAGAGGAGCTCAGCCTAGTCCCCCTGTCGCAGTTACAGCCGGCACAGCCACGGCACAGGGGTTCCTAGCAGAGAGCTACAGACTTGAAACAGAAATCAGTGATGTTGAGTAGGGTTGACAACAACCAGCCCAAGGCAGGAGGGACTTGGCATTACAGCCCACTGGACTGAAAATAATAATAAAAAAAGGAAAAAACCCAAAACATGTAACACTAATGACCATCGTTTTTTCTTACCATAATTATAGGACAACAGGCTTTCAAGTCTATAGGACATTTCAAAATGCATTATTGTTGAATCAAATGAAGAAAATCATAAAAGAAATTAATCAACTGATTTTCTAGGCTTGGAAGAAACACTTCATTCCTCCCCACCAAGATCTGCCGTAAACCCCACAGAGAGCAGCGACATCCCCGAGGCTGCTCAGCCAGCACATGCACACTGGCTGTGGAGCTGAGCTCCCTGCTGCCACAAAGAGGGAACTTCTCCACTACCCAAAAATACAAGGACTTCATAAAATTAGTTTGCAATAGTGGCTGGATCCCATTTCTCCTCTGTCATAATGCATATTTTCACTAGAAGCAGTTGGCATGCTGTATTCTTTACGGGTGGTGGGGGGCAGGAAACCCTGCAATGTGCATACAGAAGTTATTTCCACCAAATTTTAGTTATCTCACTATCGGGAGAAAAGCATTTAATTTGTCCTGTTTCCCCCCTGCTTTTCAGGAATGATACTCAGCACCACTCAATGGTGTTCTGCATTCCACACTCTGGAAACAAACCAACAGATTTCATTTCACTTGATAGAAAATGGCGCGAAGACAAGTTCATGTTTCCTCCTTCTAAAGTTATTTTCAATAGATGAAAACTTCAGGCAGAAATAAGTAGCTAAACAGGATTAATCACAATCACCTCCAAAAATAAGAATTCATCAGGCTAAACAAGTAAATCTCATGCCACTCCATCTTGAAAATCTGCAAAAGAAGATTTTGGATGGCAGGAACAACTTAAACAAACAAAAACTCCTAACAAATATAAACATCAATTATCTAAAATGCACTTCAAATGAGACATGGGTCAAAAATTCTACCTTCATTTTTTCAAAGCCAGGCAACTGGATTATTGCACTGCACACTGTGTGCTGAGGACACAGTAACTCCCCCAGTTCCAAAGTTCAGTAGATTTGAGCAAAAGCATCTGAAAAATAAAGATGAGACTTGCCCAGCTCACTGCACGATGCTGATACCACGCACCTTTTATAGCATCTTTAATCCAACTGTACTGAAACACTAACAGGAAAATATAAACACATCTCCTTATTGACACTAAGATAATAAATAAAAGCTTCATTAGGTCTGGGAGAAATAAACATGCTCTTGAGGAGTGCTGGGGAGCCAAGATTCACTGAAGTCTGCGAGAGCCTGGAGTTACTACTCTGTAGGATCTGACTTCTAATGACTAAATTTATAGGAACAAACTTCTGCATGTAATTCTAATTAAGTTAGAAATAATGCACAATATATAACAACTTGTCTGCTGGTTTTCATCCTCCCTCAAGTATTTTGCATTATTTAGTCCCCCCCTAATTAAGCCAGGTCCCAGTCCCACAGACAGCCAGACACACTCCCATCTTTGGGGTGAATCACACATGACTGATTTCAAGACTTCCAGCATCTCTTGCTGCTTGAGAGCATCACCATTCAGACCTAAGATTTGTCAGATCTCAGCTAAAACAGCCCTTTTGCAAAGATACTAATGAGAAACTACAGTGTATTTGCAGGGATAGGGCCCATGCTGCTTAAAATTCAGCAGCTGATAAGGTGAAGCTTTAGGAAGCTAAACAAAATACCTGTTCTCCAAATTTAAAAATAATGTGTATCCTCTAAATATTGGCTTTCACCTACTACATCTGGGATAACAGATGAACTCAATCATAAGCATTATTCTCTCCTTCTCCCCCTTCCACCTACTACTTGTAAAAGATTAATCAACCATTTTATGGTCTAATTTAGGTTTTAATTAAAAACAGAGTTCAACACATACAACACCATTGTGCTGATAAATCCTGACAGGTTTTCTGCTCTGTTATATGCAACTTCTCCTTCAAAATGTGAGATTTTCAAACTCAGCTGAATTTATGAAGGTTTCATTTGGGCTGATGTGGGACAACATGCAACAGCCTCCACCGAGATGACAGAACTTCCTAAAACGAAAGAGCTTTCAAAAATTACTTCCTCCTCATCAGATTTTATCCTGCACTCGTTTCACTAACTGCTGAGGGATGGCAACATTAAAAAAAAAAAAAAAGACAAAAAAAAAGACAAAAAAAGAAGAGACAAACGTAATTGGACTTGCGGGGTGGGAGTTTCAAAGACTACAAAACTTCACAGCCCCCATCTAGCTGCAAAGTTTCCATCTCGGCTTCTTTAGCATTCCTGTAAACACTCAGTAGAAAGACATATTCAAAATACCCCTGATAAAGGAACTTCAATCGGAAAAGGGTGAGAAAGGCACCGAAACGGGGTCGCCCCTCGTTCGGTGTCCGACCGCGCTTCTCCGCGCCCGCTCCGCCGAGCCCACCGCGCACGGACACCCCGCACCGGGCTGCTCCTCGCAAAACCGCTTACACTCACATCCATCTTTACAGGCTGCAAGCCAGAAGTTTATAATGTTCTCCCAGTGCAGGGGGTTCATCCCGTTCCCGACGTGCCCGCTACACCCCACAGCGCTGCCGCAGCCCAGCGCCGGGCGGGCGATCGCGACCGCGGGCAATCGCGACATCGGGCGATCGATCAGCTCCAGAGATGATTGCGGGGAAGGAGAAAGGCAACGCAGACGAAAGGCAGGCAGCGAGTGAAGAAGTTTTAACGTGGAGTTGCCGCCTGCCAGTCCCAGGCAGCGCTCCCGGAATGGGTCAAACCCCCTCTAAACGAGTTAAAAAATTTCCAAAAGGGTAAATCCTCCCCATCTCTCCTCCCCCACACAAAAAAGGGAAAAAGAGAAAACGGGTCAAGTCCCACCTCAATGGGTACAAAAAAAAACCAAAAAACAAACAAAACAAAACAAAAAAAAAAAAACCCCAACCAAAAAAACAACCCAAACGGGTCAAAAACCCGTGCAGACCCGGGGGACGCACCAGCCATCCCTCAGCAACACCCTGAGCTGGACGAAAAGTGCGCTCCAGCAAAAGCCCTGGAAGTACAGCGGAATAAGAGTGCTTAAAAATATTAAATTAATATTTAACCTTTATATAAAAATTAAACACTGTTTGGCTCGCGGAAAATCTGCAGACGCCCGGCCGCCGCCTGGGCTAACGGGGACCGCAAGTTGCGCTCTGGGTTTATTATATTTTTAGGGGTTGTTTTTTCTGGGGAAAACATTTAGCGGAACATT
>VZRH01000798.1:10108-42219 GCA_013397555.1 Urocynchramus pylzowi
GGCCGCGGCAGCTGCCGGGGCCGCTCCGCCGAGAGGAGCGGGCGGCTGCTCGGGGAGCGCGGCAGCGGCCATGGCTGGCCCGGAGCGCTGCGCGATGGAGCCCGCAGGCCTCACCCTGAAGCTGCTGCTGGTCGGAGACAGCGGCGTGGGGAAGTCCAGGTGCTGCCGCGGCCCGCGCGGGGACGCCGAGCGCAGCCCCGGGCTGAGGCCGCGCTTTCTCTCCCCTCAGCCTCCTGCGGAGGTTCACGGACGGCGCCTTCGAGCCGCGCCTGACACCCACCGTCGGTGAGCCCGGAGTCCGCCCGCCCGGGGCTGGGCTGCTTCTTGCTGGGCTTGTGCCTGCTGGGCTTGCTGGGCTTCTTCTTTTTGGGGCCTGGAGCCGGAATCATGCGGATGCAGGGGGCTGCCAGGGCGGGCATTCGACAGTTCCTTCTGACGAGCCTCCCTTTCTAACTCTTAGGTATTGATTTTAAAGTGAAGAAAATGGTGGTGCAGGGCCGTGCCGTACAGCTGGCCATATGGGTAGGTCTGGTTCCAGACAGGTGGGGGTATGTTGGGGTCTGAGAGATGTACAAGCTTCAAGAGCTCTTTTTGTGGTTTCCTCGCTTCCTTCCTGCTCCTCCTCTCTCTTTGCTGAAGTCTTCTGCATGTTGAGATTTCGTGTAGAATGAGTGTCATGATCATACAGCAGTAGCTGCAGACAAACAAAGACACTTCTAAAGGCTTCCTTAGTCAAGGTTTGGCACTTCCTTCCGTTCCAGTGGAGGCTTTGAGCGCTCTTGCTGCAGTTTCTCGAAGGCTCTGGGAAGTGTAAAGCCTCTGAGATGTTAGAGTGTGAGAGAGGCGAGCCAGTGCATGGTCAGCACCCGAGGGTCCATCAGTCGAGCTGGTGCTGCCCAGTCTGAACTCTTGTGCACAGTGGATGGAGACAAACTCCCGTGGTACACGTGAAAAGTATTTTGGGATTGTTTGGATTAATCCTTCCTCAGGCAAAGACAAACCTGTCCACGGTTTGTCAAACCTGCATGAGCCAGGAGCATGGAAATGGAGTAAAGCACAGAAAGGTGATGCTCTGGGTAAGAGCTGGATGATTGCCTGGAGGGGCTGTGTAGCAACTCTGTACGATGCTTTATTTTGGTTAAAATCATGCCAAAAAACCCCACAAACTTGTTATTGAACTGTTTAAAGGTTGATTCAGATTAACTGGGAAACCTTGAGCATTTGTCCTGAACTTCCTGATGCTGTATTTCCAGCATCTGCAGACTGAAATCAGATTGCAGCTGTGTGATCAGGATTATTTGTAATATAAAACAAATATTAAATTCTTCTAAGTGGAATGAAAGAGCCTTAGGAAGGAGAGATTTTATGTGTGTGGTCATATGTGTTTGAGAAAGAAAATGCCATTACTAATTAAGTAATTGGGACTAAAATGTAATCTCCCTAGTAACAATGAGTCAAATTAGGTAAGTATAGTCCCAATTTTAGTTTTTCTTTTAACAAGGAATAGATAAATTACAATATAGCTGTTAGTCCATCAATTGTAAGCTGTACATAAAGGAAATAAATTTTTTTCAAAAAATATTTGTGGGATTTGTTGCCTCCTTATTGTTTGTTTTGAATTTCATATTGTACTTAGTACCTCACTTATCCTTACTTATTCATGAGTTTAAGTGAGACATATTGCACTAATAATTGAACGAAACTACTGATTTTAAATTTCTTGCTTCCTTAGGTTCGTAGCAATCTTGAAGTATTTCTTTCTAACTAGATTTGTCTTGTGGTAAAGGAGCAGAGGGAGATGTTTGGAACCTCTCTGTGTCCTTTCCTGCAGAGTCTCTCACTGGAAAATCAGTTATTCCTCATCTCATTCAGTTCAGCTGGTTTTAAACCCATCTGTGTGGCTGTTTGCCTTTTATGCATTTCTCTGGAGTCCCTTTTACTTTCCTGTTGTCTCACTCATGTTACAGGTGTCTGTTTGTCCTTTTTACTTCCAGTCAAGTCCTCTCCATGCTTTTCTCCCATTCCTTAACCATTTTCTGCTGCTGTTTCCTGACTGCTTTCCTCATTCTTGTATCTTAATATTTCACGTATCCTTATGGCTCAGGATTTAAAATTTTAAATTTTTAAATTTTCCCATCTTGTTTAGTTTAAAATACCTTTTTTTTGTTGTTGTTCTAAATGTATTTGATGTTGTGTGTTTGTGGTTTTTCCCCCTCCCTCTGTAGGATACAGCAGGACAGGAGCGTTTCAGAACAGTGACACCCAGCTACTACCGAGGAGCTCAAGGGATTGTTTTAGGTATGAAATAAATGGAAGAAAAGCAGGATTACAGAAATTGTGGTCGTTATTTCTCCTAAATGTGCATGTCCTAGCAAAAGGAGGTTATCCTAGATAATCAGAGGAATAATTATGGCTTTTACAACATTACTGCTCATTAGCTCAAACACTGAGTATGCAAAACCACAGGCAGGAAATACTGCTGCTTCAAAGTACTTTAAATTAAAAAAACAGGGATGTCATGCTGCAAGCTGTTGAGTGGATGAATTATTAGCTTTGTAGTTATCACATGTGTGGTTTTCTGGTAATGAGGCTAATCAGGGGTTGTGTTGTGTTTTTTTCCCCATAATGTTTTTACTTTTTTTTTTTTTTTCTCCAGAAACTATTGATGTGATTATGGTAAGACTTGAGGTTTGTACACAGACAAAGCCTTTCTGTGTGACAACAGCAATCAGAAAACAAAGGGGTTCTTCCTTTCAGGATTTGTGAAGGCTAACCTTAACTTTGCTGTACAAAGTATTCTTTCTATGCTTTTTAAACCTTAGTGATTTATGTAAATGCAGTTACTGTTACCAATGCCCAAAAGTAGCTTTTAAACATTGACTTTTAACTCAGTCCATGTTTTAGCAGCAGTGTGTGCATGTACTTATACATAATATTAGGTGACAAAATACCTATTTTAAAATAGTCTGTGTGGCCCAATTCAGCACTACCAACAGGTAGAATATTTAGAAATATTGGTGAATCTGATTTTCCCTCACAGAGGTGCTTGTGTTCTGCAATCCTGAGATGACTTTGGGTGAGCACAGCCCAGTGTGTTCCAGCTCTGGGAGGAGTGTGTGATTGATGCCTCTTTCTGTAGATCCCTAGTGCCTTTTGTTTTTTCCAGGCAATAGTTAGGAAGTGTGGATGGACTAAGTTCTGTCACAGTGAAGGAAATGTTATCCAAGACTCTACAGCTGTTAAGCTCCTTTTCCTCTGTTCTCAGTGTATGATGTTACAAGAAAAGACACTTTCACAGGACTAGGAGGATGGCTGAATGAGGTGGAAATGTACACCACCTCCAGCAGCACTGTGAAGATGTTGGTTGGCAATAAAACTGATAAGGTCAGTTTGGGAATGCATCCTTTTCCATTCTTCCCTGAATTATTTATTCATCACAGTGTGTCAATGTAAGGTAAGTGCTGTAAGCAACTCAGTGTTGTGTCAGGAGGCAATTTACTCTGCAACTCAGTTGGGAAGGCTCCACTTCTATCTGTTTTAGAAGCAGATATTGTTAAAAATTTAATGAAGCTTTCCTGGAGAGATGCTGCTGCTGATATCATTAGGATGGTGCAAGGGTCTGCCCAAAACCTGCTGTCTGACACTGAGCTTACCTGCAGCACAGCTGCTGCTTGCTTTCTGACCAGCCTGTGTGGGACAGCTGGTGGGGAAGGGGAGCTCAGCTCTCTGGGGGCACTGCTTGCTGGTTGGTTCTGGGCTGTTCTGTTCTGTCACATTCATTCTGTCTGTTCTGACACATTCAGATGCCTGTTGCACAGTGAGGTGCTCTGCTCTTGCCTTGCAAGGAGAGGCTTTGAGTGTGGCTCTGCTGAGCTGGGCTCTCCTCTGCCTCTCCTGTGAGCCCAGTTTCAGAACCTTTGATGGGCTTTTTGGACTTGACTGCTGGGCCTTTCTGCTTCTGCTTGATTCAGAACACAGCAACACATTCATTTCCTGCTGATTTGACACATGGTGTGGTTCTAGGGCTGTGCTGGACTTAGATGATCCTGCTGGGTCCCTTCCAGCTCAGGAGATTCTGTGATCCTATGGTTTGATGTTGCTGCTGTTCCATTTGACCCCCTAACAGCCAGCCTGGCAGTGAGCTATAGAGTGGGAAAATCCAGTTGATTAATACATATCACAGACTTTTTTTCCTTTCAGCAAAACCTCATTTTTGAGGTTTTGTTCTCATTTCAGTGGTGCTTTTCTGGGTACTTTTTAAAGTGGCAAGTGTAGCTTATTTCAGTCATGTTCTTCATTTGTCTCTGCAGCCTGACCGTGAAGTAGAGAGAAAAGAAGGGCTCCAGCTTGCCAGGAAACACTCACTGCTTTTTATAGGTATGCACCTCTGGGACAAAAAACTTCCACGTTCAAATGTTGATTTTGGTATTGCCAAGCATGAATGTACAACTGTATTTCATGTTGATGGGTTGCTATGTTTTTTAAAATACCTAATTAATATGGGTTCCTTTTGCTGTAATTTGTGTGCAGGGATGTAGGTTTCAGCTTCTGCATTGACTGCAACCAGAAGCACTTTTCTCTGAAACAGATTTACTGCATATACTGTACAGGCATGAATTTTATATTCTCTTGAAACTAGCAGAATTTTTTAATTCAGAGCCCAGAAGACTGAAATTTTTCTCCTTACTGATGTTTGCAAGGACCTTGGCTGATCTTTCATTTCCAAGTTTCTGTTGCAGCTACATAAAAGACAATATTCTTAGAGCAATGTACAATGTGAAGATATAAAGGTGGGGAACAAACTGAGTTTCTAAAGAGAAAGCTTCTTGAAAAGATTTCTGGGAGAAATTGAAATACATAGGGGACAACATGCAATTCCCTCTGTATTCATTCCTCAGATTTGTTATGGAGTAATTATCTTCTAGATTTACTGTCACAAGCTGAGAACGATTAATTTTTCTCCATTATGGAGGAAATGGGGAACTGTGAATTTGCTTTTGGTGGAAAAATGTGATACTTCAGACTGGGATGTATTTCTGCACCTTTAAGAGAGAATGGAGAGGAGGTTCACTCATTAAAAAACTCCCATCTTCTCTCTGGTCCCAAAATACATTTTTCCTAAGTGGGATATTCTCCCTGTAAATAAGATAAAATATTTTTTTCCCTCTTCCTCCAGAGACCAGTGCCAAGACACAGGATGGAGTGCAACATGCCTTTGAGGAACTGGTCATAAAGATCCTGCAGACTCCAGATCTTTGGGATAAGGACACAGCAAAGAAGGGAGTGCAGCTCATGGAATCATCAGCACAGCAGAATAAAGGATTATGTAGTGCCTACTGTGCACTTATTTAAATGTACAGGAGGCTGTTCTGCCTGACTGGGTGGGACTTGGAAAAAAAAATGGGTGGGGGTGGGATTCTAAGCACCAATATGTGCCATGTTTGATGTGCCATCAGTTGTGCAGATCCAAAACACAAACCCATTAGCAAAATACATTTTTATTCATTAACAAAATACAGTTTTTCCTTCTCTTTTGCACAACTGCTGCCTGCAGGTATTTTTTGGTAGCTCTCAGATTTTTCACTATTAAATCATAGTGCTGCTCAGAGTATTGTGCTCTTGCTGTATGACATTCAGCATGGACTTTTGCTGGAATTCCTGCCTTAGCATAAATTAGGTGGTGTTCAATTCTGGAATATTATTGAGAAGCTTCTCTCCCCTGGGATGGCATGGGAGGCTTTGAGGCATCCAAGTTAGCTTCGTGTAGTTACTCAGCAGGAGTTTGATCAGTGGCCATAGTTTCCTGATTTTGGGTGGTTTTAAAAAGTCAAAATTGCCACATGTCCCCAGAGAGTAAGCTGAGTTACTGGTTAATTTTAGGGCTGTGATGAAGAGGATGTGTATTTTAACACTTGTCAGGACAAGTGCAGGACACTGAAGGTGACCCTGTGCTGTTCTCTTTGCACTGAGGAGCAGGGGGGAAATGCACTCATCATTTTGGGCTGCCTCACACCATGGCTGTGGTTTTGCAGTCACTGAGGTTCTCTGCAAACCCTTGTCTTCTTCCAGTAACCACAGATAAAATTGAAAATTTTATCAGAATTGATAAAAATTTTATCAGAAATTGATAGAACTCAATTTCACAGAAAATGTGCTGCCTGTAGGAGACTTTGCACTAGGGTGAGTCTGTCACCAATCCCACTATGAAGTTACCTTTTTATCTTTTACACTTTTAATGGAAATATTGTATTTTGCTAACTTACATTAAAATAACTGAAAATTTCAGGTCTAGCTTGTATGTAACTTGTACCTTGCTTCTGTTAATTAATGTTTCTACTACTAGACTATGTTAGATCATAAAGCAAACATACAGCTTTATTAACTGCTAGTCATGCAAAATATTTTAAGATGTTATGATAGCAACCTTGCTTTAAATAAATTCTGACCCTTTGCTTTTTAACTGAAATCTGAATCTTCTAAACATGTTTATGTCTTGCAGACTATAAAAATCTGTTTGTAACCTGAAGTACAGACCTAGGGTGAGATCAGTCTGGCCATTTATTATTTTCATAAAATGACTTAGTTTGAAATGCTGTTACTGAAATAATTTTTAAAATATTTCATTCAGTTTTTCATAGAATCAAGGTACATCTGTCATGAATTCCCCCTCTAAGAAGCCAAATCCTTTTTGGTGGCTGTGCTGGCACATGGTTGCAGAGCTGACAGCCCACTGAATATGGAGGAGTCTTCAGATTTTCTGAGGCCACCAGGCTGCAGCACTGACAAGTGCAGGGACCTGACTGAGAAAAGTTCTTGCAGCAGTGGAAACAGAACCTCAATGCCCATGGGCAGGACCATACATGAAAGTTGCCATTTGCAGAGGATGGATGGGAGTGATTCTTCTACACAACTTTTTGGGCTTGACATAATGTAGATTCAGTGACACTGGTATGTAAGAAATGTGCTTTTAATATGCAACTTTTAGTTCTGCTAAATGTCATGGAACAAGAATAACATTATCTGCTAAGATATAAGGAACAAGACTGGTACACCAAAAGGTCTTGTTTCAAGGGCACAATACACAGGAAATATTAGACCTCAGCAGGCAAGTGAAAACAGGAACTAGTTACAGCTAACATGCACCTGTACAATGCTCTCCCCTTAAATCCCCCAAGTATAAAGCACAGCTACTTCCAGAATCATCTCTGCATCTTCCTAAGACCCACTCAAAAATACTGGATATTCAAGTCTCCTCAAATATATACAAGGTCCTCTAACAGTTTTCTTCTTCAGGCCAATTAGATGATCTGGAAACCTTTACCAGATTTGGAACAGAAGTAGTCATAAATGCTGGAAGGATGATGATTTTGACCTGTAGCCCCTCCTTTTAGTGCCCTTTCTGGAACTGTTCCATTGGTGTCAAGGCTGTGTCCTACCAGGTAGCACAGGCAAAGATGTTTTGCAGAAACCAAGCTTCTTAACTGTCCTGTTTTAGAACCATATGCAGTTGTTTTCATGTATACTATAAAAATCTGTGTTTTAGGAGCTGGCCAGTCATACAGGTACACTCATACACAGGTTGTTTAGCATTTGTGACTGGCAAAGTGGGCATAAGCTGTGGCTGAGCAGACTAATTAATACCTGTGACCTGTGCAAGACAACTTGGAGTACTGGGAAATGTGATGGACATAAAAACCCCTTCTAGAGCTGGCCTAGTTTTTAGTGCCTAACTAAAGGATTTGCAATTAATGCTTCTGTGTGAAGGGAAGCATGTTATGCTGGCCAGTTGAACTTCTGTCATGGTGTAACCTCTCTTCAATGAACACTTGCTCCCAAGGAGTACTTTATTCTGAGGTTTTAAACCTAGTCACAAAATCTGTGGCTAGAATTGTGGCCAAAGGACAAACCTTCCATCTTTGTCAGTGTCTCAGCACAAAATGCTTTGGAAGTGTGGGATCTTCTGTGAAGCACCACTGTAACAAAATGCACTATTTCCAGTCTAAAAATCAGTAAAAGACTGGGCTGGCTTATTTGGTCTGAGTATCAACTTCTAAATGACAGCTGCTATTCAAAATTTTGACTCAGAAAGGCAGTGTCAGCTTGTGACTTTGTTTAGTCTTTCCTCATACAGTCTTTATTTATTGCCTTCTAGGTAAGACCAGCAGTTTTGAAGCAAATTCAATGTACTTCCCTCTTCTAATTAATGTATTTACAAAACATTTTTATACAGTCTTTCCCTTAAACATGGTAACAAGCTATGACCTAACCCAGCTGACTGGCACCCAGAATGAATCCTTGTTTAGTTTATCTAACACAGTTTTCAGCTCATTACATGCACTCTGGAGATCTTCTTTCACCAGTACAGTGTCAATTAAATGGCCATACTGCTCTTCAATGAATGCTGCTGAATTAATAATTTCCTGCTGTTCTTCATCCTGCTGATCAACACAAGATGTTGGTATAAAATTTACAGCATGTCCTTCTGGTTACTAGCATTTTACAGTATATTAGCACAATGAGTCATTACTCTGAGAACATGTAACAAAAGCTGCTACCATTAGGAAAAGGTATTGAAGATATTAAAACTGAGATCAAGGAGCAGTAAGCTACAGGCAGCTGTTCCAAAAAATGCAAGGGGCCTCAGGGAAGGGGGAAAATATGTTACAGGAGTGACATAAAATGGTGATACTTCATTTTTATGTAGTTAGAGTTGCTGCCTAACCCAAGATATGGGAACCATACTCCTCAAAAACTGAAAAGAAATGCTACATACACTGTCCCAAGTTCAGTATTTTGGAGGGCTTACACAAAAACTCACCAAGTGAACTAAGTTCTGTAATATACAAATTTAAGTTCAGGTTACCCAAAATAATGACATTATGCACTCTGTTCAGGTTTACACATCACCAAGCTGCAGCTGATCTAGATTTGATCCTCAAGACATCCACATACTGTGTTTTGTGAGTACACCATTAAAACACTGGCTGACACTGGTGTGGGTGTCACTTTGGGGGTATAACAAAATTACCTTCTGATGGGCTGCTCATCAGAAATGTAAAATGATTGTTGGTTTTTCTGAGTTCAGCAGCAACTTCCCCTGCTGCAGCCTTGATGATGTACCCAGATCCATATGGAAGACTGGCACTTGGCTTCATGTTACTTTAAAACTTGAGTAGATAAGGAATCAAAAATTCCATTCTGAAGTTCCATCTGAAAGGCTACAGGACCTACTTAGTGCCCCACTTTAACTCTTGTTATGGAAGAGGAGCTCTTTCATGTAACAGAAGTGCTAGCCCAAATACTTCTTTCCTGTCTAAAAAGAAGAGATTAAAAGTTGCAATACTTACAAGGGGGGATGAGATTTCTTCTGACATGTGAGATTTTAAGACATGTTTCTTCTTTTCTGAAATGAGAGGCTTCACAAAGATAACATAAGGCTTAAACTCAGGAGTCCTCAAGTGCTTTACTGCCTGTGAACAGATGATTTTTTTTATCAGACTTCTTTTTGCTACATGTCCATGACAGACTCAAACTGGTTTCAGTGGTTTTACTGGTACAGGCTGACACACTGGGTCAAGTCCTGTTTCCTACTCATCTGACCACAGCAATCTTTTACTCTTCAAACAAAGGCTCATGCCAGTGTCCAGGCTAGCACACAAGAGTGCAAAAAGCATGGCCTGAATAGCACTGTGATTCCAAGGGGCAAGGACATGCCAAAAAAATACTGAGGAAAGTATAAAAAACCCTGACTTCACAGGCAAGTTATGGTTTGCTTTGCCTAAGCAGCCAAACACTGCAATTTTTAAACTTGGAATTCATCTGAGGTAGTACCACAAGCCCTTTCTTAGCCCAGTTATAAAGTCTGGATCAAACTTTCAAGTATTAACTCACAGCATGGAGATATCAAGAACAGGTCTGCTGGCACTGCTTACACTGCTCCTATCCTGGGCTGATTCATGGTGCTACAGTATTCTGTATGTGCACCCAAAAATGGGTACTGTATCTTTGAGATCCTACAAACAAGAGCCTTGGAGGAGTGTGGGTGTGCTATGGCCAGCGTTTTTAAAATCAGATCCAGAATGGAAACACCAACTTTGTTCTAAGGATTCTCTCTAGGACCTGAGCAGGCTGGGACAGGGATGCACATTAGTCCTACAGCAAGGGAAAAGTCCCACAGTGAGGACTACTACAGAGACATCCAGGCTGTGTTGGATTAAGCCCTTTTCTGATGCAGAGCTGGGGCAATTGAGAGGTGTTTTAAAAACTTTAATTCCATTTTCAGTCTCATGTGAAGGGTGAGACAATACAGATGTTATAATTCACATAATCACAATCAGAAGCCAACTATTTCCTAATTACAAAACACTGTAAGTGTTTCTTGGCCCATCAGCTTTTGTCACACCATGCTGTAAATGCTTTAAGCCAATGCTTAAAATGCTTAAAGCCAACCATCTAAAATTACCCCTCATGGGTCCTACTACAATGCACCTTTCATAGTTCTATTTCTCTAAAGTATCTAGTCTTACTTGCAAGGCATGTCCCAGCTGGACATGTAACCACTGCACTGCATTCCCAAGAGTCCCATTCTGCTCAGGCAGCAGTAAATCATATTTGCATGCTTTGAAAGAAGGTGCAGAACTTACTTCAGGTACCACATCCACCAAACAAACCTTCTTTTTGGCCATCACAGACCGGATTGCCTCCAGACTTGTGCCATATAAATTTTCTTTGTACTCTCCGTGTTCCACAAATCTAAAAAGTCAATACACTTTTAAATACCATCTACAAAAAATATTAAGAATATTTAACTTAGGATATTTGATAGCTGTTTCCTGAAGTCAAAGCAGTCAAAGAGGGAGGAGAGAGGCAGAAAACCAGGGGTGGGTGGGGAGGGATTTTATTTTTTCCACTTTTTTTTTCCTTCCTTGCTTAGTAGCAATTCTTCATAAATCACTAACAGTTATCAGCACTACTGACAAAAAGGGGAAGAACAAAGGATATTTTTCACAGAAAGCAGAACAAAGCTGGCAAGGAAATGGACTGCAATGCTCCCATCTTTTGGCAGACTAGTAAAGATCTGAACTTGGGGGAAACATGCTTGGGCTCACAGAAAGTCAGGTGTAACCACAGGTTCACTCTAGCACACACTCTCAATGAGATTTGTGAATAAACCTTTTTACCCATCATATTAAAGAGAGAGTGAGCAGGCCAACTAAGTATCTGTTACTTTCACTTGATTCAATTCTGACCAATCATAAGACTTAGGCATGTTAACATTCTAACTCAGGATCCTACTAATGTTATTCCTAAATTGCTTCCAGCTAAATGTTTGAGTTTGCTCTAACAGTCCAGACTCAGTAAAGAGCTTTTTACTTAGCTGAATCCTTCTAATACAGCTTGTCCAACTTGTCACCTCATTTTGATATTCATGTGATGTAAAACTGAACAAGCAATATTTTAAAATAATCAACTATACCAGTATTTTAAAATTAACTCACTTGTTTTGCTGCACATCTGTCTCAAATGATTGCTTAGAAACAAAGTTGTATTCTACTCCCTCTCTCTCATGACTTTTCCTTGACCTTGTTGTATCTAGAAGAGAAGGGAAGCAAGACATGGGAGACATATCAGCCTTTGCAAACCTTTTCTCTACTTAGTTCCAGTCACATTTTCACAACTCCAAACAAGAAAGTTACACAGTGGCAAATTCAAATGAACAAAACATAAATCAGACCATATCATTTTGTTTTAAACTCAATCTCAAATATTGTATGACCAAAAATGAAATTGTTTTGCTTCCAGGAGTGCTGTAACTAACAAAATAAAAATTAGGAAGCAAACTTCTTACACCGGGTAGATGCAGCAGAGTATATCCTACAGAAACAGTGTAACTTAATTGTTTGGAATTCTGGACTCTCATTTTCTTGGAAAGCTCAAAAATAAACCCAGGAAATATATAAAGTCCTATTATGCTGCCTTTCAATTTACAGTAAGAATATTAATGGCTGTTTCCCAAAGTATTCTGTGTATAATTATGTAAGTCCCTTACTTTTGGTGCAATTTCTTTTTGTAATTGTTATTACTGTAGGGGAAGCTTTGATGATCATTCTACAAATCTGTGCCAGACCATAAAAGTGATGTCTGCTATTTTTTTTGAGTACATTTAAATTCAAGTAGAAATTCAAGTAGAAATTACTCACTTGAGTGCTTTTGCTAACTTACTGAAATCTGCCTGAAAAACTTGCTTTTTAAAGGTCTTAAATAACATAAAAACAGTGCCCTCAATGTTAACTTTTTGGATTCAAAAAGTAGCTTGTTGGGGAATAAAAATAATAATTGATTTTTTGTGTGTGTGTGTCTGATAATTCTATTTTTTTTAGAAAACAATCCAGTTAGAGAAATTCAGTGTAACCCTAGTTAAGAAATTTAGTGTAACCCCACAAAGCCAATGCAAGAATCACTAATTTCTCTATTACTCGGACTTGCTTCTTTCAACAGCCTAGATATACTAATCAACAACTTAAGATCTTGCCCAAATTTTGACTTGATTTATAGCTGTCTGCTTTTTTTTTTTTTTCACTGCAGCTGTAATGCTGTTCTCAAGAAAAATCACCATCTTTTAAACATACAATGTTTTGGCTGACTTTTAAGATACTACTTTATCACACCAGCTCTCTTTTAAACATACAATGTTTTGGCTGACTTTTAAGATACTACTTTATCACACCAGCTCACATTCCATTTTCTCTTCCAGTATTCAGTTTTTCTTTTAACAGACATTGAGAAAATGCAATCTGCCCACTCAGGAAAACACAATTAAAAAAAACCCACTGAGCTGACAGAATTCCAAAATGCAGATATGCCAAGTTACATAATGATTGATTCACCTATTAAGGGCAAACATAGCATATTACAATGAGAGAAAAAAACTGGAGTACTTCAGAAATATTAATATAATCAATAGTCAGAAAATTATTATGAAAGAAATTAGCATTAGTGCAGATGGCATGACAATTATTAGACAGCATCTATGGAATGAAGATGCAACAAACACAAGTCAGTAAATTTTACTCACGTGGAACTGCAACACCATACTCCTGGGGGTTCTCTGACACAACTTTTTGCTTGAGCTCACTTAACTTGGCTCCCAAACAACCTAATAAAATCAAATAAAACTGTCTGATAGGTTTCTATGTGAAATGAAATAATGCAGAAAATAAATATATCAATTTCACACAAAGAATATGATTCAGGAGTGTGCTTGAAGAAATCTCTTCATGAGAGAACTCATGACCTGCTCTGCCATATTCTGCTTTGAAGATCATCAGGAACAAATTTAATTCTTTGAACAACTGCTGGACAATCACCTGGCAGACACTAAATCAGGAAATCTGATCTTAACAGTCGGTTCTATGAGATACCCTTGAATTTTTAGGGCATCCTGAAACTGGCTTAGCACAAGGCTGATAAGCTTAATTGAAATTGCATGCAAAATCTTGTTAAATAATTCTAACATCTGCCTCTCCATCAATAGTTCTGACAGCCTATGTAAACACTGGAGTAAAAGCCAAGGGAAAGTGAGTCAGAAAAATGAGAAATAGTCCTGCATCATTATTTTTAGAAGGATTTGGTGAGTTTGATTCCTTACTTAGTTTTTTTCCTTTTTTTATTTTTTTTCTAATGTAATTTAAAATAAAAGAGTGAGTTCTGACAAAAACCAGAAAAACATTTTAAAAACCCACCAGAACTACAAAAACCCCAAACCAAACATCTAAAGAAAACCTCTGGAAGCACAGGATAAGGGAAGAGGGAGAAATGTGAAAAATTTTAAAGCAACTGGGTACCTTACCAATCAAAACCACCAGCCTCTGCTGTTCACCAGGCTGTTGCTGATATTTTGTGACTTCTTCATATGTGAGGAACTCTGCCCCATCTGCCTGCTCTGCTTGCTTGCCTTCATTCACATTTTCCTTCTCTTTACGACTTAACCTAAAGCTCCTGCGTAAACCAGCTGGGCAGAAAACACAAGACACATGTTCCCACTTACCCAGATTTTCAACTTGTTCAGCTTCAAGTTATTGTCTTCAAATGTGAGTTATTTCCATACATTTTGTTTATAATCAAATCATTGCATATATGCTCAGATTATAGGAGAAATCTGTTAACAAAAGCTGCTACCATTAGGAAAAGGCGTTGAAGATATTAAAAATGAGATCAAGGAGCAGAATGCTACTGGCAGCTGCTGCAAAAAATGCAAGGGGCTCCAGGGAAGGGGGAAAATATGTATATGGGATAGAAAACCTAACATCCCATAGCATATGGGATAGAAAACCTAACACCCAAGCTATAATAAAATTCCCCTCATATACCTTTAGCTGCCAAATATTGCCAAATATTATGCCAAGGTCAGATTATGCCTCTTCACAGAGATAATTTAGTTTATGAATGTATGGGAAAATAATTTAAATAGTCCAGTTTTGATTTTTTAATGTGGAGGTGGGTTTTTTGGGGGGGTTTTATTTGGTGGGGTGTTTTGTTTTCATTTTGGTTCTGGGTTTTTTTGGGGTGAGTGTGCTAGGGAAGAGGTAAAGGGTTTTGGTTACTCACCTATGTAGTGTCCATTGAAATATCCTTCACAGTCACAGTCTTCTGTAAATTAAAAAGCAAGGAAGTGGGGTAGGGCACAGGGGAAAGGAGAGTGAGAGGGAGGAAGGAAATATCTTAGACAATGTGTGTGATACAAGTTGGGCTCGTTGGCAAGGAAAGAAATTTTATATCCTGCATTGTTTGCACATACCTTTTTAACATAATCATTGCTAATACTAAAAAAATACTTGCCTTGACTAGTGGTTTTTATTTGAAAAAATCCTTGACTTTGGTATTTAACTAGAGAATTTTATATCTTGGTATTTACAGTTCCCAGAGTTTATGCTTTTCTATGTTCATGACATTTGGTTAGGGCTGCTGGTAAAAGCATGAGACTCAGGCTTACGTAAAAAAGAAGACTCCACAAACACAGAGCTCTTTTTTAAATTAATAACTTTATAAATAAGTATGGTTATGTAAGAAAATTGCCTCTTCTGATATTTCATTATCATTTGGGCTTGAAAAAAGGGCATCAAAAATGACAAATATGAATCCCAACCCCCTTCATTTTGACCAAGTTAAATTATCATTGCTTATTAATTCTTTATTAAAAAAATAAAGATTTGATGCTTTGGCCATGCACGTGTATGTAAAATACCATGTTAAAAACCCCCAACCTGTCCCTCCTCAAATTACAGCCACCCCCAAGGCCCCTAAAGTGTGCATAATAAAACTAGGATACTTAGCTGTAAAAAATACTCTGCAATCCTAAGACAAATATTGAGTTCTCAAACTTCCTGAAAGAGGGATGCCTAGTTAACATTTAAGCACCTTGTAATATTTACAGAACTCTACTCATTTTGAGGTGGTGGGGTATGGGATAAACCCAACCACAAGCAAAAATATACAGCACTTAAACCTTTAACCAAAGGTGCCAGTCAAGAGAGGACTTTGCTTTTTAATGGATAGTTGTAATCAAGCAATGCCAGTGTGTGCTCCCAAAACATTCTGCCTACAATAAGAAAAAATACAAATAGCTAAGGTCAGAGCTGTTTTGTTTGTTTATTTTCTGCTGTTCAAGGCAGACTTTCAGTCTGTGCTTTGACAGCTGGCTGTGACTGCTATGCTCTAATTACAGAATATGATTAGTACTTTCATCAAAGTTGATGGAACACTTAATACTTGGAATGTGAATATCAACAAGCAACTGTAATCTGAAAAAAAATCACAGCATATGGAATTCAACAGGAAATACCTGATATTTGGAAAGGGAGCTGGTACATGACATATAAACTGCATAAGCCCAACAGAGTTGTTCACAATGAAAATAACACAGAAAACAATGAAGACAAATCACTTAGGATTGACATGGGTGCCCTAAAATGTTAAACCCCAATATTTTTTTATTTTTTAAACATACCAAATACAAAGACTGCATTTAACTTGCAAGTCTTTGAACCTCACTCAGAAACCTACAGAACATGCAAATACATCTCAGAAGACAAATCCTTTCTCCTGAATCAGAAGCAAACTTGGAAGTTACCATTACTTAAGTCATCAATCTGAATTAGATTAGTTTAAATAATAATTCACAAAGAAAATATCCTAGGAACAATATATCTACTGTTATCATAGCAAGTATTTTAGAAAATACATTGGTTGTTTACATTCAGACAGAAAGTGAGTTAGGAGAGCACCTACCTTTATCAGAAGACTGATCATCTATAAGTTAGCATGAAAGGCAGAGTTGGGATGATATTAAAAGATGGACAAATAATTGAGCAAAATTAGAGAAAATGAAAAGGAAGGTTCTTCTGGTTTAATTTGCTTAACAGGCTTTTCTATCTTTAAAAAAGTACTGCAATACAATACCTTTATCAACTGATGAAAGAATTTTGGGCTGAAATGTAGTTATTATAACCAGTTATCAGCTTAATTGTCTTGAAAACATCTGAGATAAAGCTTAAGCAGCACTCCTCATTACATGCCTCCTCATTTGAGTGTAATGGAAAATTAATTTCCACTAATTTGGAAAAGCTTCATTTAAGTCAGTAATGCTATTTTATAACTTAATTGAGCATCTGCCCTCCCTGTAGCACGAGAATACCTGTATCTCATCATGCACCACAGGCAGAAATTCACTTCTACTACTCCAAAGGGACCATTTCCAGAATCCTTGTCTACACGAGGGTGGCAGTCCTAGCACAATCCTGGCTGCACACAGTCACAGGCTTCCCCCCAACATCAACAGTGCTAAAATGCCCAAGAGCAACAGAAACATTTAGGGATAATCATAACAGCTTCTGCTTCCCAGCACTTCCTAGCAATTTCCTCACAAGTAGAGGTTTTGTGAATAATTCAGTTACAGAGACTGCACAGCTGTAAACAACAATCACTCTGAAGTCTACTTAAGACCAACTCTGTAACATTAAGCCTGAAATACAGATTATATTTCCAACTCTAGTGATTTTATCCTCCTTAAAGCTGGATTTTACTTTCATACAAGTTTAGAGTAGTTTCATGCACTCATATATGAATTTTGAGAAGTATGCATTAGGTTATTTTTGCAGCTTTCAAGTTTCAAACCATAGAAAAAGTGTGAACACTAGCAAATTTTAAAGCATCTCAATATGTAAGGCCTCATGTTCTTGAGAGCAGGAAGAGAGGGACAGCTATGGTTTTTGAAAACAATAGGCACTAGCAACACTGGATAAAGCTCAAACCCAAATCCTCCCCCATGGCAGCTTGTGTCCATGCATATCAACCAATGGCAGATGGTACTAAAATATCAATCAGTGGTGAAACACAAACACATCATTATTGAAATAACAGAAAAATACTGAGAAGTTACTATCAATTAAAACATCACTGAAAGAACAGAGCAGACTTACATAATGGTTTCTTCAGAGGTCTGGTATTCTGCAGAGTGCCTGCAGTCCTCCTGTAAGTCAGTCGTCTGAATAGAAAATAATTGTATTTTAGATATGTAAACTCAGACTTATAGAGAATTTATAGCATGGAAAATAAAGAATGACACAGTGCTTTTTCTAAAAAAAATTAAAATGTCTCTGATTCAACTATTTAAAAGGCTTTACTTAAAACTATGACAGTCTCAGATTGTTACTGGTAAGGGAATGAAAAGAAAATTCTAAAACATTTTATGCTTTCATATATCAGAGCATAGATATCAATAGTTTATCAATCTGGGTTTTTTTCCTATTTGCCTTTCACCCACATGATCTTTTTCTGCAACATTAAGAAAACTGGATAACCTTTCTCCAAAGCAGGCATTGAGCTGTGCATAAATAGAAATTATCCACCTTTTTCCAGATCAGTTTGAAGTTTTCTATTATTTACTAGTAAACAAACTGAGTTACCCAGCTTGTGTGAAAATGTAAGAACAGAGTATCAGGTGAAATTTTTTAAGTGTTAAAATCACAAACCAGATCACAATTCCTATTTGCTCAACACCTCCTGCCAAAAACCCAACATCAAAAACATCCCAACAATCTTGCACAAAAATCCAACCCTCAAGAAACCCTCACTGCTGGAAATTGAAACCATAATTTCTTCCCAAATGTGTTTTTGCAATATTCATAACAGAGAAAAGATGCTGCTCAGGCATTTATACAGTCATTCAGGGGAAACAGACACTGATGCAATTTCTATATTCCTACATACATCATTTTACTTGTTTACAACATTAAAAAAAAATTTAAAAGACTGCAGTGCAACAGCATTTTTTGATATATATGCATGCCCAGGAAGAAGGAAACAGCTGTAGAGGCAAAATTTGCCTCATGTTTCAAAGGAGCTTTCACGTAGTGGAGCCAAGACCTCAATTAGAAACCTTATGGAAATCATGCAGGCCAGCAACAGCATCAGACATGTTCAATTGTTAGATACCCCCTTCTGTAACACCCACAATGCAAAGAAGACATTTATAGTGATTTGCAGCAAGAATCTCAAAGTGAGACCAGTGGATTGAAACAGATTCCTTCTCAAAATAGGACTTCTGTACTGTAAAGACAAGAACTGAGGGATATTTGGCTTTAGAAGGTACACATATCTTGCTGTGAAAACAAAGAAACTTCAGGCTCTAGACAGTATCCCAGTCCAAACTAAATACTCTCTTCAGAGCCAGAAGCAAGATCAGATATTATGTGCATAAATTCAAAATAATTACAATAAATCTGTGGAAGTGCAAGGCTGTGAAATACAGTCACATAACCATAAGCCAAGATGGTTAAGAGACTGATATTCCACATTTCATTTCATACATGTTTGTTTAGCAAGTGCTTCTGTCCTCATGCTACAAAGCATTAAGACAATGGCAAAATATTGAAATCAAGCTAGGAAGTTTATAATATAATTAGAGAAGATGGAGTGTTTTTGCATTTTCCCCTCAGCAGCTATATTTACCCTGGCATGACAGTGCCTTTCATTTTCTGTGAAAAAACCCCGGCATAAAATCAATATATCAATATATATACATGTGAAAGAAAAATAAATCCTGTAATGTTTGCTGACAAACCTTTCTTGGAACTGTTTTGAGGGGATCAAGCCTGCTCTGAGGTTGGTATCCCCAACCCGCTTGGCTTGCCACCACGTGGGATCATCCTGGCTTACAACTTCCAGCACGTGGCGTCGCTTAAAGGGCAGCCCGGCCTCCTGGCAAGGAATGGCTCTGTCTTCTTTGGGGTTGTAGCAGAAAAGTGCCCTCATATACACCTTTAAAAGAAAGTTAACATGTCATTTCTTCTTGTCCTATCTGGAATTTTAAATATCTGCCTTTAAAAGGCATTCCCCAATGCTAATGATATATACACTTTATCCCTCCTGCAAGCACTCAAAAATACAGACATCTAGCAGCTTATGCAGAAAAATAAATTAACTTTCCAGCACACCCAGGAATTATACATCATAATCGTGGAACATGAGACTCAAAAGACCAAAGTTCCAAGAAACACAGATCACAATCTACATTAAATAAAAAATGCAATAAGGAATGGTTGAAAAAAAAATAAGGGGAGGGAGAAAACAAAAAATGGATTTTTGGCAAAGTTGCCCAGTTGTAAAGACTGTCCTTAAAATGTTCCTTTAATACATCAAAATCTACTATTCAACTTTGGATTTTTATCTTAACACAATTTAACACAACAGCACAACCACTTCAGAAAGTGATTTGTGGGCTTCAAGAAAAAGTTCAGCAACCAAAAGCAGGGAAGCAGAGAGACTGACAGAGGAATCTTATGAGGGACCAGCTGAGCAATTACTTATTGCTGATCAGGTAGGGCAGATGAAATGGGCTGATGGGGTCACATGGTGAATGCAGCTGTTTGTAGAGAGGTCCATTTTCACTCAAGTGAGTGGCAAAATGCCCAGAGATAATGGACAGATTGCAGCTGCCATGGTGAGAGGAGACAGCAGAACACTAAATTTAATTACACGTACCAAAAAGAAGAGGCAGGATTTCAGAAATGCTATAAAAGAACATGTGCCAAGATGGAGAGGAGAAGAGTCATGCAAGTAATTCTATTGAATAGAAGGGTACTGCACAAGAAAGCACTCTGCTAGCTTTGTAGCTCAATTATGAGTCTGTGGCACTTCCCACTGGAGCAGCAGGAATGCTGCATTTCCAGAGGTGTAGAGATGTGCCTCAGCATTTCAGCTGCACACCTTGCTGTCTTTTAGACGATCTTCTTCTTTGATGGCTGGAATTATCTTCAATGTTATTGACCCTTGAGACTGAGCCTGAGAAAAACAGAAATGGTTTTTTACTTTGAAAGCAGGACAAGGATACAATGCAGTCTATTCAGGCTGCAGTTAAGGAGCTAGCAGCTGTCTCCTCAGAACTCTAACAGGCCAAGCTAACCCACTATTTAACTGCATTACAGAGAATATCAGGATGTTCCATGACTCCACAACAGTATCTTGCCCACAGAGACATCCACAGTAACTACTTGGCTAAAACATATTAAGACCTGCATTAAAATTCCTTTGTTTGCTTTTAGCAATTGCATCAATTTCTGGGCTACAGTTCACAGGACATTACATAACTTGTGTGGTTTTTAGTACAACACTGACTTAAATTTTTGCAGACTAATAATTTTAAAGTGCTGCTTTGAAAAATACTGCTGTGTTTTCTCCATGTAGTGGCTAACTTGTTAGAGTGAAACATAAGCATCTACAAAATAAACACCTATTTTCACTCTAGGAATCTTTGCTAGGAAATTACAATTATTGATTTTAGTGAACTAAAAAGCACTTCTAGGTCCTTCAGAAATCTAGAATGGGTTTATCTTATCTGGTTTAGATGCCTTATTTTGCATGAGATGAACTGTGTTGTAGGGAAGCCTGCAATTCTGCACAGATTAAAAAGCAAACACAGACAAACATTTGTAGCTTTTCTTCAAAAAATAAACCATGAAAAAGAAAGTGTTACACTTCAGGCATTAACTCACATGGGACATATGTAATTAGAAATACACAGGACAGATAAATAGCATCCCAAGATCCCTATAAATTAAACTTTACACAATATTTCAAAGTGGTTTTGGCACCCCCTTCCCCTCAAGTTAAAAGCAGTCATTGGCATTATTTGGGATTATTTGATCTAAATTGAAATTAGGTGATGGAACTGACACCAGTCTCTTCACTGTGTTCCTAACTCCACTCCACACCAAGAGAAGGGAGAACCACACCACAAGAGGGAAGTCAGAGATAAAGAAGCATAAGAGCTACAACACTTTCTACCAAGCTTTGTGGGTATTCATGTTAGAGAAGCTTGAAGCAAGAAATTGCTCACGTCACCAGGAATCTGCTGGTAAAGAACAGACTGACAGCTCTACTGAGCACATGGACAAGACTCTCTTCAGCTTCCTAACACACCACATTATGAATCATCTTCTAGGAGTGTATTTATAATTTGCAGTTTGCTTGCCATAAACAAAGCATTAAAGGGAAGTTCTTGACAGAGCAACATGTTAACTTTGTATTTGTATCTTACTTGGTACCAATCCAGTTCGCAGAAGTTTCTGAAGTCAAAAGGAGAAGACTAATCCACTGGGAGAAGAAAAACTCTTAATGCAAAGACAAGCAGGGATTGCATCTTTTAGCTCTATATTTTAAACTCATGGTTAAATTTCATCATCTACTGTAATTACTAGATCACCAAACAGAAAAGATCTTGAAATGAAAATCAGTGCAGACCAAAATCTGACTTATTTCTTCTGGTCGTTTGTGAAGCACAGTAATACCATTGACTTCTCTTAGCTCATCTCCAACATGGACAAGACCTGAAAAGATGGTAAGTAAATTAAAATAGGTTTAGAGACTGGAAAGCACTACTCCTCTGATGTCCAACCCAAGTCATTAGCATGTACTTGCTCTCTTCCCTCATCCAGACTGATGGATTTAGTACCAAAGCCAAGTGCCTTTGTTGGAAACGTGCCTCAGAGTCTCCTGCCTTTACTCCTAATGGCACTTCTTTTTTTTATGCAGCACAGTCTCAAAGGAGAGCAGCATGCAGGCAGGCAATTTGTGGCAAGGTACTTTGGAAAAATCACTATTTGCATCAGTATTAAGTATGCAAAACTGGAATAGTTTCATGAGTGTGCCCAAATCTTATGAAGTCAGGAGAGACGCTGCTGACTATAAAGGCAGGAATGACATGTCTGTCAACTGACAGATCAATACTTCACACTCAGAAAGAATGCTAGACTATTTTTTTTTTAAGAAGCCATAAAGAGACTCTACAAGATTTAGGTTTGTTTATCCAGTTCAATAAGAAATGTTGTACTTGTCATATATATAGCTACTGTTAACTGACATAAAAGAATTTCTCAGTAAAGCAAACAGAAAGCAACACATGATACACTGAATAAACCAAGCTACTAGATTAAAAGTTAAAAACATTTTTGTGTATTTCTAAAGCTCAAACATACTTCTTCCATCTCTGTTTTCATTTTCTCCTAATGGCCATTTTAATAAAAAGCATATGCAATTAGATTAACAGATTACTGATGAAACACAGAAATGCTAAAAGCATGCTCAGAAAACTTCAGAGGTTTCCAAAAGCAACTTCAGAAATGTACTACTGCAATCATACCACTGCGATCAGCTGCACCACCTCTCATGATCCTTGCTACAATCACAGCTCCTGTGTGTTCATCTCTTCTGATGGTAGCTCCCTGAAATAAAACATACCCCCCACAAAAAAAAAAGTAAGAAATTTTCCCTGAATTCAGCAACCAGTGAAATAATGTGCATGCTCTTATGTCTTTTAAACTGGAATTAAATTATTCTATGGATTTCCTCTTTCTCCTTGATGATTTCCACCATTACTCAAGTTTTGCCATGGGTGCACCCACGTTCCTTTCTGTTGACTTTGATAAGTGCTTACATTTCCTGCACTATTGTGGTCATCAAAGTCACTCAAGTGTGCAAAACAGCTTATTGTAACAAATTCCTTCTCCTCCTCTTCAGAATCTTTATACAATACAGTCAGCACTTTTATATTTAAAAACAACAAAAGCCAAGTAATTGGATTTTTTTCCCTCCTCCTACCTCAGCTGGCAATACAAAGCCTTAATCAGAAATTCAGTCACTGCTCCCTTCTACTATTGTGATACACAAAAAGCAGATTTCTTTCCCAATACAATTTCTTTTCCAATGCTTTTCCTTAGGAAAACAATTCTTCCATTTGTATAAAATTAGGACCTTGACAATATAATGCTTATACACAGGTATCAAACATACTCTAACTGACTTTCATGGAAGCTAATACATTAAGTCACTGAATGTTAGCTACAGTGTCAAAAGAATTAATACATATAATCAGCATAATTGCTCCAACATATACAGTTTCTTCACTGTGTTTCCTGTCCTAACTGGCATTATAAAGTATGCCCATAAAGCATCTAAATGCAAAATTGTGAAGGTGCATTTATCATTTACCAAATTATTTATTATGTTACTTTATAAGCTTCAGAACACTCCAAGTTTCTGAAGGCTATTTGATGACATCTTCAAGTATCTCCTCCATACTCCCAATAACACTCTTGCACTATAAAGTTTTGTGACTAGAGATGGGTGATCTAATATGTACCAAGGGTTCTTTATTTTTCACTAGACGAACAATTTTCACTGATTCCTCATCAAAATCATCATCAAAATTATCAGGTAGAGGTGGAAGAGCTGGGTCAAAGTTCTTCTGTGCTACAGTGTCATGTACTACAAGCATTGCCTGTATAAAGGAAATAAAAAACAGTAATGTAATGGGGTAATACTACAATTCCCATTCTCATGTTTCCAGTATTACAGCAAAATTAAACATCCCCATTTCTACCCTCACCACAAACCCTCCAAAAAAGATTTAGCAATTACCTTACCCATCATGTAAACTATATACTGGTATATGTCAATATTTACAATAAATGCAGACAACAACAAAAACAAAGTGGACAATGAAAAGCAAGAAGGTATCCTTTTCTTCTCCTTTTCTTTTCTGGTCCCTCAGAAAACAGTAAGGAAGGGAGGAATGGAAGACAGCATGGTGCATTATGCTGGAAAGCTGTTTCTTTTTCAATTTTTTTCACATCCTAAAGTCTGTACAGGAAATCCCAGTGGAATAGAAGTTTGGAGGAGGTTTTTCCTTTCTCCTAGGGAGGTTTCTATATAACTTCTGGTACAAAATGTTCTATTACAATTCTGCAAAGGCATTTCTTTAAGGCTTTTGCAGAAGAAAAGCCTTAAAGAAATTAAGGTCCCCAATGTGGTTTTTACCCTGAGATGTGGTGTTGATAACAGCTGAAGCAGCTCTTTTTCTTCATTATTCACTGGTGCTGTCTGCAACTCTTCTATTACCTTTAAAATAAAAATTCACAACCTCAAAATTAAAGGAGTCCACCAAACAAGATCATGTATTTACATTTTTGTTGTGTGTTTGCTAACATCTATCATCCATCAAAGTAGTGTGCACAGATCAAAACTAAACCAAGTAAATTTAATTTTAAATTCTATATGGAATACATAAATGATACCTGAAACAACACTCTTGTGCTTGTATTATTTGATAAAAGACTTTAAACCTTTCTCCAATCATCTAGTATTACCTGTGTGGAACTTGCAATAAAACTTCCCTCATTCCCCTGCAAAACCTGGACACCAAAATATGCTCTGGACTCTCAGGCATTTTAAATGAAAGATTAGAGAAATAATGGAGCCACTTCTGCACTGAGTTGAGTGGGTGGGAGGAGAGAGAAAGCAGGGAAGGGAGGAGGAAGGAAAAATGGGTTGAGGCAAAAGAGATTTCCTTACTCTGTTAAGGGTTCTAAGCAGGGAAGTCATATAGCTCTATAAAAAACTTCTCTGCTATTCTGAAGATGGAAATTTTGGATGACTTGACAGGTAGCAATGCTGAAACTTTTGTGGAGGTGGTACACTGTGTGTGGGAGCAGGGAGAGGGGGTGTGCTGCATGTTAGGGGGGGCACTGGGGTCTCCTGACTTTGAAAAGGGAGATATTCCAGCTCCCAAACCTTCCACTGCCCCTTCCTATGCTATGGAAGAAAACAGGTGCATGTAAAGAGCCAGCAGAATGAATTTCATGGGCACACGGCATTGTGTCACACACAAATCTAAGACACAACTCTGCTCTGTGAACAGACTGGGGCATGAACTGATTGAGAGCAGCCCTTAGGAGAGTGACCTGGTAGATGAAACATCAGATACATGATGGCAAGGTGTGCTTGCAGTCAAGAAAGACAACTGTATCCCAGCCTGCATGGAGAGAACCAGGGCCAGCAGGTCAGGGGAGTTGATCCTGTCCCTCCTCCTGTTCTCATGAGACCCCCTCACCCAGAGGTCAGGGGAGGTGATCCTGTCTCTCCTCCTGTTCTCATGAGACCCCCTCACCCAGAGGTCAGGGGAGGTGATCCTGTCTCTCCTCCTGTTCTCATGAGACCCCCTCACCCAGAGCAGTGTCCAGCTCGAGTCCCCAGTGCACAGACCTGTTCTAATGCATCCACAGAAGGATCACCAAAATGCTCAGAGGGCTGGAACACCTCTCCTGTGAGGAAAGGATGAGACAGTTGGGATTGTTCAGCTTGGAGAAGAGAGGGTTTGGGGGAGACTCTACTGCTGTCATTCAGTGTGGAAGAGGTTTTACAGCAACTTCTGTGAGCCAGAGAGAGGTTTGATAANATGATGGCAAGGTGTGCTTGCAGTCAAGAAAGACAACTGTATCCCAGCCTGCATGGAGAGAACCAGGGCCAGCAGGTCAGGGGAGTTGATCCTGTCCCTCCTCCTGTTCTCATGAGACCCCCTCACCCAGAGGTCAGGGGAGGTGATCCTGTCTCTCCTCCTGTTCTCATGAGACCCCCTCACCCAGAGCAGTGTCCAGCTCGAGTCCCCAGTGCACAGACCTGTTCTAATGCATCCACAGAAGGATCACCAAAATGCTCAGAGGGCTGGAACACCTCTCCTGTGAGGAAAGGATGAGACAGTTGGGATTGTTCAGCTTGGAGAAGAGAGGGTTTGGGGGAGACTCTACTGCTGTCATTCAGTGTGGAAGAGGTTTTACAGCAACTTCTGTGAGCCAGAGAGAGGTTTGATAACAGGATCCATGTTTACCCCTGAAAGAATTTCCTACCAAGGTCATTGACAGAGAAACCAAGAAAGAAAGAAGGATAAATAAGAGAAACCTGCAACTGCCTATTCCAATCAGCACTTTGTTTGTCTCTGGTGACCAATGAATAAAGTGTAAACTTAGGAGTTTTGTAACAATGTATGAAAAGCATGCATGCTATAATAAAACAGTTTGAAGTCTTCTGAAAATGGAGTGTGTTCTTTGTGTTGTCTCTGACTCAACTACGACAACTGAGCACATAAAGGAGGCTTACGAGAGAGAGGAAAGCTCTTTACCAAGGCCTGTACTGACAGGGCATGGAGCAGCAGTTTTAAACTGAAAGAGAGCAGATTTAGATTGGATACAAGGAAGAATTCTTTGATGATGAAGGTGAAGAGATACTAGAACATCTGCATGGTGAGATGCTGGAAACAAAGCTGCCAAGAGAAGTTTGGGATGCCCCAGCACTGGAAATGTTCAAAATCAGGATAAACAGGGCTGTGAGCAACCTGATCTAGGGAAAGGTGAGCCTGCCTGTGGTGGTTAGATGAGATCACTTTTCAAGGTCCCTCCAACTCAAACCAACAGTAGTGCTGCCTGGGTTGTAATGGTTTTAAGGCTGAAGACAACTGAATGCTCAGCTGGGATAGCCTATTGTCAAGACAGGGCTGAATGCTTTTTGCAGCCTCTCCCTTAGGAAGGTCATTCATAATATCCTTTTCTTCTACCTGAACGTGTCCATCTTCACTAGACATTTAATGACTTGGTATTTTTGAGCTCTCATTTCCTTGATTAATCATGGTCAACAGATTACAAAGACAATTGGGAAGATGAGAATATGTTCACATATAACACAATTGCAAAGCTTTGATTTGTTAGAAAAGCAGGTGTAAAAAATAGGAAAATTAGGAGACAAGAATTTTTACTCACATCTTCAACTAATCCTGCTGCACTATGTAAAACAGGAGTTGGACTCTGTCTTTCATAATGACGGAGTTTTTCATGAATCTGAAAAAAGATTATTCAGGGATATTTCTACAGACAGATACAAAACTTTCTAAATATACCTACACTGGAATATTTTTCTATTTAAGGAACATAATTTATTTGAGATGTGTCAGAAAAATAATCTCTCTTTGGTTTATTTTTGTTTTGTTTAGGACTTTCAGTTTTCTTTTTAGTCACGGTAGTTTCAGACACAAAATCTGTAAAAGCTTTAGGAGCATAAGGGAAAAAAATGAAGCCATTTCACACTACTTTGTAGCTATGGGGCACTGTATCTCCATTTTAGCATGAAAAGCAGAAAAAATTTATTTCTGAACAAAATATGCTAACTGTCAAACATTATGAATGTTTGTTCTTAAACACACATATGCTTTGGTTGGTACAGAATTCTCAAAAAAAAAAAAACTTTGGCANAGTTGGTGACTGGAGAACAGTCGTGAGCTTTTCTGATCAAACACACATATGCTTTGGTTGGTACAGAATTCTCAAAAAAAAAAAAACTTTGGCAAAGTAAATGGTTGATAAATCAAGGGAACAGAGAAAAAGTAAAACTGTAAGGAGAGTACATAAATGTACATAAATAAATACAAACTTTTACCTTCATCAGGTAGCTGAGACTCCTTTCACTGAAGACATCCCTAAGGAATCCCATTTCCTCTTTATGGTTTGAATCAGGTCTTAGCTGAGATGTCAAAAGGGCCAAAGTTTCATGCAACCCTAAATTTAGATTCCGGACAGAACAAAAACATTGTACACAGCATTTCTCATTGGACCTTCTACTGCAGACTCAACAGTCACTACCTTTACTTGGGTACCACATTGGTGATCACCAAATTTGCAGAGAGACTCGTGTTTATCTTGTGTTTATCCACCACTCATTTTGTAACACTCCCTTCATAAGCGGCAAACACAGCATCATAGTAAGGCAAAAGCTAACAAAGCAATATATATATATTTAAAAATTATCTTTCACATTTATTATGCTTTGTTTCCAGAACCCTTTGTTTCCCTCTTACAAATTTTGCATTTTTAGTACCACAGCTGATTCTCTGTCATACTGAAATGACTGAAATGTGGTACTGAAATGTGGTACAAAATGACTGAATGACCTCCTTTAGCAGCTCTACTTCCCCAGCAATTTTTCTTAAAAGTGTTATCCTGCCCCTTCTACCTCCATAAAAAGGCATCCATAAAAAGCCAGGCCTGACCAGAGGAAGAAAGGACAGGCGTAGATTTCCACTGTTGTGGAATCAAAGCTTGTGGCTTGTTTTCTAAAAAGTATTTAAATCACCAATATCCCAATTTTGCAGCACACACGGCCAGACAAATGCCAGATTTTTCCTGGTGAACCATGTCTGGGAACACAAGACCAAAACAAAACAGGAAATAAAAAAAGGTGGAGGGGGTTCAAATCTATTCCTGTGGCTATTCTCTCCATGAACCTTAGAGTGGATTTTGATCCAGGAGACTCAAACTCACTCTTGATTTAACCCTAAGAATCATTTAATATCTATGACTTCCCCTGGGCAGCTACTACCTTCTACTACTGGAGAAGGTAGCAAAGTAGCTTTGAACAAAGTCACTTATTTTAAGCTAAAAGGAAGAATATTTATGAAGTTTACCAACCTCTGTTCAGAAAATATTAAGAAATGACACAGCAATCAGCAGATACATATGAGCTGATCTTTAATAAGCATGTGTAGAAGGCACTGTTACACTGAGAGGTCCAACTTTGCCTGCAGGAGCCTACCAGAATATATTCAGGTCTACCAGAATAAATTCAGGTACTCTTAGGGTTCTTTCCCTGTTCCCTTAGGGAAACAGGGAAACTGTTTCCTGACAAGCTTTATTAATTTTCACCTTTTACATTCCACCTTCCTTCTTGTAGGTAATTGCTAAAGAACTCCTGTTGAATTAAATTAATTCTATTACATTTTACTCCAATTAAAATTAATTTTATGTGTGAAACACCTATGATAAGATTTCAGTCACTGCTCTGTTGAAAGCATGCAGTTGAGTTACCTGAGTCTTCTGAAAGCACTGGCATGGCTTTGTTCTCACTCTTAGAGACAAATGTTCAACTTCAACCAAGAGGATTGTTTCTTCTTTCTGGACTGTGGCTCAGAGGCAGTCCTGAAATGAGCAAACATAATACCTAAGCTCAAGCACGCAAGAAAAATGTCAGGCATGTAAAAATAGCAATTTTTCTAGCTTTCAGTTTAACCTGAATCAAGCAGAGTTCTGCAGCTATTCTGCTATGCAAGCAACAATGTAAAATACTAGGTTATGTAATGAAATGTAAGTAAAATGAAAAATAGTGGGTTATATAATAACCATATTGTATCTTGGATAAAGCTGGGGCTAAAGAGAGCATCTCTCAAGATAGGTATTTTAAAAGGTCAAAACAACTGCCTGAAAAAACAGAAGAGATGTATAAAAGCACTGGAAAATACCACGTCAGAAACAGAGCACACAGGAAGATGCCACATCACAAGATGTTCTGGGCCTTCCTAAAAGCACATCTCAAAGAAATGTACACACCCCTGGATTCTGATGGAAACCATGCTACAGTTACACACAGCTCCTTAAAGCTGGCAGGACTGGCACTCTACCAGCCTTGGTCACAGGTACTAAGCATCTTATAAAAAATAAAGCTACTTCCACTGCTCAGAAATGGCTTTAGATATTTATCTTGCAGATTTCTCTTGTCAGTCAGAGCAAATTACTCCAGAGCAGCATTTCTTTTTTATTAAAAAAACAATCAAAACTGAATCTATGCATGCAATTGCCAGTCCAAGATGAAACAATGTATTTCAGGGCACTTACAATCTTGTTCATGCTTAAAAAATTCATTGGAGTAGTATTTGCATAAAAATAAACTTCCATAACAGCACAACATACTCCAACTCTTTGCTGAATAAAAAAAGGATGCTCCTTGTGTTTCTATTTGTAGCTAAGTCTCTGATATTTTGATTGTATGAAACAAGTTTGATGGTCTTCCAATTCCAATTTTCTTGACTAGCTGCCTGAAAATACCATAGTACTGCATAGCAAATTAGCATTTACTTATTTAGCATTTTCTAGATTTCTGAGTTTCTCTACAACATAGTGAAATACTAAGCTCAACAGTCACCTGTGTTTTACACCCTGTATTTTCTACCACTACAATTAACTAATCCATCTGGGCATCAAAACATAACTGGAGTTCTATAAATAAATTGAGTGTTGAAATTTCACTCTAATCCATGGATTGTGTTCCAGTGCATTATACATACTATACCTTTATTTAAACATTATTATTACCTATTGCTTAGAAGAAATAAACATTTCACTCACACACTTCATGCCAAAGAAATTTATGGGCAATTCATTCAACTGCTTTGGTTCCTTGACTATGACATTTCATTTGACACACACTTAAATCTTCTCAAATTATTAAGAAAGAACTTTAATTGCATGCTTCATCTTTGCAATAATGTGTACTTCCTACAGTCAAACCTATTTAGCACCAAACCCCACGAAAAGCCAAGTTATTTTCCAGATTCTTAGTGAAAAAAAAGCCCACACAGGAACCTGGAAAACACACATTTCAGCATCTTAAAAACCTGACAGCAAACTCAGGAGCATCAGAATTAGTCGAGTTAGGCACAGCAATCAAAATGGAGGCTTCCCCTAGAGGCATCTTCCATGCTCTGTAAAAATCCCGTTACACAGAACTGCCTGGAATGAACACTCCAAAGAATGAAAAGCATTCCACACCCAGGGCTGGCTTCAGAGGTATTAAAATCTGCCCAGCATGTGGTATTTTGCAAGATGGGTCTCAAATCCATGAATCTGTCCTCATGAATCTGTCTTCTTATCATTGTAGCATCAATAGGCTCAAATACACTTTTCCTTTTTAAAAATACCTACCTAAACCTTAATTCATTTTTCACACATATCCTTGCTCAGCTGCTCCCAAGATTGAATGCCTGAAGCACTTTTCTGACCTAGAAAAAGGGTTATTAATATTTGGAAAGGGCTAAATAAACTCAACTGATGCTTGCCATGGGGTCAAAGTAGGAGATAAAACAGAAACGTAATATGACCTGGCATATCCCCATTAACTTGTAGAACAAACCTATTGTGGTTCACAGCCTAACACAACATAAAGCTTCTGTAATCCAGATTGTGTCATTCAAAGTAGCAGCTGCTTTCAGAAAGCAACTACAGTTTAACGTTTTACACGGTCCTAGCGATCAGGTCAGAAGATACATCACTATGCTAACCGGGCCATAGGCGACAGCTGACGGCCACACAGGATTTCTCCTCCTGTCAAACCTGAGTGAAGCTCGTTCACGGGGTACCGTACCTACTCTAGCACGGAAAAAGACACTCCTCTGGTGCTGACCGAAGCACAGACAAAACCGCACAACCCTGCTGGGCACCACGGGGCCGGACTCTTCCTCCGAGCCCCCACGTCAGGGGCAGCCCGGGCCCGGCACAGCCGCGCTGGGCGCTCCGGGCTCAGCCGGGCAACCCTCGGGCGGTGTGGGGAGCCCGCCTGACACCCCATCAGCAACCCCGGCAAGGGCTGTCCCGCCCCGGAGAGCTTTATGGGAGCTCCACCGAGCCGGTGATTCTGCCGGAGGTGATACTTGCGGGCCCAGACCTCCTCACAGCTCCACCGCGTACGGAGCGAGGCTGCGCTCCGCACCGGACCGGAGAGAGACGGCCGTGCCTGAGCTGCTTCCCGAGCCGCGAGGCGAGCTCACTCCGGGCCCACATCCACCAGGGAGCCCTGACCCGGACCGAGCCCCCAGGCACACCCAGCACACCCGCGGGCTCCCTCACGCCGGGCCGCGCCTCGAAGGCAGCACCGGAGCCCGGCCCGAAGCGCTGCAAAATGGCGCC
>VZRH01000798.1:46500-97686 GCA_013397555.1 Urocynchramus pylzowi
GCGCAGGCAGCGCGGTGCGCTCAGCCTCCCGCGCCGCCGCATCCCCGGCGTGCCCGCGGAGCCCCCGGGCAGCCGGCGGCATGGCAGCCGTGCGCAGGAAGTTTGGGGACGAGTACCAGGCCGTGGGCCTCGCTCGCTGCAGCGCCCGCAGGGAGCGGCAGCGCTTCGTGGACAAGAACGGGCGCTGCAACGTGCAGCACGGCAACCTGGGCGGCGAGAGCAGCCGCTACCTCTCCGACTTCTTCACCACGCTGGTGGACCTCAAGTGGCGCTGGAACCTGCTCATCTTCCTGCTGACCTACACGGTGGCCTGGCTGGTGATGGCCTCGATGTGGTGGGGCATCGCCTACCTGCGCGGTGACCTGCAGCAGGCGCACGGAGACGCGTACAGCCCGTGTGTGGCCAACGTGTACAACTTCCCCTCCGCCTTCCTCTTCTTCGTAGAGACCGAGGCCACCATCGGCTACGGGCACCGCTACATCACGGAGCGCTGCCCCGAGGGCATCGTGCTGTTCCTCTTCCAGTCGCTGCTGGGCTCCGTTGTGGACGCGTTCCTCATCGGCTGCATGTTCATCAAGATGTCGCAGCCCAAGAAGCGAGCTGAGACCCTCATGTTCAGCCGTGCCGCCGTCATCTCCCAGCGCGATGCCAAGCTCTGCCTCATGTTCCGTGTGGGCAACCTCCGCAACAGCCACATGGTGTCTGCCCAGATCCGCTGCAAGCTGATCAAGGTGAGGACCGCCGCGACAGTGGGTGGCACAGGGCGCCTGGGTGGCGGTGGCGACACGGGCAGGGTGCCAGGTGCAGGGTTGGGCACAGAGGGCAAGAACGTGGGGCTTCTGTGTAGCCCCTGGTGCTGGTGCCTGCTGGCAGCTCTGCACTGCCCCGTGCTGTCCCTGGCAGGCGGGTGAGAGGATGTGGAAGGGCTGTGGAAGGGTTTGGTGTATTTTTCACAGCAGGAGCCATGAAAGAGCCAAGCAGGCGAAGGGGAAAACTGTCTCATCAGAGACCTCCCGGGGCACTTCAGCGGATTGTGAGGCTGGCAGAAAGCCAGTCTGGTCAGGATGGATGGATGGATGTGTCAGGATGCTCCAAGGAGGTGTGCTAAGGCATGCTGCTTAGCAGATGATGGCTGGGAATAAGGAATCGATTTGTGGTGGTATTAAACTAGGATAAAGATCAACCTTGACCTCCTCTTCCTCTTGGGGAAACTTGGTGAGCTTTACCTTGCAGTCCCTTATCCCAGTGCTCCAGCTAGTGACCTCACAGCATTTCAGAGGGATTGTATAGATGCTTTAGTGGAAACGCCCTTTGATTGTCACCAGTATCTGTTTATTAATCACTGACAATGGCCAGTAGGAATCAGAATGCAAGAAAACTGGAATTCAAAGGAGATCATAACACAATAAAAAAAAAAAATCAACCAAACCCGAACCAAACCCAAACCAAACAAACCACAAAAAACAACAACAAAAAAAAAACCCACACCAAAACAAACATACAAAAAAAAACACCCCAGAAGAGTTTGGCAGTCATAAAGGTCCAGAAGATAAATTGGGCTGGAGAAGAATGGAAGAAAAACACTGAAAAAGACTAAGCAATGTAGCATCTCATATATACTCTGACTTATCAGGGGAGTATGCTTGGTGAGGAGCTCTTTCTGAAGCTCCTCAGCTGTCAGAAGCTGGATCCCAGTGATGAGATTAATTTCAGGATATCATATTTGACTGTTATAAATGTTCTGTGCTCTGTCTGGTAATTCTCTCTGGCCTTTTTAATAATCTGCATGGACAAGCATGAAAGCAGTAGGTGATGGGGCAGTGGTAAATATGAAAGGCTGTTTTCCTTCTGTTCTGTGCTGAATGCTAGACTGAGCTGTTAATTTTTCTTGCTACATAATACCACTTAAATGGAGAATCTGCTAAGATTTAAAAACGAGTTGTGTGTGTGTATATATATATATATATATATATATGAACAAGCTGTGAGGAGTTACACTGGAGCAATTTTTGTAGGAATTGAAAAGCCAGCTGAATCATTTTCTAGCAAAAATTTCCTCTAAAGTATTTATTTCTATTATTCAAAATGGAATGCAGGTCAAAGTGAAATAAAAGTGGGGTCACATTGTGTTTTTACAGAGAGGGCAACTCATTTTCTTTTGAAATAAGACACCGAATATGCAGACTGATGTCCTTTCTGCTGACAATTCTATTGCTGCACACTGCTGGTATGCAGGTGGCTGGGACAGAACACTGAAGGACATTTGATGGACCTGCATGACCATTGTGTCTTAGGATAGCTGTTTTGTAGGCTAGACAATGAATCAGTGAGCATATTCTTGATTTTATTTCTTTTTTGTATGGTCATTATGTTGTCTTCAAGTTGCTTTGTGACCTCTGACAAACACCAGCTATGAACAGAAGAAGATTTTAAGTTGAATGTGCAGTAGCTGCCCCCTCAGTCCTCATTGAAAGGCGTGGTATTGGTTTCCATGTCTTTCTGTAAATCCTTGTCACTGAACTGGACACACCATTCTGGGAGCCCGTGGTGGCTGTTCAGATCACCCTTGAATTTCCATCAGCTGCCTTCAGGGAGCTTTGTGTGTCCTGTAGACTTAGGGTGAATGTGCCAGAGTTTGCTTGCTGTCTTCAGCAAATCCTTTTTGTGGTTTGAGCTCTGCCCTCTGTACTTCCCTGCAGTGCTGCCAACAGCTGATCTTGCTACACTTCTCCTGCACCTGATCAGGTAGCCAGAATTTACTTTTGTACTGGTGTCACAGTGAAGGAATGTGAAGAAATACATCACATTTTTGTACCTGAGCTAGGAGATATATTCAGCAGTGAATGTGGTGTTTTGCTGAGACCAATGGAGCTCTGAGGATTTACCTTTGTACATAACCTAAGTTTGTCTGAACAGCATTTCCTGACAGTGTGATACATGCTCTGATCCATTCAGCAGACCACAATGGTGCTGCCACACTGGGCTGGCTTTTCTTTGTGTCCAGGGGCTGTACAGCAGCATGGCAAAGTGATATCATGCAAAAGTCTGAGGCTCTTTTTGGGCTGAGTTGTGGAGAGTTTGGAAAACAGTTACAAGACTAATTGTGTGTGTGTTTCAGCAAAAATCTTTCCAGAAACCCAAGTCTTTCTAGTTTACACTGAGTGCTACAGAAGCTGGGAAAAGCAAAATCCTGGGGCAAAAAATAGGAAAAAAAAAGCTATTTGGAACTAGCTGCTGGAAATGTGCAATTTCAGGTCCTGGACTTTTTAATTTCACAGTGAACTGTATTTTTCTGCCTTGATTCCTGGACCTTTCTAGTGTGCCTAAGGCAGCAGCCACCAGTATGGCAATCAGTATTGAATTTATAAAATCTCAATCACAGTACATATATGTACCTTCTCTTGATGTGACTATATATGTCATTGATAAACATGATAGTGTAGTCATCTATACAGTGTTTCAGGTAGTATAGGACATTTTGATTCAGAAAGCTGAGGAATGTGCTAAAAATAGTTTTAAAAAATACAGTTGTGAAGCGTGATAGCCACAGAGCAGTGAGTTTTGGGTTAGAACCAGCAGGCACCTGTTCTTTAGGTTGTACTTACTAACAGCTTTGAATAAGCTGAAAGCAAACAAAAATGTACCAGAAAGTTTGCAGATGGCAGGTGACAGGCATTGGAAATAAGTAAGAAGACCCATTATATTGTTATTTCAATAAGCTGATAAGTAGGGCAGAAAGTGAAAAAAAAAAGATTTTTAATATTACAGAATTGTTCAGATTGGAAGGAACCTCAGGAAGTCTGTGGTCCAACCTTCTGCTGAAAGTATGGTGAGCTAGGAGATCAGACCAATACAGTTTTGGGCTTTTTCCAATGTAGTTTTGGAAACCTCTAAGAAAAAAACCTGCACAGTCTTGCTGGGCAAGCTTTTCCACTGCTTAACTGTCCTCATGATGAAAATGTTTTTCTTCAATCCAATCCAAACTTCCCTTGTTTCAGTTTATACCTGTTGTCTGTCATTCCTGCCAGGCACCTCTGTGAAAAGCCTGGCTCTGTCTTCTTGGTCATGTTCCTCTCAGGTTTTGTAATGTTTCTGTTCAATCCCCCTCCACACCTGCTCTTCTCTGGTCTGAACAAGCCCAGCTCACACAGGTCCAATTTACAGCATGGGCAACTAGATTAAAATAAAAAGTAGCAGTTTTTTAGGAATTATCTACAGTGGAGCTCCAGGTGTAGTGTCACAACTGAGAAACTCCACACAAATCTTCAACAATGGTATCAAAGTAACAACATTGTATTATTCCAGTAATAGAAAATATAATAACACTTTCAAGCTGATAGTCTGAGTGTGGGGGAGGAGCAATGAACATGTACCAGTTCAGTATTTTCTGGATTTATATGTTTCTCTACAATGTGCTACAATATTAAGCTTGATGGTGCTGCATATTTTGAGTCCCACTTTTTCTGCTCCAATAATTAATTAGTCCACCTGGATATCAAAACATAATTATGTGAGCTCTCTAAAGAGTGAACTGACAGGGTTAATAATAGTAATAAAACTGCAGCATGTCCAGTTAAAGGGAGATATGCATGTTTATGCGTAATCAGGGTTTAGAAAAGCAAAGAGAATGAATAAAGGATAGGAGTGAAAATTTGAAGAGCATGATGTATTTGTTCAGACACTAAAACAGACTAAGTGGTGATGCAGTGGAAATCTGCCTTGTAATAAAAACTGAAACAAAGATCCAGTGGCAGAAAGTTAAAGACACAGGAGTCTTTTTTTCTCTTTTAATTTTTTTTTCCTTAGCTGTGAAGCAATAAACCTTTAGAGGAGTTCTTTGAGACCTTTAGATTATCCATGTCTGACCACATTTAAACTGCAAGCTAGGGCATTTCTAATTAATTGTGCCCTTGTTCAACATGTATTAATCTGCAAAATTTACTTGTCTTTGTGTTATGTGGATGGTCAAAATAAAGAGTCACAAGTGTTCCTTCCAGACTTATTCCTGACATTTTGTAGCCCTCTGTCTTCTTGTTTTGTGATCTTTTGAGTTAAGCTGTAGATGTAAAACAAAGGTCACTGGCTAGGAGGCTGAAGCTATTGGGGCTATTAAGCTCTCTTCATTCAGGTTAACCTATTTTTATTCATCAAACAAGTTTTAAAATCCTCCATGGCCTGCATAAATCAATCCTGTATGTAAGATACTGAATACCTCAAACACAGCCTTCTGCTTTCTCCCAGATCTGTTACCTCTAATCATCCTGGCTGGATTTGTTTACTATTGAATGGATTTGATTGAAGACTCTTCCACAAAGAAAAATGGTGTGTAGATCAAACAGTTCCTGAGTCAGTCAGGCAACAGCTTGTGCAAAACTGCACATTTTTGTCTAGGTAGATGTATTTGATGAAGCTTTGGGGCAATTTGAGATTTAGATGTTGGCTCATACAGGTTTGCTTCCTTGGTGCAAAGATCATAACTGGGCAATCAGTTTGTGCACCCACTGCAAGGACAGCAGGCAGGCCACAAGAGCAGTGTTGGTCTGCAGCCTTGCTCTGCAGCCTGCCTCAGGAAAAGGGAAAGGTGTTTTTGCAGTAGGCTGATTCCACCTTTGCATGGAACAGGCTGTCATGACTGCTATGGAGCAGCAGTGTTGATCGCTTTTATCTCATAGCACTTTTACCTTTCAGATCATAAATAATTTATGAAATGCTTTCACACACAATCAGCTGATATTTTATCTGTCTTCATCAGCAAAGGAGAAATTGAATCTTGTCCTCCTGTGCAGGGGAAAACTTTGTTACTTAGACAGGAAGAATGATAAACATGTAGCACAAAAATGAAATAATGGATTGTATTTAATAATGAGCTGTACTTCAGCTGCTGCCTAGCTGGTTTTGTAATCTCCAGTAAATACCAGGCAGTTATAAAATCAGCATTTTTAAAGTCCTTTGAAGAGGGGAGACAATATGAAGATAGACTGTTTGCTTGGGGATTTTCTTTAAAGACAGAAACTTTCTTAAAAGAACACTAGTCAGATGGAAAACTGCTGCCTTTGACTTGATCTCAGTGAACAATGTTTCCAAAATGCAACACAATTAAAACTATGTATTTATTCATTTATGATAGTACAACTTATAATAATATTTATTTATTTATAATCAGTAGTCATCTTGAAGAGTTCAGTGCTTTTTAATCAAACAATAAACAGAAAAGACTTTAAGTAGGATTTATTTATCAGCTGTGCAAAGCTTCTAATTTTGGTGCAAAGCTTCTAATTTTGGTCTTTGGTTTCCACCAGAGACCTTCAAAGCAATCACATGAGGAGCTGCCTGGCCAAGTGGTGTAATTTTTAGTTAGACTTTGAATATCAGGAAAATTTGGAGGGAACCCTATGGGGTAGAGGCAAGCTACTATATCAGTATTTTTATTGGACCCATGAAATGATGGGAAGAAAAATGAGACTCTTAGCTTGATAATAAGTTCATTGTTAAGGTCAATGTGCAGCGGGTGGTACGTGCAAGGGATGAGAGCATCATCAGTATCAGTCCAGGTGGTTTTGTGAAAATGCCACTTACCAGATGCACTGTACAATCTCTGTGGTGTTTACCTTTGAGTTAGTATATCACAGTGTCTGCCAAACAAAAGTTAGTAACAAACAAAAATAATGGAACGTGAATTCAAACAACAGAATAAAATGTGCCCAGCTTGCAGATTTTGGTCTCGTTAACAGGAACTTTTGCCACAGGATATTCATGTTGAACATCCATTACAAGACATGTAGTGTGTGGTACATGACATTTTTGTCAAAAATAAATATATATTAAAATATATATAAATACATATTAAATATAAAGTATATAAATAAAAATAANACAGTAAAGTTTGTAGGTGGTGATGAGATTCACTGGCATAAGAAAAATCAAAATTGGTCTTGCATAGCAGCCTCAGCGTATTTAGCATTACTTAAACTCCATTATGAAGCCCTCAGACCTACCACATGTAGCTGATAATGTCATGGAAGAGGCAGGTTTAAACTTTATTGCATTGATTTTATGTTTTGCCTCACACAGTAATTACTAAATCATCTTTTTCTCTTCAGTCCAGACAGACACCGGAGGGAGAATTTCTGCCACTGGACCAGTGTGAACTGGATGTTGGATTTGGAACTGGAGCTGACCAGCTGTTTCTGGTTTCCCCTTTAACCATCTGTCATGAAATTAACTCAGAGAGCCCCTTTTTCTGTCTCTCACAAAGATCACTGAGGAGTGAGCAATTTGAAATCGTTGTCATCCTCGAAGGAATCGTTGAGACCACCGGTGAGGCTTAGAATAATCTGCATACTCTGATTTTTAGTCCTTGTTTCCAGTGCTGATATTTTTAGCAAGGCAGCTGTTAGTCCTGGATGCTCCAGCATGTCCTGCCATATGCTGCAGAGCTTCAGTGGCTCTCACCAGCCAATAGAGACCTCCCTTCCCCACAGGGCTCTGCGTTGCCAATTCCCAAAGTGGCCAGCAAGGGACACAGCCTGCCACTCTTTGTGGAACAGCTCAATGCTCTTATGGGGCTTGTTTTAAGGACCACCACTCTGAAAGAAAGTTGAACTTTAAAAGTTGCCAGTGCTGCAAAATTCCTTTCAGCCTAGCTTGCACTGAATTGAATTCAGAAAGAAATCCAGTTTTACAGCACAAATACAGACCTCATGGTCAGAGATTGTAGGCATATGTGGTTGTTGACAAATATGAGAAGAGTTTTGTTTCTTTTTTAAATTTGGGTATGCTGTTGTCCAGATGACAGCTGATTTTTCTGGCCTTTTGTTTTGAGGACTCAATTCTTTTATGAATTCCATTAAAATGGGTTCCAGTTATATAAGGAGTTCTTCATCAATGATCCCTGAGTACTGTAAAGTCCAAATCATTCAGTATGGTCATCTGCATTCTGATCTTCTTCGTCCTTCTTTTGAGATTTGTTAAACTTTGATTAATCAGAGAGCTTTCTTATCCTTTCCACAAGACTAGCAGCTGCCTCATTCCTGCCTTGGAAAAGTGGTGTCCCTTTGGTGCAGCCGTGTGCAGTCATCTCTGGCTGATTGCTCTCCACACAAACACACAATCCACTGGGGCAGAATGCTCTTTCACACTGTGTGGCATCTTTAGGTCCCTGCAGAGGCCTCATCTTACCCTGCAACTGAACCATTTATTATGGATAAGCATGCATTCATAACCTCCCTTAATGCAATTACCTGTCTGGATATTTAAAGGGAGACATTTTACACTTGAGAATGCATGTAACAGTAACCAGAGAGCAAATCAGAGTTTGGGCTCACTGTCTGCTAATTCTGCCTCTGGAGACTGCCATGACAGGAAGTCTTAAAGTTCTGCTCATGTGGGATATTTGTATAAATTATTGTGAGTGCTGTTTTGGTGAGATGGTAACAGATTTGCCAGCTTGGTTAGAATACATCTTAGCTGTGAGTTCACACACGTAAATACTATCAATGATGTATTTTGCACTAAGTGGAATAAAGTCTTCAATGAGTTTACAATGCCACCTGTGTCTGAGCATGGAAAAGCTTCAGTGTCTCTGCACAGCTTTTGTCTTGACATACTGTTTGGAGAAAAAAGTAACACAGCCTACAGCAAGATTACTTTTTTTATTTGTCATTGTCTCCCCCAACACCTGATCCTTGCCAAAGGATTCTGTAATGTTGGATTATACTCTTTTCTGACTCAGAGATGGGGCAACTGAGAGGTGTTTTAAAAGCTTTTATTCTATTTTCAGTCTCATGTGAAGGGTGAGACAATACAGATGTTATAATTCACATCATCACAATCAGAAGCCAAGTATTTCCTAATTACAATACACTATAAGCATTTCTTGGCCTATCAGCTTTAGCCACACCATGCTGTAAATGCCTTAAAGCCAATAATCAAAAATTACCCCTCGTGGGTCCTACTACAATGCATCTTTCATCTTTCAAAGTATCTAGTCTTCTCTGTAAGGCCACCTTTTGAAACTTATTTTGAGAATTTTATATAAATTCATTTCCCACACTGTAAGTCTCTGGCAAGCAATAGTTCTTTTTCCCAAGAAACAGTATTACTTAATCTCTCAAAGCTAAATTGGGATTGTTCAGCCTGGAAAGAGGAAATTTGGGATGACCTAATTGCTTCCAAAACTAGACATGGTGAAGAAAATTAATTCTATCCCAACTGAAGCCAGCACACGAGCTAATACTGCTTTAATTTTACATTTTGCTATGGCTTGGTTGCAAGTCTGCATAAAAATTTAGTCAGTCAATTAGAGGCACTCCATTGACTGGACAATCTGAAGATTGTCTAGGAACAATTGCCCCATTTTATAATCCATAAAACTGTTGGCTTGCTGGCTGCAATTGATTTTTATTGGTCAGCCTTGTCATGTATGTCTGGTTCCATGTGCCAGTCTGCTTGCTCACATTGGAATGCTCTTGTCCATTTGCACAGGAATGACGTGCCAAGCCAGGACCTCGTACACAGAAGATGAAGTCCTGTGGGGCCACAGGTTCCTGCCAGTCATGTCTCTGGAAGATGGCTTCTTCCGTGTCGATTATTCTCAGTTTCATGCCACGTTTGAAGTCCCCACTCCTCCTTACAGTGTTAAAGAGCAAGAAGAAAACCTGTCCCAGTCGTCTCTCTTGAATAGTCCTTTTGATAAGAAAACCAGAAGAGAACAGGTTTGTCCACTTGACTGTGCTGATGTTACAGGAGAGAAGAACAAGCTCCCTGCTAAACTTCAGAAGATCAGCTCAAGGAAGGAAAGCCTTCCACCAAGAGCCCTGAGAATGAGTTCCAGTAACACAGAGAAGACTTTCAGTACTGGAGATCTCTTGAAAATTCAAGAAATAAGTCCCATCTCTGATGGTGAAGACAGTGATAACAGGATGCAGCTGAAAGCCTTAAAAATAAATGCCAAGGCTCTGACTCAGTCTACCAGTGAGCTCGAGTTACAGAAGGATTTTCCAGGTGTGGGTGCTCTAGAGGTGAAATTGGAAGATAATTTTCCTGCCAAACTTTGAAAAATGAACTCTGATCATTTGTTTTAAGAGGTGGAGGAACAGAAGTTGTTGCTGATAAACTGCATTTGAGACTGCTGCCCTGGAAGAGTTGTTTCACAGTAAAGTCACAACTTGGCTTTGCTGCTTTCAGGAAGAATGATCCTTTTTGTATAATTGTTCTGTACAGATCCAATTTGGATAGCATAACAGGACTTTGAGGGGCAGTATGGTTACCCTGTCATGCCAAAGAGATTCTTGCCCTGATGATGCTTATCAGCATGCTCATTGCAAATCTACCCTGTCTTTCATGTATGCAGATGCTTTTTCACAAAGCAAGGATCAGATCCTTAGTCACAGATGGAGGCAAGAAGGGTGTAACAGCAGCTGGAACCTGGTTTTGTACAGCTCAAGTCCTGGACAGCTCCTGATGGGCAGAACAGCAGAACACAAGAGGATTATGTGACACTGCCCAGTCCTAGTCCAGTTGTCTCTTTGGAAAGAGTCTTTCCTGGTCCATCCTTCTTTCCCAGTGACTGTGGCTCCTCCCTCTGTGCTCCCAGTGTCTCATTCATGGTCATTCAGGTAGAGGAAGCAGCGTGCAATAACCATTTGGGTCATTTGGCCCACATGAGCTTTCGTGAATCTGTCCAAAATTAGACCTCAGCATTTGATTTGGTGGATCACATGCTGAATTTTAATGGCCATATTACCACTCACTGTGAAGGAAACTTGAGATCAGTAGCTCAGCTTCATGGCATGTTTTATACTGCAACTAAATGACATTTCTGTTTGGAGACATTGTAAGTAAATTAATAAAAGCAAAGTGCTAAATAATGCTCTGTCATTACACATCTCAGAGTTTTACTAATGAATGGTAGTCTTTGATGTTGCTAATTTTCATTCTGTTACATTTGCCTTCTCCATTTATATATGATTCTCAGTAATTTTGTAGATTTGATGTTTATTGCTATTCAGCTCAATCCACCTCTGTCTGTGAGAGGGGCTTTTTCTTTCCTGGTTAGTAGTAATTATAAACACACCCTGCTGTTTTGTACACAGTGTTCAGTAGCTCAGCATACAGGGTGTTCATCACCAGAGCACTCTCCAACAGAAGGATCAAATTCTGCTCTTGTTCCTTGGACAAAATTCAGTCAAATCTAAAAGAGGTGGCAGTGGCCATATTGTTTGGCAATGCATTCCTTGGTGGTAAAATGATGTATCCAACCTAGGAATAGCTTGGCTTGCAGAACGCACTGTTTCTTGCCTTTGATCTGTCTATGGTGTAAAACTGGAAAATGCTATTTTATGCAGGGATAAGATGTGCTGCTTGTTGTTGTTTATCTGTTCTCAACATGAATTTCAACAATATATATGTGCTAAAATCTGTATTTTCATTTATCAACTGTATTTGTATGGAGTACTTAGATGACAGCATGAAGTCTTAAATGATGATAACTCTCCCTACTCTCCAGAACTGCCAAAATTAGTATAAAATAAAATTACATCCACCTTGATTCTCAAGCATTCTTTACTCAAATGTGCATGTGTGTGTTGGCAACAGAGCAGCTCCAGGAGATGAGGCCCCATCCTTGGGCACACTCCCCCTCTGCTGTGGAGCAGGAACTGGGAGGCTTCACCTGCTTGGGGGCTTCCCTCCCTTTGTGGGGCTGGGGCATGTACAGATGTAAATGGCATTATTAGATTGGATTATTAGGTTATTGGATCAGCAAGGTGCTGCCCAGGGCAGTTTCACTCATTTTGTGCCTTCTTTTGGGGGTGAGTAAGAATGGGGGGCTGGGGAAACCTGGGAAGGTGATGGGAGCACCCCAATGTCACTGGGACAGTGATGATGTGGTGGGGGAGCAGGTGAGTCATACAGGGCCCCTCCAAAAAAGGGAGGTTACAACCCAAAGCAGCATAAAAAGGGGTTCAAAAGCAAACTGCATTGTAAAAAATAAAAAAGCCATCTAGTCCTCTAAGACCCTTCAGACTAAACCAGCTGATACCACCAAGAGAATAAACTGGAGGGCACCTCTGTGTGAATATATCTTGATATAAGAAGCTGTGCATGATTAAAAGAATGTGACAGTACATTGAAAGGAAAGCTCACAGCCCTTTGCATGGTGTTGTTGACATCCTTCAATGTGAATGTGAAACCCAGCAATTGTTTTCTTCTCTTTTGTTTCCAGATAAAAATTTCTTTGCCTTGCCTTCCCTACCCATGTCTTGCCTGCCTTGCATACAATTCCATTTTCTATCTTTGCCTTAACCTCCCTTGCTCTGCCCACCTCTCCCTTCTCTTTTCTTGCCTTGCAGACCCATCCCTTGCCTTGCCTTGCATATCCATCCCCCACTGTGACTTGCCTGTCCCTTTCTTGCCTGACTTTCTCTGCTCTGCTTTGGGAAGCTGCTTGGCTCTTGAACAGATGATGGTGTGCAGTGCTTTTGGAATGGCACACGGACCTTCTTAGGGTGACAGAGATCTCAGCCGTGCATGTACAGCCTCAGAAGCAGAATGAGGAGAAGAAGACTCTGAAAACACTTCAGCACTGAGGAGATTCTGATATGTTTTAACTTTACCTAGAAGATAACCCAGTGTTTGTTTTCCAGCCTTAGCACAGAGATGTGGTTTCCTCAGAGAAAGAGTGGTAAGGATGCTCATGTAGGGGAACATGAGGCACATTGCCAAAATATTCCTTGTGTGTTTGACAGATGTGGAGTCAGTCCCAGTGCCAGCAGTGTGTGCAGGGGAGCTGTGGACAGTTCATGTATCACAGCATGGAGGGGTAGCACAATTTCTGCCCACTGCTCAGAAATCCTTGCTCCTGGCTGTGGAACTCCTCCTCAGCCTGTGTCTGGCCAATCTTCAGCCTGGAGTCTTTCTACAACAGTACTCCACACAGTACCTTTACCGTGTCTCCTGAGTCACCAGAGAGTTCAGTTTCAAGTCCCACACCCAGGGATCCCACTGATGGGCAGCATAAAATACTGTTCCCAGCTGCTGCTCTCAAGAGCTGTGGCACCCTGTGACCTGTGTCCCCTTCTCCCATCACAGCTTTGTTTGGCTGGTGCCTGGCTTGGGACTCCTTGCCTTGCACAGGAGACTGGACTGGGCTGCAAACACATGCTAACAGTTGCAATAGGCAACTTTATTTCCGCAACTAAATAAATTTCAGCATTTGTGTGCATGCAGAGGAGGAAGATGGGTAGGACAGAGGACACCATTGACCCTGAGGCTGCCTTTGGATCAGCAGGCACAGCCCCAGTACAAAGTGGTCACAGTCCACTGCAACCTGCACTGGATCCTGTTCATCCTGCTGCTCCTGCCTTTTTTCCCATGAGGTTCTGCAGCATCTGGTGCACCTGAGTTAAGAATTGCACCAGTATCTGGTACGGATGTGGAGAGGGCAAAAGAGGTTGTGTTGGCATTGGCTCCTCAGAAGGGTTTGAGGTGAAGGCTGGCTCTGGTGGGGCTGTGGCAATTGGGTGATTAGGAGTGGGTGTAGAGCAGCCTGACTCTGTTGGTGTTGGCTCTGGCTCCCCACAGGGGGTTGAGCTGAAGGTTGGCTCTGGCGTTGAAGTAGCTGGTTCAGGTGTCTGTGGATATGGACTGGAAGTAGAGCAGCCTGACTCTGTTGGTGTTGGCTCTGGCTGCTCAGGAGGGGTTGAGATGCAGGCTGACTCTGGTGCTGGGGTGGCTGTTACAGGTGGGCACACACCCATCTGGATCAGGATCCAGTTATAGTAGTACTGAGTGGAGGTGTAGACTCCTGTCCGTTTTGTTCTGGCACAGCCTTTTCCCCAGCTGGTCACTCCGACAAGCCAGAAGTAGCTGGCACGGTTATCTTTGCACACCAGAGGCCCTCCACTGTCACCCTGCAACAGAGGAAAGAGGATTAGGGTGCTGTTGGGCGGCTGCTGTCAGCACTAGAGGCTTGCTTCTCTCTCGCAGCCCCTGCCACAGGGTGTGTTCAGGGCACAAAAAGGCTCTGCTCAGGTGCTGGGAGTCTCCAGAACCTTAGCTGGGAACAGGGTGGGTGCCTGTGAAGGCCCCCTCTTGTATCTGCACTGTGATCCTGGATGAGCAGAGCATGGATGATCCAGAATCTGGACCTCTGGGCTGCTGAGAACATTGGATGGGCTTTCTGGGCAGAGGGACAGGCCTGGGGAACATGGGCACTTGGCAAGGAAACTCCACCACTGGAGGAAAAGTGATTTGCCAGGCAAAGCCCACAGTGACAAGGTACCTTTACTGCTGGGGGCTGGCTGGCTGCCAGCACTCGTACCTGGCAGGGGTCCATGCCACCCCGTGGGTAGCCAGCACACAGGTTGTGGGTGTGGATGGCCCCAGCGTACCAGCGGCTGCTGTTGACGAGCCGGATATCCAGCAGACGGACCTTGGCTTCCTGCAGGACATCGCTCGCACCCTGAGCTGGGAGCACAGGAAGGAATGAGCACCCAGCAGCTCCTTGCCAGTTCCACTCCCCTGTCTGGGGATGAAGTCATTCCCTAGGGCTTGGCTTTGCCTCTGGAGCAGCTGTTGAAGGGCTGTGACCTTTCTGTCTGCCTTAGGGAAGCACGCCAGGCCCATCCATCCAGAGGTATACATCCTACAGCCTGACTTTGGTCTCTGCTGTCAGGAAGTCCAACCCATTTCTCCAGTGTGCCCAGCTCACCCTCAGGGCCCTTTTTGGGAACTCACCTGTTGCACTGGCAGAACCCCAGCCAGCAATGTAGCAGGTTTTCAGCTCTGACACTGTGAGCGAGGCGTTGGGCACGCAGGCAAGCTGGACGTAGTCACTGCACTCCACGGGCTTGTCGAGCTCCAGCAAGGCGATGTCGTTCTGCTGGGAGTCAGCCGTGTACTCCTGGTGGGTCAGCAGCCGCTTGATGTGGCGCACCTGGGCCTCGGGGCCCAGATGGGTCAGCTGGGTGGCCCCGATCAGCACGCGCCACATGGTGACGTTCCTGAAGGCAGAGAGAGGGGTGAGAGGGAGCAGAGCTGTGTGCTGGTGATGCCTTAGGACTCTAGCTTTTGTGTTTTTTCATCTATTTGTAATCCTGCAGTTCTTTAGTGTATAACTCTAAACTCCACACACAGTGTGAGCTGCTGTTTTCCCAGTCTGGTCAGACATAATTCCTCCCTAGGCCTGGCAATCAAGGACACCTCACTGCCTCAGGCCCTGAGAGATGTGAACCAAAGTGAGTTGTGGGGAGCAAACTGGGGATAAATTACTTCATTTCCTGAAGCTTTAATTGGAAGATTAACCCCCAATATGCAAATGGGCCAAACTTATAGGTGTGAAAACCAGTGACCCATAGTCCATTTTTGGGTGTAGCCACTGGGGGGGCTTTGTCTGCCCAAAATGTACCTGAAGGCCCTTCAATAAATATAATTACTTTTTATCCCTTGTCTGGTCTGTTTTTAGGTAGTCCCAAAAAGGCATCACTGTGGCAGTTCAGGACTCCTCTGCCTTCTGCTTCTCAAGGCAGAGAGGAAAGCAGAGCAATGAGGAGTGTGAGTGCCCTAGCATGCCTTAGGCTCCAGGAATGCCACACTGGAGGCTCCTGGGCAGCAGTGTCACGAGCCCAGCCTTCTGAGCAGTCTCTCAGTTGGGCTCTGCAGTTCCAAGGCACTGGGCCCACTGCAGGGAAACAGGAGGGGAGCAGCATGTGGTGCTGCAGGCTGGGCAACTGTTTGTGTGGTGAGGATACCCTCATTCCTTGCTCCTCCTTACCTGGCCTGGAGGAAGCAGTGGGCTGCTGTGAGCACCCACTGTGGGCTGATGAGGGACCCTCCACACGTATGGCCGGTGCCTGTTTTCTCAGGGTCCTGGATGCTGACAATCCAGGGCCAGGCCCCTGGCAGGGCACCTGTGCCAGCCACAAGTCTGTAGTCAGCAGCTATGGAGTTGTAGCCAGAAGCCATGGGCCGGAGCCCGCAGGTCCCTCTGGAAGCACAAAGTCATTACTGCCCTGCCCAGCAGCTGCTGCTGCTCACGCTGGCTCCTTCTGCCCCAGCACCTGGGTGCTGGCCAGGAGGCTCCCACATGGGGTTTGGGGTGTGGCAATGGGGGACAAGCCCCCTCCCAGAGCCTGGGGCCATACCTGCAGTTGTCCCAGGTGCCATGCGCAGGTCTGTACACAGCTAGCAGGATGAAGAGGTACAGCAGATTCATCACTGCCAGCGGCATCTGTCAGCTGAAAGAAACAAAAGCTTGTCTCTTCCAGTGCAGCCTCTGACCCAAGTGCCTGCAGCAGCTGCATTGGCCGTGGCACCTGCAGCCCTGGGGCTGATGTCACAGAGTGGGTGGTTCCAGGTTCTGGGCACGGTGTCATCGGAGGGCAGGGAAAGGCCACAGCCTCAGAGAACCACAGAATGGTTTAGGCTGGAAGAGACCTTGAAGGTCACCCAAGGCAAAAGGGGTCCCATGCCTGGCACCTGCAAAATGACACCGTGGGCAGACAAATCTGGCACAAAGGGAAAGTCACTCCAAAGGCAGTGTTTGGTCAGAGAGGGTGCTCAGATCTACCACAGGATGGAGAAAACTGGCACATCAAAGCTAGGAAGAAGACAGAACAATGCCATGTGCCAATAACTTGGGGAGACGCATCAAGGCACATTAGCCTTAGCTAATAGAACAAACCTGGGAAACTTCTGAGTGTTGCAAGAGGAATTGCTGACCATTGCAGAGAGTGTGAGAGTGTGAGAAGTGTTGCAAGAGGAATTGCTGACCATTTCAGAGAGTGTGAGAAGCAGAAGTGGGAGAAGTTTCAATGCCACGAGGAAGCCTGCCACAGCTCCGTGTCACACTGACCACTGCAGTGTCCAGCCTTCCCCTGCTCCAACCAGTCCCTTCACAGGCTGTTCCAATCTCCACCTCCACCTTACAGGGGCATCGAATGCCGCTGATCACATCCACTGCCCCCTCTGACCTGCAGCGAGAGGCAGATTTCCTCATTAGCTGTTGTGGCCAGTGGCACTCTCTGTAACAGATTTTGTGTCCTGCTCGGTGCCCCTCTGCTCCGGCCAGGCGGGCTCTGTGCTGCTGGGCCTCTTCCAGTCCCCCTGAGCAGGGCTCCAGCCGAGTTTTCAGAACAGCCCCAATTGCCCAAAACAGCCCCAATTGCCCAGAACAGCCCGGCGCTGTCTGTGTGGGGAACGTCAAACCCACGCCATGGAATCGCTTTGCCCAATGCCCCGGGATGGGAGCAGCCCCCGGCCTGCTCCACGCAGAGCCCCAGGGACGGCTCTGGGAGCCCGCGGGCTGGGGAGGGCAGAGGGCAGGAGAGAAGGAAACTTCCAGCGCTGAGGGTCTGCAGCAGCCGGGGGAACCCCAGCGCCTCCCGAGCTGCCCAGCCAGACACGTACGGAGCGCCGAAGCCGAGAGCTCCCCCAGCCTCGCACCTCCCTCCGAATGACCAAAATGCCCCAAACCCGCCCCAAAACAGCTCCCGGCCGGCTGCCATCACCGTCAGCAGGGCCACGGCGCTGGCCGCGCCTGACGAGAACGGCCCGCACCGCCCCCACCCCGGCCTCGGCCCTTGGTGGTCGGGGCACGTTCCCCCAATGGAGTAGAGGGACACCCGGCTTCCCCCAATGGAGTAGAGGGACACCCGGGTTCCCCCGAGGGAGCAGAGGGACACCCGGGTTCCTCCGAGGGAGTAGAGGGACACCCAGGTTCCCCCAATGGAGCAGAGGGACACCCGGGTTCCCCTGAGGGAGCAGAGGGACACCCGGGTTCCTCCGAGGGAGCAGGGGGACACCCGGGTTCCCCCGAGGGAGTAGAGGGAGACCCGAGTTCCCCTCAGGGAGCAGAGGGACACCTGGCTTCCCCTGAGGGAGCAGAGGGACACCCGGCTTCCCCTGAGGGAGCAGAGGGACACCCGGGTTCACCTGAGGGAGCAGAGGGACACCCGGGTTCCCCCAATGGAGCAGAGGGACACCCGGGTTCCCCAAAGGGAGTGGAGGTGCCCAGTGCCAGCCTTGGGGTGTCTGGTGGCCAAAGGCAGGGTTGAGCCCTCCATGGATGGTGTCTGGCCTCAGGCAGGCCGAGCTGTATGACCATGGAATGGAAGTGTTCCAGCCTAAAGGGAGCAATCAGGATCCAAAGTCTGTTTTCTTTAAGGCTGTCAGGAGCCTTCCTGGGCACTTACCCTTTGATTTTTATCTAAACCCTGCAGTGGTTTTGATGAAGCATCAAAATGAAGTGCAGAAAGCAGACCTCCCTTCCCTAGAGCTGCAGCTTCCCCCAGCTCAGAGGGATCAGAATAAACCTTTGCTGGGAGCAGTTATGTTACAGTGCCCCATCACCTAGACCCTCTGCAGGATGGGGAAGATCTCAATCCTTGGCTGGCCATATGGATACAACAATCACAATATAGTAGAGAGTTTTCTGTTCTGTACTGAACAGTCTTTGTTAGTCTCTTCTTTATCTTCTGGTTTCTGCAAAATGTCCTTGTGGCCTATAAATTCTGCATTCCTTGTGTCCAGTTTCAGCAATATATCTCTGTCTCTCTTTAGACTTTGTTCATTGAGGCCTGTCAAGGTTAGTTTAGCAAAACTTTAGAGTGTCAGTAATTTTTCCAGTAATTTTTCCAAACTTTGTTCCCAAAATAGCAGCGTATCTCATATTTTGCTAAATGCTGGCTAAAAGTGGTTTAAAACTAACATGCTGCTTATAATTAATATACTGGTTATGATTAATTAAAACAATTATTTAAAAGTTAATTAAAATTAATTAAAATTAGTTTTAAATTTGTATAATTTCCAAAACTGTCATGCCCCCCTATGAGCAGGGGACAGGCAGTGGTCAGAAGTGCCATCATTAATTGTCTCCATTGGAGTTCCTCAGTGCCCCTCTGTTTACAGAGCCTGAGCCCTGACTGCTGTAAAGCACTCTTGAGTAGAGTTGTGTAAATCTCAGACTTGTTCCCTGTGGTCATTGCCCACACGGGTTCTTGGATCCTGATCTGAGGCTGCTCTGGGGCTTGCAGGGAAAAAGGGCAATTATTGCCTAGTTGGAAGTGAGAAGGAAAACCTAATTCCTAAATTAACACAAATGCAAATGGAGTTTGTGGTGGTTCTGGCCCCTCCTGCCTGTGCCTCAGACTCTCCCCAGCAGGAGGGTGTTTGGTGGGCCCTGATATCCAAAAATCCATCTTTGCTGTCAGTGTGTCACTGCCTTGTGACAGAACTTGGTGAAACTTGGTGACCCAGGCTGGGAAGGGGCCAAAGCAGCCAGTTCAAGTGGGGGGTGATGCCTTTTGGGACTACCCAAAAACAGAGGCCAGACAAAATTAAGGGAATAAAAAGTGGCTATATTTATTGAAGGCTTTCAGGTACATTTTGGGCAAGTGAAGTTTCCCCAGGGGCTACACCCAAAAATGGACCCTGGGTCATGGATTTTCATACTTTTATAAGTTTGGTCCATTTGAATATTGGGGGTTAATCTTTCAATTACAGCTTCAGGTAATGAAGTAATTTACCCTGAGTTTGATCCCCCCAACTCACTTTTGTTTACATGTCTTGTGGCCTGAGACAGTGAGGTGTCCTTGATTGCCAGGCCTGGGGAGGAATTGCTTTGTCTGACCAAAACTTGAAGACAGTAGCTAACACTGTATATGGAGTTTAGAGTTATACAGGAAAGAATTGCAGAATTACAAATAGATGAAAAATATAGAAGCTAAAATCCTTAGGCATCAGGGGTGAATAGCAGCCAGCTGCCTCCTTGGAGCACGAGGAACACCAACTGCCTGCTGCTCAGAGGCCGCTTAGATCTCCAGGCATCCAGAGCAAAGCCCAAAACCATGTGGGTCAAGTGCAGCAGGAACAAAACTGCCTCCAGCCATCCTGAGTGGGAATCTGGCTAAAGCTGTGTCTGATCAAACCTAGCCCAACCAAGCCTGGAGGAAGGAGTAAATGTGAAGCTGCTAAAAAGCTGCCCAGGATAGGCAGCAGCTGGGTGGGGGCCCTGGCAGCCAAGGTTCACCCAGCTCAGGCTCTGGAGGGTCCCTTTGGTGGTGCCAGTCCAGGTCAGCCTGTGGGTGTACCTTGAGGGCAGATAAAATTCACTGGAAATGACCCCGTGAGAGCCTTGGGTGCTTTGCCCACATGAGTCTCACAGTGGAACAGAAATGCCCAGCAGCCTGTGTGCCAGACAGAGCTGTGACCAGGCTTGTGCCAGCTCTGGGAAGGCCTGTCTGTACTCGTTGGGCTCTGTGGTTTGGGGAAGGAGTGGCAGCTCTGCCAGTCAATGAACCCTTCTTCATCAGCAGCACAGGGGGAGTCCCAGTGACTTCCACCTGTGAGAGGAGCCATGTGGGTTCCTGTGCCTAGGAACCATGTGGTTCTGTGGCCTCAAGGGAACACATCCCTGTGTGACCCTGTGTCATAGAGGGGCAGAGATGTGGCCCCTCTCCAGGGATTGTGACTTCACCTGCCCAATGCTCAGTATCCTGATAGCAAGCTAACGAAAGAGCTGGCCTTCAGGGTTACTCAGCTTCTTCCTTTGCTACTCGTGTGCCTGCCTTTTAAACAAGTTTATTGTTTACTGTCCTCCTCAATTTTCATCCTCTCTAAGGTAATTATGATTTGACTCTTGAGATAGATGATAGAGGAAGAAGATATGGGATAAAAGTCTAGGCTGGCTTATACCTTGTAGGCTGCCCAGATACGGGCTAGGCTAGAGTTCTTATTTGCTGATTCTCTTTTCTTTATTATAGCCTAGGATAAGTAAGTAGGGGATGATTGTAGTCTGAGGGGCTGGGCTCAGCCCAGAGTGGCAAAAAGCCCACCTTGGCTGCTGCAGGAGGGAGTGAGACAGAAAAAGGAGAGCACAAAGGCAGCAGTTAAGTTAGTGGCTGAAAGCTGGTCACTCCTGCAGAGGAGGTGGGAAAGCCAGAGAGCTCTGCTCTTGATGCTGTGACAGCAGCAGCAGGGCCTCTTCGGAGAAGGGAGCATTCACTGGAGCACTTCAGAGGGACCACTGAACCTCCAGTGAACTGGGGCTCTGTCAGTGATCCCAAAGGTGTGAGCCTGCAGTTCAGCAGCTGGTACAAGCACCACTGAAACTGAATGGCAAATGCTGTTCTATTGGTTTTATTTATTTGGAGTTTTTATACTTTTGGTGAGCTACAGTAATTTCTTTGCAATCAGGTGATAGGATTGACACAGATCTCTTTCTGGAGCATGTTCTGATGTCCTTGGTCATCCAGAGCTTTGCCCTCTGCTCCTGAGAGAGGCAATGGCCACAACAGGGAACGATTTCTGTGAGTAACAGCTTCACTGGCAGGTTTGGACTTTGTGAATCCCCACAGACAGCTGACATGACTGGTGGTCAGATCCCAGAATGATGTGCTCACAACACAGAGTAAACTCTGGGATGTTTCCTGAGAGCAGCCACACTGACCCAGGTGTTTATGATTAGTCACAGGAAAACACCTTTTGTCTCTCCTTTGTCACTGTCTACTAGACTTTGAAACATCATTGCTCATAGAGAGGTCTGACATCCTTGAGTTACCTCTTGTGTTCAGTACTTGCTTGTTTTCAATAAGTTGCAATCAGTTACAATCAGGGAAAGCTTGACCTAATAATCCAGTCTATAATTCTGGTGAGAAAGGAAGGTACCCTGGGGCCCAGAAATCAGAGTTGGGGTTTGTTGGACTTTTGGCAAAGTAAGCAGGGGAACAGAGTTTTCCAAACCAATAAATTTCAATGGCAGTGCTAGCCCCACCCTGATACTGAGTTGAAGGTTCGAGCTGGTTGTCCTGACTGTGTGACAAATATGCTTTTGTTCCTCATCTCATCTCTTTCCAAATTAAATTTCTCTGCAGTCACTGCTGAGGGAATGACTCCTCCAAAAACGATCCTCTTTCCACCGGAGAAGATCTGCATGGTGTGGCAGCAGAGTCAGAGTGCTGGAGCGGGGCTCTTCAATGTGGGCAACACGTGCTTCCTCAATGCTGTCCTGCAGTGCTTGACCTACACCCCCCCACTGGCCAACTACCTGCTGTCCCGAGAGCACAGCCAGGCCTGTGAGTGCTTTTAGGAACATCTCCTGAAAATCTGTTAATCAAAGATTCCCAGAACGTGGAGTTTGATTTAGGAGAACAGGAGAACAGCAGCCCTTTGTCAGCCCCATGAGTTTATGTTCTTTGAGCACTCAAGCCTAGAAGCCACTTGTCCTACCCAGTTGTCTAACCCTTCATGAAGACACCTCTTTGTAGCTCCATGTTTTTATTCCTGCAAGTTAAACCTTCTTGGCTTATTGCACAGAAAACTGTCCTCTTAAGAACATTTTTCTAAAATGTCCTGGGGTCGCTGGGACATTGGGAGGAGTGGAGTATTGTACTGAAGTGGGAGTGTGGATATTTGCTAACCTAAGGACCTTTCCTGCATCCCTCTTCAGGTCACCAGCAAGGTTTCTGCATGATGTGCATCATGGAAGCACATGTGAACAAGGTCTTGCATTCCCCTGTCAGGGCCATCCTGCCTTTGGCTGTCCTCAAGGTTTTCAGACGTAAGTCGTGCCAGGTACTTTGACAGGTTTTCTTCCCTTCTTGTATGAGAGAACTACAAACTTCTTCTTTCTTAGGCATAGGAGAGCATTTTCAGCCTGGCAGAGAGGAAGATGCCCATGACTTCCTGTCCTGTACTGTCAATGCCATGCAGAGAGCTTGTCTGAGTGCAAGCAATGAGTAAGTACAAGCAAATTACCCTCACAATATTCTGAGCCCTTTGGACTGCTTGATGTGCTCCCATCAAGGGAAATCTAAACCCTGGGCTTTCAGGCCAAGCAGAACTCTTGGAGGAGATAATGCTCTGTCTTAACACTTGTTTCCAGCTTGGACCTCTCTTCTCAATCCACTACCATTGTCTATCAAATATTTGGGGGCTTTCTGAGATCCAGAGGTATGTTTCCACAACTGTTACTCTCTTTGGTATTGCCTGTGCCCTTCTGTCTGCCTGTGTCTGACAGTTGGTCCTGGGACTGGTGGGACAGGTGCAGTGTGTAAATAGGCAATGTCAGTCAGCTTCCCATTGCTCACCATTTTGATTTTTCCTTCCAGTCACCTGCTTCAGCTGCAAAACCATTTCTGACTCCTATGAGGCCTTCCTGGATGTTCCTTTGGATATCAAAGTAAGAGGCTTTGCAGTTGTGCTTCAAGACATCCCAAGGCCCCTGCAGCTTTCCAGAGTCAAGACATTTGTCTTAAAAATGTAGACTGTAAAATGTACACAAGAGATCTTGGTGGTGGGTGGGAAGAGGAATGGAGAAGCTGTGGCCCTGGTCTCTCTGTACGTGCTGCTTTTAAGCTGGACGAGCAGAATTATCCTCTCTGCACCCTTAATATATCCTCATCCTTCTTCCCTTTGCCCTCCCACAATGCCTGTCTGGCTCCCAGGCTTGTGGGTTGCATTGTTTGCATCACTGATGCCCCTGCGCAGTGGCATTAGTTTAAGTGAGCAGTGGTACAGGGAGGGAGCTCTTGATGGCTCCAGGAGCTGCTGGAACACAGGGAAATGCTCAGCATCACACTCTGTTTCTGCCTCCTTCTGCACAGGTTCACGGTGGGTCTCTTCAGCATCAGCTACAGGGGTTTTCTTGTCATTTCCTGGGAAATGTTTGGGGTGAGGGCATTTCCTGCAGCTCAGCATTCTCATTTCTCACTCCTCCAGGCAGCCTCGTCCCTCACTGCAGCTCTGGAGGACTTCGTGGCACCCGAGCACCTGGATGGTGACAACTGCTTTAAATGTAACAAGTAAGATGATTACTAAGAACATATTAACACAAAATCCTGTGTGAGGGGCTGCATGTCATTGAGCAGAAGTCATCTTCTCGTGGAGGTTTACTGCACACAAATTAGATGCAGCTTTTTTAAAACATGGCAGTGAATAGCCTTAGAATAGCAAAAGCTGTGTGACACAGGAGAGGTTGCCTGGCCACCTTGGGGGAGGATTGGGTGCATTTCAGCACTGGGCTCTGTGCTTGGTTTCAAGGTGTGAGAAGAATGTCGCCGCCTCCAAGAGGTTCACAGTCCATTGTGCACCCAAGGTTCTCACGGTGTGCCTGAAAAGGTTTGACTCTTTCACCGGCGGGAAGATCAGCAAGGTGTGTACACAGCTGGTGTGCAGCTTTCTCTTCCTGGAGCAGATTTCCTACAGCTTGTCACAAGCCACTTGTGTTGGATTAGTCACGTTCCCTTCTGGGGAGAGAAGAATTCCCTTGGGAAGACAGGCAAGCGCTTGTCTCCAACAGAGCTGCTTTGGCCAAGAACAGTTTCCTGCCACCCAAAACATTACATGTTGCTTTATGGAAAACCAGCTGTTCATGATCCCTAAAGGTGTATTTACACACCTCTGGCCCCTGGACGTGGCAGGCTATTCTATGCCTCAGGTCAGGGTCACTTCTGAGCCCTCCTGGTGTCTCTGTAGGTTGTGGAGTACCCCGAGTACCTGGATCTTCGCCCCTACATGTCCCAGGCAGATGGAGAACCCCTCCATTACTCCTTGTATGCTGTCCTGGTGCACAGTGGGGTCAGCTGCCAGAGAGGACACTATTTCTGCTATACAAAGGTAAGCAGCAACTTCCTTCCTTCCCAATGTGCTGGGGAAGATAAACTTTCCTGTCAGTGGTACTGACAGCCAAGGTTTTGGGGCAGGTCTCCTATGGGGCTGGACTGGATTTGTTTTGACACACTCTTTGTTTAGTAGTTTTCTGTCTGTGTTTTTGGAGAGAAACCATGCAGAGGTTCTTGTCTTTTTACACAGGCCAGCAATGGGCTGTGGTACCAGATGGATGATGAGTCTGTGGAGCTCCGTTGCATTGACACAGCTCTCAAGCAGCAAGCCTACCTGCTGTTTTATGCCAGGTAAAAAACAGGATTCAGATGTGTTCAGAAGACATTTCCTTTACCCTGTTTATTGTTTTGCTTCTCATACTCCAGAGTGTTTTTTTACTGAATGAAATTACTATCTGCATCATTCAGTGCTGTGAAACCTGTACTACCCCATATCTGTCTTCAAGCTGCTGCCCTGATGTAACCCGCTACTTGTCTGCTCTCTGATGCTGGACTTATGTTGAGAAGAGCAAGAGAACTTAAAGGGGCCTGCCAGGAAAGATGGGGAGGGACTCCTTTATCAGGGAGGGTTGGACAGGATGAAGGCTATCAGTTTTCAGCTGACCCAGGGCAGGTTTCCATTAGATATTAGGAAGAAGTGCTTTAGTGTAAGGGTGGTGAGACAATGGAACAGGCTGCCCAAAGCAGCTGTGGATGCCCCATCCCTGGAAGTGTTCAAGGCCAGGTTGGACAGGGCTTGGAAAAACCTGGTCTGTTGTAAAGTATTCCTGCCCATGACAGGGAGGTGGAACAAAATGAGCTTTATGTCCCTTCCAACCCAAGCAAGTCTGTGAATTTATGAAATGGAGGCTGTAGAAGGTACAAAAACGAGATTTTGCTGGAACAGGAGCAGACTGGATGGGAAGACTAGCTGAAATTTCCATTAGCGGCCTTGGTTAAGTCTTCTCTCTGTCAGAGGAACCTCTCCAAGAAAATGACTGAACCCCAGAGGAAGCTGCAACAACAGCCCTAAAGTGAGATTGCTTTTTTTCTCCAGATGCTCTGATCTGAAGATTGGAGAAAGGGCTTCTTCCTCACTGGCACGACCACATGCCCCTTCCTTCCTCAGTCACTGGGCAGGCAGCAGCAAGCAGGTGGCTTCTGTTGGCCCACAGGGTTTGCCTGGCAGGATGAAGGTAACTCTGGGGAGGAGGGTCAGGGCACCAGAGGAGCAGTTGATTTCTCTCTAAGATTTCAGCATTTCTCCTTTTCCCCCTCCCACCCTGCAGCATTCTTCACTGCCACAATGCTGCTTCCTCTCAAACATCCCACCGGGATCCATCCCATTTGTGCACCCTTGGCCCTTTGGCCTTGGCAGCCCTCCAGAAGAACCTTTGAGAGGCTCTGAAATGTCCCCTCCCAGAACTTCTGGGGGTTCCCCACTGACTCTGGCCCTTTCAGGAGAGAAGGGCAGAAACTCTCCACAGCTCTCTTTGCAGGACATGGCGCTGGATGTGGAAGATGCTGGCAGGGAGCAGGCCTGGAGCAGATCCCTGCTGTGGGGCAGGGATGGCCTCAGCTGCTCTGCGGACACCATGGACTGTGACCGCTCTGCAGAGAGGAGAATGAGCCCTCCCAGTTATGGCCATTCTCCCAAGGATGGTGCAGCTTCAGGGCCTTCCAGCAGGAGCCTGCAGGGGGTTGGTGCCCCCAGGGCTGCTCGGGAGCAAACCCAGCTGCTGCAGAGAGACATGAGCAGATCCATGCGGGGCGGCTACGACCTCCGCAGCCGCTTTGTGCAGCACACAGACTATGAGTCCTCAAGGAAGAGGAGGAGGAGGGAGACAACAAATTCTCCATGTCGTGACCAAAGCCCTGTTGATAGAGCTGTTCCAGAGCCCTCCAGCACCAGCTTGGAGCCGGCTCCCAAACTCAGGGCTTCTAGAGAGCAAACCCGACCGAGGCGGAGGAAGCAGAGGAGATCCCCGTGGGGGGGCTGTGACCTCCGCGGCCACTCTGTGCAGCACACAGCCCACCACCCCTCTTTGGGCAAGAGGAACAGGGGGGCAACAAGTCCTCCATGTTGTGACAAAGCCCCAGTGGATAACACAGCCTCAGGGCCCTCCAACACTGGCTTGAAGCAGGCTCCTGTGCTCAGGGCTGCTCGGGAGCAATCCCGAACCAGGCTGAGAGAGCAGAGAAGATCCCCACAGAGAAGATCCCCACAGCCGGGCTATGATCTCCGCAGCCGCTTTGTGCTGTGCACAGCCCACCACCCTTCAGCAAGGAAGAGAATGCCCCAGAGATGCATGTCAGACAAAGACTCTGAGCACCCTGGGGGTGCTGAAGTCAGATTATGGCCCTGGCTGAAGCAGAATGGAAGATTAGCGCTGCGTTTTTTAGCGAAGGTGTCCTTGCTTTCTACACACCTTCTCAAATTTGAGGGAACAATTTATTTAAGTGGATGATGATGCTAATGGCTAGACTAAAAGGCTTTAATTAGAATTCTTTTTTCCACAGTGTAGATAGTTATTGCTACTAATATAGCTCAGTATTTGTAAGCCATATTGAAGCAATTATATTAAAGGTAGAAAAATAAATGTTAAGTAGAGACGGACGTTATTCACCCTTGCCAAGGGCCCTGAACAAGTCTCTTTTTCTCAGTCTCAAAGTGAAACCTTGCTGGGTGTCCCCACTCAAGGGAGGAATCTCCACACTCTGAGAAGGGGGGTGTAAAAGTGTGTCCTGTTAAAGAGTGGGACAGGGCTTTTACAGTCTGAGGGGATGGGCTGTCAGTCAGGGGGTGCTCAGGGGGCCAGCTCCAGCAGGACACTCTGCCTGAGCAGGAACACAGCAGCTCCAGCTCTTACACCTTACCAGGAATGGCTTGAGCAAGGAGAGTCTCCTGCTTTTAGTGTTAAAGAATGCTGAGAGCAGCTTGACCAAACTATCACACCCACCACTGTCATTGAAAACATCAGGATAAATTAAGCTCTCTAATGCTACTTTTAGTATCAGAAAGCACACATTACTTTATTAAAGTGCTCCTCTAAACATGTACACGCTCTTTCAAAACTTTGCACTATTTATACATTTTAGCAAGCCAAGAAATTAATATTCATTGGCTATAAATTGCATAATGCTCTTCATTAATTAGTTTTCTGTCTTCTATTGGTTATTGACTTCTTAGTCCATATTTTCAGACTTTTTATTATCGTTTTCCCAGATAGAGAGAGGTATCATGTTTTAAACCCAGATGGAAATTAAGCACCACACAGCTGCTTGCTCAACCACCTCTTCTTCCCCCCTACAGTGGTGGAATGGGGAGATTTGAAGTAAAACTTGTGTGTTGAATTAAGAACAGTTTAATATTTGAAAATAAAGTACAACAATAGTAATAATTAATAATGATAATGAAAAGGAACCAAACAAGTGATGCCCAATGCAGTTGCACACCACTTGCTGACTGATGCCAGAGCTCCCTTCCCAAACCAAAATCAGCTGCCCTTTTGGTCAGCTCCTCCCAGTTTATATACCAGGCATGATGTTCTAGTGGGTGGATGTCCCTTTGGGCAGTTCAGATCACCTGTCCCAGCTGTGTTCTCTCCCAGTTTCTTTTGGGAACCTTCTCACTGGCAGAACAGAAAACAAGGAAACAAAAAGTCCTTGACTCAGGATAAACATGACTTAGCAAAACCTAAAACTTCAGTGTATTATCAATTCTCATTCCAAATTCAAAACACAGCACTGTAACAGCTAAAGAAGAAATTAAAGAAGAAATTACTCTACCCTAGCTGAAACCAGGACAATGGGATTACAGTACAATTGCTGAATTGTCTTTATTGGTTCCCTCTTTATCTCAGGGTTCTGCACAATGGCCTCATGGTTCATAAATTCTGCATTCCTGGTGTCCAGCTTCAGCAATAAATCCCTCTTCCAGGTCTGAGACCATTGAAGCATATCAAGGTTGATTATAGTTGTTTTAGCAAGACTTAAAGCATCAGGAATTTTCCCAAGCTGTGTTCCCATTGTAGCAGCTTATGACAAACCTTACTAAATGTTGGCTACAGTGGCATATGACAGAGTGGAAAATTACACTACTTATGATTAATTAAAACAAGTAGTTAGAAAACTTAATTAAAACCATTAATTAGTAAAGGTATTTGTAAAGTTCTATCATTTCCAACACCATGAGGACATGCAAACAGATACTCCCTGATCTGAGAGCAGGAGCAGCAGGGATGTCCAGGCCTTCACATGGAAGTGAGAGCTACAAGTGTCACATGGAAGAAATCAAAGAGCTTCTAACATCTTTTTCAGCAGCAAAGCATATTTTGCTGAATAAACCTGACAATGCAAAATCTAAAAATGTATCAGACTGGCAGCCAGTCATGTTAAGCTGTAGCAGGACAGTCCCACTTTTGCATGGTGAGAACTTCTAGCATACCTCCCTGAGGTGTGTGAAGATCCCTCCCTTGAGTAGGGAAGCCCCTTAAGGTCTCTTCTCAAGGCTGAGCCAAATAGGTTTGCTCATGGTTGTTGCATGGGTAATATCAATCTCTACTTAATAATTATTTTGCTAGATTTAATATAATTGTTTCTCTATTCTTTCAAAATAGTGCAGTATACTATACTAGTAGTTATGGCTACCTATGCTATGTAGCAAATAATTCTGATCAAGTTATTTTGCTTAATCATTGCAATAAATTTAAATAAATACTTCATATTATTTATATAAATATATTTGCTTTGCCATCTTTATCCCATGGGACAAAGTTGTATACAGGCTCAATTACACCTCTGTAACTCTTTAGACATAGACTGTTGAAGAATCTGAGGCTGGGCTGGGATCCAGCTGCATCCAGACTCCTCTCTGAGGAGTTTAGAAAACAAAAATGTCCTTTCTGTATCTGCTGATTTGATAGGATGGCTACTCTAACAAACTTTGTCTGGAGTGTGTCTGTTCTCCATTCACTGATAACTTTTTCAAGGAGCAGGGATTTGAACTGGATGAGGATTATGGGTCCATTCCAACCTGAGATATTCTATGATTTGATGATTCTATGAAATGGTGGAAGGGGAAAAGTGATTTTCTTTTTGCCACAATGGGAGTGGGGGTTGATATTACTCCAAACAGTGGTAAAGGGAAGGATGGGCTGCAGGGAGTGGTATCACCTGGCATGACTAAATTTATTTAGGATTTCATAAAATGAAATGAAGACCAACACCTATGCCAGCCCTTGGTTATTGAGCCTTCCCCCAAACACAATGGGAATATCTCCTGGTAGTGGATAGGATTGAGTGAGTTGGTCTGTGCTGGGAAAGATGGTCTGACCACTTGGTGGGCACACCTCTCAAATCTTACCCAAAGAAATAATTTAAATGCTAAATCCTTATTTGCTGCAGCAGATGTGGCAAAGAAAGTGTCTGATTTTTGGTTGGTTTGGGATTTGTTGTTGCTGTTGTTGTTTCTTTTAATCTTTCTGATTAATGACAAGATATGGAATGACGAACTTTAGGAAGAAGAAGTAGGGGAACCCACATGTTAATTTGTGGACAAGAATGATCTCTTGGGGCAACTTTATCCCAAAGTTCATGTGGGGACTGCATCACTGCACACTCCTTTGTCTCTACAGCAGAGTCACATTGATGGTGTGACCCAGAAATGAAATATGGGTACAGACACCAGTGTGGTTTAAAGTGGGAGTGTTTCAGCAGACTGTAACACACAGTAGCAGAAGCAGGGGAAGTTTCTGGCAGCAGAGGATCATAAAGCCAAGGCTGGTTATGAAGAGGATTAGCAGTGCCTTGGCAAAACCTAGAGTCTATGTACCTCTTCATGGTCTCATAAAAAGAGTTCTTCAGATCTGAGAGTGACTAGGAAATAGATCAAGGTCAACTGATTTTTAATTGTGATGATCTGGACATCAACAGGGAAAATAATTTATCTTCACTCTAGGTAGCATTAAGGAATGTTCTCATTTAGCAAGCAGAATAAAATGATGGGAAAAAACCCGAACTGAAGTGGGCAAACAGTCAGTGGACTCCAGTTCTGCAGAGTACCACCATAACAGATTTTAGAATCGTGCTTTTGCCACAAAAGTCAGGAATAAAACTCTTTAACACTGTGATTTTAGTATTAGAAAGTGGCATTATTTTATTTCAGCTGGGGATATCCTCCAGTTGCACACACCACAGCTAGCTAACAGACTGGTTTAAATCTGAGTGACGTGCACAGATTCATTACATTTCCTGAAACTCAAACCTATATGCTAAAGGTTCCTGCAAATCCATTTGGATGTTTAAATCACTTCTCAGAACTTATTTACATTAGAGTAAATGTTTTTTTCTAAAATCAGTATGAAGTCATTCAAATGGGATCGTAAGACTCTGGTAACATCCCAAAAAATACACACCCAACCCACATGGAGAATAGAGAGATTTGATGAATAACCCTAAACCACAATTTAATGTCTGAGTTCAGGCTATCATTCTCTGGATGGGGCCCATTCCAGGAAAGAATTACCTAGTGAACACAGATAATCCCACATACTCTCCACAGTTTCCATGCAAAAAAATACTAAATAATATAGATTGCACCGCAGGAAATAACATTTGCCCCAGGCATGTTTCAGGTGTAGCAGGTTTTTTTTTCAAGAATACAAAAATGTCTTGGAATTGATCTTCTATTCCAATAATCCATTTTTACTTCATAGGCTGGTAAGTCTCCCTGAAAGAGAAGTCCTACCTGTGTAGGTGCCAGAGGACAATAACATCTGGAAGAAGAGACAGAAGAATGAAGTAAAATCAAGTAGCTCAGCTGCCAGTAGGAGAAATCTGTGGTTAATGTTTTGGGAAAAGCCCCATCACAAATCTTAAGTATTTCTATCTGTGTTCCCAGAGGAAAAGAGTCTGTTGGGTATTGACTGCTGCATTTGTAGGAGTCAGTTATTTTTTTTTCATTGTTAAGGAACAACACGACTCTTTTTCTGGTTCTCCTGTTAGAACAAACTGTAAAGAAACACCTACAGAGCACTTGCATATCTATTTTAATCCTTTATGTTTTGACCTTTCATGGTCTTGGGCCTGATCTTGCCTGAATTAAGGAATAAAAATTTGATGTGGAGACAAACTACAAAGAGAAACAGGAAAATGGCTTTAAAGGTTTTGCAGGAGGAAAGAACATGTGCATAACTCATGTCTAACTCTGGTTTTATTCTTTTCTAATTAATGGTGCAGGAAAGGCCTGCCATGGGAGAACACATCATGCCATCACAGATAGGTCCTTCAGATTTCTCAGAGATTTTCCTCTGAGAGTAACAATTTCTGTCTTTACTATGTTTCTGTTTAATTAGACAAAGATACTGCACTTTCAGGCTGTCACATTACCATACAGAAGACACCTACATCACATTAGGTAGTTCTTCCCAACAAAATCACTTTCTGCTGTTCACAAGATATGACTGTGATGCAGAGGTCACTCTACAGTCAGTGACTAAGGATAAAAGTGGGCAAAGACAATCCTTCAGCCAGGGGGAAAAGGATCAGACTGAATGAGATGTCTTAACACTGGAAATGTGAGTATCAGCCAGTAATTCAACTTTTAATCAATCTCTTTGGCCTTGAAAAGGGGCATTGTGGTGAGAGAGATTATGTGGGGTTGCTGATGGATCTGAGTAAGAAACCACACAATAAACCAAACAACAGCTAAATAAAAAAGATTTTTTAATAGGATACAATAAAAATTAAGATTGCTAATGAGTGAATCTTTTGTCCCTTATCCCCAAATGAATGTGGACTACATCTTTGCTTCACCTTCAAATTTTGTTGAGAAAGCATAAGTATGGTAAGCCTGTGTGGCAATTCTGTCATTAATTTGGCTGCATTAAAATAATAGTAATTACTGCAAAGTAAAACCAGATCTTGGTATTTCTGTAGATATCTGGATTTATATAGAAATGCTTTCCAAGTTATGTAAAACTAGAGGTGGCTGTGAGTCAACTCAAACACATGCATCATGTTTATCCACCCTCTAACAACTATTCCTTATTGCTCCAATCAGCACTAGCCAGTCTCAGTGGACTTTATAAATAAATATATATATATATTATAAAGAGCTGTGGAAAAGCCTCTCTTCTGCTTCACTGCAGAGTGCTCAGAGTTGAAAGCTTTTCTGGAGACCTCATAATTTAGGGGTTTTTTCCCCTTCCTCTTCTTCCTCTACACTCCACAATAGGTAACAGAGAATTACCTTTGTTATATTCAAATGTTGCTACTGATGAGTTTTAGACTTGAACTGATTAGTCCATAAAAATATATCTGCCATAATTTTTTTTTCTCTTTCTACAGGGTAAAAATGGTAGCTGAGCATTTAAAACAATAGTGAATATACAAACTTTGAAGGCAATGCTATGAAAGAAGAATCTGTCAAAAATAGAGACAAAAATAAACACACAAGACTGCCTTATTTTCTTTGGAAACTTTTATAATCTGTTCAGAAGATCTTTTCAAAATCTATATAGTTTCTAAATTCTAGCCATCCTTTTGTCTGTTCAAGCAAGCAGTTGTATTTTGATTGCAGGTTTGCCTGGCTGTTTGCAGCTTCATCTAAAACAGAGTTCTACAAGGCACCAAAGAAGGATGATCCTTGGGAACCTCAGCAAGGATCTGAGTGAATTCAGACTCCTGGGTTTTCCTGAAATCTCCCATTTGCACCCTTTGCTCTTTGTAGTTTTATTATCTCTTTATATTCTCACCTTGATGGCTAACACAGTGATAGCTTTCACAATAAACAGTGATAACACCCTTCACACCCCAATGTATTTCTTCCTCACTCAGCTGTCCTGTTTGGATATCTGCTATTTATCAGTCATTATCCCAACCATTCTCGAGAACCTGATGGTGGGAACAGTAAGTATTTCCAAGACAAGATGTGCAATGCAAATGTTTTCCTTCCTTTTTTTCGGAGTTGCTGAATGTTTTCTGCTGGCTGCCATGTCCCTTGATCGTTATTTTGCAGTTTGCTACCCCTTGCATTACACAATGATCATGAGCAGCAGGGTCTGCAGGAGCCTGGTTGCTGGGAGTTACATTTGTGGGGCTGCTGTGGGTTTAGTTCACACCCTCACAACATTCAGCTCCCCCTTGTGTGGCTCTGCCATCGACCACTTCTTCTGTGAGATTCAGCCCCTGCTGGACCTGCTCTGTGGCAACACCTTCCCAAGAGAGCTCCAGGTCATTGTGGTGGCTGTCTTTGCTATTCTGAGCCCTTTCTTACTGATCATTTATTCCTACATTCGGATCATTTCCACAATTCTTCACATGGCATCAGCTGAGAGCCAGCAGAAAGTGTTTTCCACTTGCTCCTCACACCTCTTGGTCGTGACTCTGTTTTATGGCACTGCAGGCTCCATGTATCTGCGGCCAAAATACACCTACTGTGCAGCTGTGGACAAATTCCTCTCACTTTCTTATTCTCTGCTGACTCCTTTATTGAATCCCATCATTTACAGTTTGAGGAATAAGGAGGTGAAAGAAGCCCTGAAGAAAAGATGGAGAAAAACTAATTTAGTGTGGAAATGAAATAAAATATTTGGGGTGTTTCAGGTGTTTGTACTGGTATTTTTCACTCTAAATTCTTGTTCAGTGAAATTAATTCCCAGATACACTCCAGTTTTTGGGAAGGAAAGAGGGAGAAGAGTGGAGATTTTCAGCTGTAAGAGGGAGTGTCAGAAGCTATGTTAACATTTTGGAAGGAAACTTCTTCCACATACTCAAGAAATTCTTAAATAAAGATACTTCTTTTTTCCTTTTTCTTTTCCTTGCTATTTTTCAGAAACTTTAAAATTGTATTTTACATACTTCTGACTTTTTGAACAGAAGAGTAATATTCAGGAGCCTGATTTTACTGAAAAAACTGAGAAGAATAAGTTTTCATCTGTTTGCATTTATTTCCTGAAAATGTTTAGTAAATTCCTTTGGGGAAAGGAGAGGACATAATTCAGGCTATAATGTGGAGCCCAGGAAATCAATGAGTACTGATTATTAATTCTTAGATTATTATTGGAAAAAAAAAAAAGTGTGCAAAATTGCATTCCTGCCCCACTGCCTCAAAGATATTTCTTTAATTTTAATTGTTTTAAATGTGTTAGACAAGTCTAGGCATTTGAAGAACCTAACCACTGTAAAGCTCTGTAACTGTTAATAAAATTCCTTATATTAAATCCTCAAAGTTTAAATGGTATTGGAAAGTTAAGGACATGAATTACTCCTTCAATTAATCCTTCATTCCTGGAAATAACTGTTAATAGAAATATCATAAAAGTACAGTGTTCTTAATTTGATGTCATATGAATTTTTATCTTGAGAGTTTGCAATTCCACAGAAAAATTATAAGGTGTATCTTTGCAGAAGCTTGACATGTTTGTTTTTAATCACATCTTATTTTGTACAAAAAAAAAATTAAACCAGAAAAATATAGAATATTTTTCAGCATTAATTAAAAAAGAAAATGAGCCACCAATAAGATATTTAATTCATCATGTTTTCAAATTCCATCACTGATTTAAAATATAAAAGTGTATTTGAGACATATTTTCCATCACTGTTGATGTAATTAGAAAATAATGTACCGTATGACTTGAAGGATTTATACTGAGGCAATGTTTAATTTTTTTCTTGTAATGGAGGGCAGGATTGATGTTTTAATTATATCTTTACTTTCACTGTACCGAAGATAAGGAGCAGTGATTCAGTGGTAATTGTTAAAGGTTGGATAAATAGAGACGAAGAAAAATTTAGAAATTCTATTATTCAGGAACAATTTATTTCACCTTGGACTTACCACATGTACTCTTTGAATGATGGTTTTGACATCTATCAAGTGATTTTTAGCATGGATTTCTAATAATTAGGAATGACACTTCTGACATACAACTGGGAGCCACAACTGCTGTGAGAGGCACCCATTATTTTGGAATGGCATTTGTAAGGCAGGTACAGCCCTTCTGGACATGTAAAAATGTGCTGCAAAATTTAATTCATCATTAAATAAATAATATTTAATAATGTTAAATAATATTTTAGTCATTAGGTTAACCCAATGTCCACATTTGAAGTTGTCACTGTGGCCTATAAATGCCAGCTACACTTTTCAGCAGATTTGGTCACCAGATTTTATTAACTTTTGATTAGTTTTGACTGTGGTGGGAGTTCAGACCCTGCAAACAGGGTCTGGAGTCAGATCACATTCCAAATTATTGATATTTATGTGCCCAAACTGCCACAAGATAAAGATAAACCACACACACAAACTTGGGATCTCCTTTGCCAGGCTTGACTCAGCCTAAGGCAGACCTGTGTTAATATCTCAAATATTCTAGGAAAGTCTACCTGATATTCAGGTGGATTTTCCTGTGCATCAGTTTCTGCCTGGTGCCTTTCACCCTTTGGCTGATCAGAGCAAAAAAAAGTTTGGGTTTGTGGTAGGAGTTGTTTGGTTTGGTTGAGATAGACATTAGGTTGGTTTTGTTATTTGTTTTTAGGTTGGAAGGAGAGTTTTTTGGGGATTTTTTGTTTTTAATATGTGTTTTTTATAGAGGTGAGTATAATTTTTTAGTGGTTTTATAGGCTGTTAGTTATAGAAATGTTTTTGTATTATATTTGTAGATTTTTAATGTAAAATTATGATATTTTATTTTTGTTTTTGTGAAATATACATGTTAAAAATTATTATAAAATTATATTCTCTATATAATTTTTATTTAGAATAATAAAAGTTATTGAATTAAATAGAAACAAAAATTATATTAATTTTATTTTTAGATTTTTATTATAAACATAATAGAATTTTTATTATTATTTTATTCAATTTTATGATTTAAGATATGTTTTTTTTTCTTTTTAAAAAAGTAAGTTTTTCTTGANCTGATATTCAGGTGGATTTTCCTGTGCATCAGTTTCTGCCTGGTGCCTTTCACCCTTTGGCTGATCAGAGCAAAAAAAAGTTTGGGTTTGTGGTAGGAGTTGTTTGGTTTGGTTGAGATAGACATTAGGTTGGTTTTGTTATTTGTTTTTAGGTTGGAAGGAGAGTTTTTTGGGGATTTTTTGTTTTTAATATGTGTTTTTTATAGAGGTGAGTATAATTTTTTAGTGGTTTTATAGGCTGTTAGTTATAGAAATGTTTTTGTATTATATTTGTAGATTTTTAATGTAAAATTATGATATTTTATTTTTGTTTTTGTGAAATATACATGTTAAAAATTATTATAAAATTNCAGCCTCACATTTTGGAAACAGTTTAAACTCAAGGAATCACTCTGGCCTGCAGCTTCTAATCATGGCAAATCAGGTCTGTTCATAAAAATGAGTTATTTATTAAACTGACAAGAGATAGCAGATGAAATATCTTAATCAGATTTACTTACTCCACAGTGTAAACCTAAAGAACTACCAATAGATTACAGCATAACATACAACAGTGCACTATATCGAGGTAGCTGTATTAAAGATGGCAAAATAAATTGAATTAATTAGGCATCAAATGGAACTTAGCACTGAAATGATGATAATGTACAGATTCCTTCACTTAACCCCACAGAGTAACCACAAAGCAGCGTCCCTACTCATGGGAGAAACTCCACATTCCATTTCCATGGAATGGGCAGAAGATTCCTGCTTGGTGGAGGTTTGCTGTGGCTTTTGTAATGTTTATGAAGTGATGTGCCTGGCTGTCAGAAATCCAGCTTGTCTTGCAGATCTCACTCCAACAACAAGATGGTTTTGGGCAGCTGGAAGATGCCAGACCAGTATTAACTCCAAAATAACCAATAACCATGGGAGCAAAGTAACTCTCTACAGGAGAGCTTTTTTGAGTTATCTGACTGTGTAACAAACAACAGATAAGCTCTTGTGGGGGAATGCCCTGCTACACAGCCTCCTGTTGGGATGTTGGGGAACACAAGACAGATGATGGACTTTGGACCTGGTTAGCACAAGAGATTTGGTAACAGGATGCCTTGGCAAAAGCAAACAGAATTTTGAGAATTAAATCAAGATTGCAAGAAGATCAAATCAGACAGATTTACCAGAAGAAGAAAATTACATCAGACTTCTGCAAGCAAGAGATGTTTAAAATGTATAACTTTGTTTATGTGATCTTTAACCCAATCACTGTAGTAAAACAGTACTAGCCTCCCTAAAATAGTATATAAGCATTTGTATCCCACAATAAATTCAGATTCTGATCACCAAATCAGTCTTCCCTGTCTCTCTTCATTGCTGACAACCTCCCTGCAGACACTTTTACATGGGGATAAGGTCCCCTCTCAGTCTTCTCGAGGCTGGACAGACTCAACTACCTCAGCCTGGCCTCACAAGAGGGATTCTCATTATCTTTGAAGCCCTCCAGTCGACAATGACATAATTTGTGATCATGTGTGTCATGTGTGTTACTCCTATAAAGAAGTTTATTGAAGTTGTAGAGTTCTGTAGGCCTGGAGGAGAGGACCCTGTGGTCAAACCTCATTGTGGTCTGCTCCCTCCTCCTGAGGGGCAGTGAGGGGCAGGTGTCCATCTCTTCACCCTCCTGACAGTGACAGGACTTGAGAAAATGGCTGGAGCTGACTAAGGGGAGGTTTAGGTTAGATATCAAGAAAAATGTTTTCTCCCAGAGGGTGGTTGGGCACTGGAAGAGCCTCCCCAGCGGAGTGGACTCAGCACCAAGTCCATCTGAGCTGCAGAAGTGTCTGGACAATGCTGTCAGACACGTGTTGTGGCTCTTGGCGTGTCCTGTGCAGGGCCAGGAGCTGCACTGGATGGTCCTGGCAGGTCCCTTCCAGCTCAGGAGTTTCTGTGGTTCCATGACCTTGCAGATCAGCCTTGATGACAGCCCATTTGCCAATGTCCTCACAGAACTGTCCTCTGTCATCAGCCCTGGACAGAACGGGTGTGATGCCTCAGGTCTCACAGCAAACCTGCTCTGAAACAAGACAATTATTACTCTTGTGTTAATGAGCAGATTATTTTGACCTTAAATTGGGACAGATCAGCAGCTAACTGCAGCATGTCTGCAGTCACTGATATTATAAGTATCTTGAGTTTACCTCTGGCTTTCAGTTTCTCCAGCTCTTCCCCTGTGCCCTTGCTCACATCCCTGGTTGCCTATTCCCCCTTCTCCATGAAGTTTCTTTCCAAGACACTGAATGTAGATGTCCCAAGGCATTAGAGTTTCACCAAGTTTTAACTAGGCCTTTGTGTTTAGCTGGGCCTCTCCCAGAGGAGATTTTGGGCTGTAGAGAATTGGGGAGAAGGCCAATCACCAGCTAGGAAAGTTCTGAATCTCAGGAGTGAGTCTAATTGCAGAAGTCCTTGTTAGCTCCAGCTAATTGCTCTTAGCTTTTTACCAAACACAAATATTTCCTTTTCTGAATGAATGGCAGGATCACATCAACACAAATTTAGATGAGACTGGGAATACTGCTCTGCTTTGATGCTATACCCTTGTAACATCAGAGCTGGAGAGAGTTAGGAGTTTTTAAAAACTTCAGAACAGCTCCAGGGGCTGTCAGGACATTGCATTGTGTTCATGAGGCCAACACGCACATGCCTCCTAAGAGGCCTGGTTTAACTCTGCCCAGAGATTAACAAATCCCAGGAAAAAGGACCAAAGGGAAGCAAGAATCACTTCCCAACAAGAGAGAGATCATAGGTACTATTCCTGGCTGGGATAAGTTCCTTTAACCAAAGCTATTGCTCAAAAGTTCAAAACCACATGCTCTAGTGTAAAACAAAAATATCTGTAGTAGAACAAGCAGGGCAGGATGTCCTCTTGTATCTCACAGTGTAAAATGGAGTGAATTCAGACTCCTGGGTTTTCCTGAAATCTCCCATTTGCACCCTTTGCTCTTTGTAGTTTTATTGTCTATTTATATTCTCACCTTGATGGCTGACACAGTGATGGCAAAACGTCAATGAGTGTCCTGGAAACACTCAGACCAAACCTCCTCTTTCTCACCATTACCAGTACATCAAAAAGTAGATGAAAATATTTACTCTCCTGACAAGGTGCTGATTCCCTTTTTCTCCTCAGAATCTCCATGTAACCATTAGGGGTTTTCATTGCTAAGCTGTGCTTGCACAGAGCCAAGACCTTTTCTGCTCCTCACAGTGCCCTGCTGGCCAGAAAGGTGGAAGGAAACCTATTGGTGATGAGGAGAGATGGAGAAGACTTTGAGGTGGTCAAAAAATCCGATTTTATTGTGGGATACAAATGCTTATATACTATTTTAGGGAGGCTAGTAATGTTTTACTACAGTGATGGGGTTAAAGATCACATAAACAAAGTTATACATTTTAAACATCTCTTGCTTGCAGAAGTCTGATGTAATTTTCTTTTTCCGGTAAATCCGTCTGATTTGATCTTCTTGCAATCTTGGTTTAATTCTCAAAATTCTGCTTGCTTTTGCCAAGGCATCCTGTTACCAAATCTCTTGTGCTAACCAGGTCCAAAGTCCATCATCTGTCTTGTGTCCCAGTGTCCCAGCAGAAACCCAGCTGGGACAGAGGGATCTTCCACAGCACAGGACATCATGTGCAGTTATGAACTGGGGGAAGAAAGAGGAAGGGAATGTTTGGACTGCTGGAATTTGCCTTCCCAAGTAACTGTTCTATCCATTGGACCTGGATTTATTCCCCATCCTTTTCTTTCTTTGCTGCCCCCATTAACTCTGCTCTGGCCTTACTCTTTTTTTTATCCCTTTGCTGACTCATTTCTGTGATGCATTGTAGTAGGACCCACAAGGAATAATTTCAGATAATTTGCTTTAAGCCATTTACAGCATGGTGTGGCAAGAGCTGATAGGCCTAGAAGCTTGGCTTATAATGTATTGTAATTAAGAAATAATTGGCTTCTGATTGTAATGGCGTGAATTATAACATCTGTATTGTCTCACCCTTCGCACAAGACTGAAAATACAATAAAAGTCTTTAAAGGCCTCTCAGTTGCCCCATCTCTGAGTCAGAAAGGGGATTAATCTGACAGCCAGAAGGTCGAGGGAGGTGTTTCTACATTAATTCATGCCAAGCCTGCTCCTCAGGCTCATTCAGTCACATGCTGTCACCAAGAGTTTCCTCATGTCTGACAACAGTGAAACATCTTTGATCTGGTATACCTGATGCCTTGAGAAGGCTGACCTAGAACAGAGACTAGAGGAGCTAAAGAATAAAGCAGGGATTTATTAGGAGGCCTCAATGGATCCACCTTGGGCAGCACAAGAGCCCAGCCAGGGCTACACCCCAGGTGAACCCACAATGCTCACAAAATGCCCCACTGGTCACGGGGGCTCTCACTTTAATAAGTTCTGCTCTATTTGCACATTGGAGTTCATTGTCCTGTTACAGCTCCAGCCCATGCAGTCCCATCCTTCTTGTTTTTCTCTCTTCAGCCCACATTGTTTGTGCACTTGGGCCTGAGATCTGGATCATCTGTCCTTGGTCCCCAGTGAGAGAAGGAATTGTTTTGTCTCCCTGCTCTGTGCAGAGAGCTCAGCATCCCCTCATATGAAGCCCAGACCCACATACTGAAGCAGCACAGGACCTGAAAAATATAAAAGCTAAAACCTGAGGCATCATATCCATAGTGTAACTTCTGTTTAAGTTCTCCTTTGTGCAGAGTACCCCTGAAGATTGTCTCAAGCTGCTGCTGTTGCTGCTGGCTCCCAGGCAGGGAGAGGCTTGCAATGAACACTACGGGCAGCAGATGGGAGCAGCAGCCTCGATTTGTGCTGCAGGCACCATCTGGAGAGACAGGAATGCCAACTGCTGGAGCTGCTGCTGTGGAAGGAGGAGGTGGGGGAGGCTGTGTGGGGGTGGCTCAGCAGAGTTGCAGAACTGTGTCACAAGCACTGCTGGAGGCGTTTCTGGAGATGGCTTTGTATACAGCTGCAAAATTCACTGGCAGTGGAGAATAGTGTGGTAAGGCTGACCTCTGTCTCCTTAGTTATATTCACTTCTGCATCACAACCTCCTCTGGCCTCATATTTTATCCACTACCCCAATCTAAAGATTGCTACCCTATTCTGGTACATCCACACTCATTATTTAGCCATGTCCATAACAATATTTTAGAAGCCTGGATTTGCTGTGCCCTGGTCCTGTCAAACCTGACCCACAGCATGAATCTCTATTTAGAGGCCATCACTTCCATGCTGAGCCAGTGATTTACCATGCTAGAGGCTAGGTCATCTCAGACTGATCCATCCTGATTCATCTCTGACTTCCTGGCCTGCTCCACCTTATCAGCTTGGCACTTGGCCTGTCCCACCCACAGCCAGTCCTTCTGCAATCTCCAGCTGCTCTGCTCTGGTATGTTCTGCTCTGGTATGGTCTGTCAGTGCTCCACTGCCCTGGGCAGGTTCAGCCACGTGCCTTCTCCTCCTCCAGGTGTCAATTAAAATGCACAGCCCCCTGTTCCCTCAGTCAGAAAACTCATTCTTGGGAATTCTTTTGGATGCATCACTCTGAATCTCCTTCAAACACTTGGATGACAGAGTCTGCCAGGGAGTGAACCTGACTTCTGAAGGCAACAGGCCATGATTCCTGTCTTGTGTTCCCTGACTACAAATCCACCTCTATTTCACATTCCTGCAAGTATAAAGAAGTTTGTAATGGATTTGTATAGATTTGTAAAGGCTCTAAGTAGAGTGTATACCTTATGTATAAAACAGCACCAATTTAATGCAACAATTTTAAGATTTATTTTGCTATGAAGAGCAGTTTACATCTTCATTCTCCTTCCAGAAATTCTAAGGCTTCATGAGCCTTTGTCTTACACTGCCAATACTCTGTTAGTGTCAGTTGTTTAAAGATAAGGGTTTCTGGAGGTGGCATGACTTTTGATAGGGAGACAAACAAGCAGAAAATAAATTATTCCCATGGAGAGTATGGACCATAACTTTTACTTATGCCTTGCCCTAGTCCATTTAGTTTAACAAAATGACAAAACTGGAAATCTGAATGCACATATTTTCCTTTGCAGAGTCTGTGTGGACAAACACGGGGAGCTGAAAAGATCCTGGACATTTTTTCTAGGTGGTATGGCCTACAAAGAAACACAAGGAAATGAGCAGTTCCATTTTTCCTTTTCAATTCTCTTTTAAACTCTGAAAGGCATCCTGGTTCAGCCTTACTCCTAGGTTAGGAGCTGCTAGAAAGGAAGGGATGGGATTGTTTTCAAGCTCAGAACGATTTATTGCTCAGACAAACATCAGTCTCAGAGGCTGTGAGATTTTAGAGGAGCAAGGATTTGGCCATAGCTCAAGAGTAGTCACAAGTTTCTTCCTTACAAGGCAATATAGAACTTTCTAACCCAATAGATAGTTGCCACAGGATTTATTTTGCTTTTCTAACCTATCCCCTTTACTCACTTCTGCTTCACTGAGGATACTTTTGTCCAGTGAGCTTCTGTCTCACATGCACACATTGGCTTCTATTATAACTTCTAAACTCTCAGCTTATTTTATACAACCACACCCTTACACTGTACCCCTTCACCATCTTATCAGTAGAGTTTCTCACTTACTTAAGGCATATTCTCACCTTCAACTATAGAAACATAGGTTTATGATTTTTCTGCTTAATGTCTGTGTATTGCATTTTGACATCAATCTAAGCTTCTTTTAAGGCTGCAGGAAAATCCTTCAGAATCTGTGGAAGTTTCTGTTTTTCTGATTCCCACAAGGAGCCATGGAGACTTTGTGCACTGTTCTAACTTTCTGTTTTGAGATAATTTTTTCAGTGTAACTCAGTGACACATCCCAGCTCACTGCCTGGCCTGACAGATTGTGTCAGTTCTTTGTTCCTTCCTCTCCAGCAGAACCCCTCACCATCACCTGCACACATCCTCATTACTGGGTCCCTGTAGCTCTTCCTGTACAGGGGGTAGGAAATACCACAGCAGTGAGTTACAACATCCACTGTGGGAAATGGATTTGTAGGGAATTCTCCAAGCCTGGCAGAAGGCTCACACAGTGTGCATCTGTGTGCAAACCTGGAGATAAGGAATGCTGACTGAGAAATGCCATGGAATAGGACAGACATTGCTGAGAGAGAAATGGAATAGAAACAAGTTTCAAAGGATGGCCTTGCAAATAACACTAGATACTTTGGAGAAATAAAACTATGAAAGATGCATTGTAGTAGGACCCACGAGGGGTAATTTTAGATGATTGGCTTTAAAGTATTTACAACATTTATAGCAAAAGCTAATAAACCATGAAACACTTATAGTGTATTGTAATTAGGAAATAGTTGGCTTCTGATTGTGATAACATGAATTATAATATCTGTATTGTCTCACCCTTCACATGAGACTGAAAATGGAATAAAAGTTTTAAAAACACCTCTCAGTTGCCCCATCACTGGGTCAGAAAAGGGATTAATCCAACAATCCACACCCCATTCCAGCTCTGATAATGGAAGGCCTTGGCATTGCAGCAGGCCTGATGATGTGTGTCAGGTTGTCCAGGAGGCTAAACCATTTATTAACCTTTACAGATTGATTTTTTTATTACCAGTGGAACTAGATTTTGAAAGCTAGTAAGGCTAAATCTCACAACAAATCTTTATACTCTCTTAAAAGTTAAATTGCAACTCAGCACAGACTCTCTATTATACCATCCTTTGCAGCCAGGTGTTTGACTGAATGGAAATAATAGAAAATTACATTTACTCTGGCCTAATCTGTTCTGCTGCATAGTGTTGCTCTGGCCCAGGTACAGAACTCTGCTGAAGTCTGTTCTATTCATGCAGCTGCAGTACATTTTGCCATGACCCACCCCATTAACCCTCTTTCCTGGCCAGGTTTGACCCCAGCACAAGGCAGGAATTTGCACAGTGCAAGGATCAGCCAAATTTTCTTACCTTGATAAGATGAGGGCTACTAAGGCAGAGAATGTGGTAGTCCTTACTCAGAGTTGCCAACTCAGCTCTTCTCTGTGCATTGTGAGTTCACTCCTGTCTGGGAAACCTGATTCCAGTTTCCAGAGGCATTGGGCAAGGAAGCTCCAAGGATAAGAGAGATCTGACAGTCCTCAGGCTGTTCCAGGGGAGTGGGGCTGTTGAACCTGTGGAGGTCTTTGTTCTCCACGGGGGAGTGGGACCCTTGCAGTGTCCTGCTCCCAGGGGGTCAAGTTTCACAGGTTAAACCTGTTTGGCAGTGGCAGAGTCACTGGGAAATCAGACAGCAACAGAAGATTAGGCCTCACAGAGGGGAAATGCTGCAAAAAAAATATTAACTTACCCCCTCACCCAATTCAGCCCTCTGATTTCATTGGACCATCATCATCTGTGCTTTCTGAAGTGATTCAAAAGGGCTGGTTCACACCAGAATTGACTTTCTCTGAGTCTTACAACTCAATCTGTGTCCTGTTCCATTAATCTAAAATTATTTGATTACTTTTGCCTAAATATGCTAACTCAATTCCCCAGAATGCTTCAGCTGAACTTTCACACCAATCTTTATCTGAAAACTCTTCATATCACACAGATTCCTCTTGCCTGGCCCTTTTTCAGTAACCTTTTACTGCCCAGTCCTTGGACAAACCACATTTGAGCACGATGTTGTCTTCATGTTTGGTTTTCAAATCTGGGAAGCCACTCTTAATGCAATAAAGCAGATAACACCATTAACAGACCAAACAGGATTTATGGAGCAAATAACAACACTTTCATAACAGATATTATGACAAAGGTATAACCCAGACAAATGAGAGGTAGTCCTGTCCACTTTAACCTCCTGCACAGCCTGGTTTGCTCACGTGTCCTAAGTGTAGGTCAGTCTCTCTACCTCCTGTTTAATTTGTGCTTGACTTTGTTTGATGCCTCAGGTTTTAACTTTTATATTTTTCAGATTCTGTGTTGCTTTAGTGTGTGGGTCTGAGCTTCTTATAAGGGAATGGTGAGCTCTCTGCACAGAGCAGGGAGATAAAACAATTCCTTCTCTAGCTGGGGACCAAGGACAAATGATCCAAATCTCAGGCCCAAGAGCACAAACAACGTGGGCTGAAGAGAGGAAAACAAGGATGGGACTTCATGGGCTGGAGCTGTATTTGGACAACTCCAATATGCAAATGGAGCAGAACTTACAAAAGTCTGAGACCCCGTGACTGGTGGGGCATTTTGTGACCATTTTGGGTTCACCTGGGGTGTAGTCCTGGCTGGGCTCTTGTGCTGCCCAAGGTGGATCCATTGAGGCCTCTTAATTAATCCCTGCTTTATTCTTTAGCTCTGTCCAGTCTCTGTTCTAGGTCAGCCTTCTCAAGGCATCAGTTAAGTTGCATTTTTACAACATCATATTTTAATAGAAGCACTTTCTCTGATCCCTTTGGCAGGGGTTCTTTGGGCAATCTGAGTTACCCATTCCTGACAGGAGTAAGCAAGAATAAAACAGATGGACTTGCTCTTGCTCCTGTGGCCTTTTCAGTGGCCCACAGCAGCACAAGGTTGTGACTACAGCTGTGTAACAAGATTGGTTTGCCCCAATTTTTTCTTGTGTACATAATTTTCAGTTATTTGTCTATTATCATTTCCATTGAGAGCAATAGAAAACTTCAATGAAGTCATTTGGCTAATGATTCCATTGTTAAAATATTGCTGTATCTGAAGATCCAGCTAATACTGAAAAAGGAAAGTTGAAAAGCTTCAAATATGACTTAATTTTATTTTGATAGTCCACATACACTTAGGATTTATAGAATCACACATATTTTTAGTTAATCAGATAGTTCTATAACTTGCACAATGAGGAAGGGGCTTTTATTTTGTCAGAAATTAAGGAGTAAATAATTGAAGCATACTAGTAATGTATCGTTCAAATTCTTAAATTATCACATTGTTAAGACATCTTTTCAGCAAATAATATAAGACAGCAGAAGACAAGTATAATTGCAGACCCTAATCTGTGGGGACCATTTGTAAATTTGCAAACTGACTTTATTCAGATCCTAAATATAGTCATTTTGAGTATGTCCTTGTCAATTTTGCTATATTCTCAGGATGGCAAGAAGCCTGTGCTTGCAAACATGCAGAAAGAACAGTTGAAAAGCAAAAAGTTGAAATAAATTTTCAACAAAATTTCAATAAAAGTTGCTAATAAAAGAAATTTCTGGGTTTAGTAGCCTCTAGCTAAGGAGACCACCGGGCTAAGAAAATGTGTGCAGTCTTACAAACAGAGGGAAACTTCCTTTGCCCATTTCCCTCAGTTTAGTGGGGCTGTTAAGAGGAAAGGCCTGACATTCTTTGTTGAGGAGCTTGCCTCTGGCTGTGCTGGTGCACAGGGCACATCCTCTTCACCTGGATGCTGCTGGAGCTCAGCTCTGTGTCCCAGTAGTACTCTGGGGACAGCAGGCGAGTGGGCTTGTGCTGCAGGAGGTACCTGTTGAGGTGGCTCTCATGGTGCCAGGGACCCTCAATGCCATTTTCTCTGTCCTCCACCAGCCCTGCAGAGCAGGCTCGGGTCAGTTTGTAGACCTCGGACACGCTGCCCCCATAGAAGCTGGCTGTGTAGTAGAAGTCCCCTTGTCCCTCAGGGATGGCAGATTGTGACCCAGGGTGTGTCTCAGAGGCTTTGTTCTCCTGCTGTGGGGTGACCTGCCAGGAGCTGATGGTGGCCACCAGGGCATCGATGATCTCCACGCCGATGTGTGCCAGGAGCTGGCTGTCGATGTCCATGGAGTACAGGTAGTCCACCTCGTGCTGGAACTGGCTCTGGATGTAGGAGCTGATGATGTCCATACGGCTGCTGGAGATGTCCTGCCACCTGGGGTCATTCTGGACAGGGATGACAAACAGGTGGTTCTCAGGGGCCATCTGAAGGTGGGAGATCTTCTCGGGATTGTCTGTGAACAAGTAGAAATTCACGGGGTGCCCAGCAAGGAAGTACTGGTTGGCAGAGCTCATGAACCCTTCTATGAACTGGACATATCTAAGAGACATGGAAAGGAAAAGAATGGAGAGGCTCCTCCTGCTGAAGAATGACAGCTTTTCAAATTCATTTTATTTGTCTTTTCTATCTGTTGCTCCTTCTTACGATGTTAGTGCTCTTTATTTAACAGAGCTGCTGCCCTTCAGACCTTCCCCATGCTGCTGCACATTTACCACAGGAGTAATAAACATTTTTAGCTTTCACTGTGCACAGAACAGGTACCTTCCACCCAGTGCTGCTCTCTAATATCACTCCATAATGTAAATACTTCCTCTCATCCCTCCCTGCCACTCTTTCTGCAGTGGAATATTTTCACTTCCTAGAGAGGATCATAGAATCAACAGAGAATCATGGAATGGTTTGTGTTGGGAGGGACCTTAAAGACCATTTCATTCCCCCCCCTGCCATGGACAGGGACACCTTCCACTATCCCAGATTGCTCCAACCAAGCCCTGTCCAACCTGGATTTGGGCACTTCCAGGGATCCAGGGGCAGCCACAGCTTCCCTGGGCACCCTGTGCCAGGGCCTGCCCACCCTCAAAGGGAGGAATTTCTTCTTAATATCTGATCTAAATCTACCCTCTTTCATTGCAAAGCCATTCTCCCCCATTTTGTCACTACCCACCTTTGTAAAAAATCCCTCTCCCCTTTCCTGTAGGGCCCCTTTAGGTACAGGAGGGGCTCCAAGCTCTGCCTGGAGCCTTGTCCTCTCCAGGCTCAACAACCCCAACTCTCTCAGACTATTTTAATAGGAGAGGGCCAAAATTATCAATTAAATAGTTTTGACTGCCTTCAAGTACCTGAAGTCACTGTGTATCTCTAAGATGCCACTGGAGACAGAGGGTATAGAAATAGAGTACAGCTCTTCACTCAGAAACTCAAAAAAGAACCTTCCCAAGAACATATAAGCTGTAACAGCATGATTAATATTTTTACTAGACCTAATATTTTACCTTTAAACTCTTACAGAATCCAAATAAAATCTCAACTTCACAGAATTTTTCTATTTTTTAGTGCAGGATAGAGGGAAAGCTTGTTGTTAGAAATGTAGCAGCAGCTAGATTTTTTCATTTCAATGGATCAAAATGCTAGTTATATTTCCAAGGATATTTTTTGTCCTATTCAAAGCAATGTCCCAGCCACTACCTTACTTTGGAAGGTGACACTGACATGTCACATTTCTCCCAGTCTACAGCAGCTCACTTTCAGTCTTTGGAATGTTCCTCACTTGTGCTCCACGAGCAGTATTGCAGAGAGGTTTAACTATTTGACAAGAAATAAATGACAAACCAATACTTTTCAACAGCAAAAGTGACCACTCCAGTGACCAGGTTCTTCTGCAGATATTGAGCATCCAGGATGTCTCTGCTGAATGTGCCTTCCCAGACAATTGGAGCCAGCCATGGTGTCAACACCAGCACATCCCGTCTCCTGCAAGGGGTTGGGAATGAAGGCAGGGTTTAGATGGCCCAGGAAATTCAGGAAGACAAACCCAGATGTAACACTGAATTAATCATTCCAGTCTCCCTTTGAAATCACTAGGGGTGAAGAAAGTACTCTCTGAGTAATTAAAAAAAAAAAACAACCACTTTTTTTTTTTTTGTTTGTTAAAGCAAAATCTGAGATATCAGAATAAATCACACCAGACTCCATTTTCTTCATGGTGGGAAAAGTCCATTTTTTATTCACATTACTCGTTTTTATACATTTTTACAGACCTTGTGCATGACTCCAATTGGTTAGTACCTCCTTGTTACTTTATGTAGTAGCTTACTTGTTACTACTAAGCTACTTACAAGTAGCTTACTTGTTACTTTATTGTTTAGTAAAAGGTATTTTACTGGTCTATCAAATCTCTCTACTCTTCAATTGTTTACATATTTTCTTCACTGGTTCTCATGGGATAGATTTAACGATTCTGCAGGTGCTGGGTGTTTTTTACCCAGGAATATATTGTTAATGCTAATGAACTGCTCACACCAGGATTGCTTTTACATGGGAACTTGCAAAGTGTTATCTTGACAAGGCCAGCCACTGATTTTACAGAGCAGGCTTGATGTTATGAGGCCTTTCTTTATAATTTTTCTACCTTACTGCCACATGGAGCCACCTTATCCATAGGTGTCTGTCCTTGATTTTCACCCACCAGCTCCCAAGCTGTCAGTGGCTGTCACTCAGAGGCAGCTTTTCCCAATCCCTTCACACAGAGCACAGCACATCCTCCCATTGTTCCAGCCTGTCTCTCCTGGAAAGCTCTCAGCCCTCAGCTGCAGTGCTCCAGATGTGCAGCTCTCCACCGTGATAGTAATTAATAATTATGAATAATTCTTAAACATGCAAGACTAAAGATACCCAACAAAGAATTTATGTTGTCTAAAAGGCACCATTTAACAGATGTGTAAAGGCAGGAAAAGTTTCATTCATGTGACCATTCAGGCTATTTCTCAAGAAACTTGAATTCATCCACTGGTTGTAGCACATTAGGTAGGCAGATTCCTATTTTCTCTCTGAGAAATATCCCTCTTAAGGAAAATGGCTGAAAGACTTCATGGTTGCTTGCTTTCTGCCATCATAATTCACATCTTCACATTCAAATCATCACAGATTTCTGCTCCTTCCCTGTGCCTTGATGGAGGCTCTTCAGCTGGGCTGTTGATCTCCTCCTCCTTTGGAAAGAGGAGGAGGAGATCCCTAATTTGCTCCCTAATTCCTTTGGGATGATGGACAGGTATTTCCCTGATGCTTCCTAGGGTGTTGTTTACTGGTTTATCTCAGAAGAACATCCTCTTCCCACTGGGAATGGAGTTTAGAGCTCTGCTAATAAGGTCAGCTATTGCTGCTGGAAAGGAAGGGATGGGATTGTTTTCAAGCTCAGAACGATTTATTGCTCAGACAAACATCAGTCTCAGGGACTCTGAGATTTTAGAGGAGCAAGGATTTGGCCATAGCTCAAGAGTAGTCACAAGTTTCTTCCTTACAAGCCAATATAGAACTTTCTAACCCAATAGACAGCTGCCACAGGATTTATTTTGCTTTTCTAACCTATCACCTTTACTCACTTGTGCTGCACTGCAGATACTTTTGTCTAATGGGCTTCTAACTCACATGCACACATTGGCTTCTATTATAACTTCTAAACTCTCAGCTTATTTTATACAACCACACCCTTACACTGTACCCCTTCACCATCTTATCAGTAGAGTTTCTCACTTACTTAAGGCATATTCTCACCTTCAACTATAGAAATATAAGTTTATGATTTTTCTGCTCAATAGCTGTATATTATATTTTTACATATAATTATATATAATATAAATATTATATAAGCATATATAATACAAATATAATATATTTAGATAAATAAATGTATTCATTCATATTTATATATTTATCTATAAATACATATTTACATATAAATACATAAATATATTATAGAAATATATATAAAATATAATTTACATATAATAGAATCTAAACTTCTTCCAAGGCTGCAGATCAAATCCTTCTGGAAGTTTCTGTTTTTCTGTTCCCACAGTCAGCCAGGCTACTTTCCAGAGCAGATGGGAGGGATTGCTCTGCCCTGTGCTGAACAGTCCCAGCTCCCTCAGCCTT
>VZRH01000798.1:107804-119727 GCA_013397555.1 Urocynchramus pylzowi
CAATCAGAGTGATGAAGCACCACAACACAGTCCTAGAAAGGTCAAGAAATCTCTGTCCTTTAAGCTTTGCAAAGCTTGACCTGACAAGTCCCTGAAAAAACTGACCACCCTGAAATATGTTTGTGACAGCACAGTGAGTTAAAATACTCTGGAAGTAAAGTTCTGTATTTCCAACCCAAGTTTTTGTATGATTTTTTGATCTGGATGTCAAATGGAAAAGCCTGTGGCATCTCAAACTGCAATAGAAATTGATGTTTAGGGAAGTGCACTGTATTAAAAAATTCAGAAAATTTATATAACAATAAAACTCAGTAGACCCTTGCTGGTATTCCTTCATTGTTCAGTGTCTCAGAAAAGAATCTTCAGAGTTTTTTGTACTCTGCATGGAATCACAGAGGAAACAATAACATCCCTCCTCTTTCTGTGATTGCTTCCATTGGGAGACTAGCTACAGTTTCTGAATCAGACCTCATGAGACACCACAGGTAAATAGAGTGTTGATTTCTCTGTGCTGGTATAAATCACAGCACTGACATATCAGTCCACACTTCAGCTGTACCCTACTGATCACATTCTCCAGGACCAGCTAAGGCAGTGGATTCCCACTACAGAAGGTTGAGAACAGTTTTGTTTTTAACAGCACAGGCTGAGCCATTCTTATTTTTGAAAGATTAATCTGAGTTAGCTGCAAAGAAACCAGACACAGAATTATAATTTGCTTGCACTTATGCTGTATCTGAGATGCTCTGTGTACCATCTCCATAGACTTTGTGTGGATGTAAGTGTGCTCAGAGCCAGATACAAAAACCTCTAGTGGGCTCCTTCAGATGTGTTTGGAGGGTTTTTTACTATCAAAATGCATATATATCCTTGTGGTGCTTCACATTTCTCTTACAGTTCATGGAATATATGTGATATAACTTTAGAAATGTTTAGATATAGAAACTAAAACATTGAAAATGTGAATGTCTATCTATAATCTCATAACCTGTCACTTCTTTATACTGGATGGAAAATATATTAGCATCATTCATCATTTGTCTAAGGTGAGACAAGATTTGTAATGTATATTTATCTCCATGAAATGTAAATTTAAAAGCATGCTTTAATTTTTAAAATGAAAAATTCTGAATTGAGCAGATAAATTTCATGAAGTTCATTTCTAAAAACCTAGCAAAAAAATGTCTGAGCTTTTACAGTCTTTAAGTGGTGGTGTAACTTATGGCTATGAATTTAAGCCTGGTAGTTAGGTGTCATTGTATTAATTTATTGCAGGTGGATAAGGTTCATCTTTCTTCTTCAGAATGGGTGGGAGGAATGAAACCAAAGTCATGTATTTCATTCTCCTGGGTTTTCCCACCACTGGTGAACTGCAGCTGCTTCTCTTCTCTGCTTTACTTCTGGCTTATTTATTAACTGTGTTGGAAAACTTCCTTATCATTTTCATCATCCGAAATAACCGCAGCCTGCAGAAACCCATGTATTTCTTCCTAGGGAATCTGTCTTTCTTAGAGATCTGGTATGTTTCTGTCATTGAGCCAAAGATGATCATAGATGTCCTGTCTCATGACAAAAGGATCTCGTTCCAGGGGTGCATGGCACAGCTGCATTTCTTTGTGACTTTTGTTTGCACTGAGTATGTTCTGCTGGCTGTGATGGCCTATGACCGCTTTGCGGCCGTATGCAAACCCCTCAGGTATCCCCTCGTCATGAGCCACAAGTTCTGTGCTCAGCTGGTAGCTGGCTGTTGGCTGTGTGGTTTGACCACTTCTTCCATCAAGCTGAGCTTTATAGCCCGGCTCTCATTCTGTGATGTGGACAAAATCAATCATTATTTCTGTGACATTTCACCCCTCCTCAACATCTCCTGCAGCGATTCCTCTTTGGCTGAGCTAGTGGACTTCACCTTGGCTCTGCTGGTCATCATGGTGCCTCTGTGCACTGTGGTGGCCTCCTATATCTGCATCCTGTTCACTGTGTTGAAGATTCCTTCTTCCCAGGGGAGGCAAAAGGCCTTTTCCACCTGCAGCTCCCACCTGACCGTGGTGATTTTGTTCTACTCCACCACTCTTTTCACCTACGCCCACCCTAAGCTCATGTACACCTATCGTGCCAACAAGCTGGTGTCAGTCCTGTACACAGTGGTTGTGCCACTTCTGAATCCTCTCATATATTGCCTTAGAAACAAAGAAGTCAGGGTTGCCATGAGAAAGACTTTTACTTGCAGAAGACACACCAAAGAAATCAACTGAAGAGTCCCAGAGCAGGGGCTTTGCTCATGAAGATCAACTGGCAGCACTGAGGAGCTGAAGTCAGGAGGTCCAAACCTTAATCCATGCAAACACTACTCATATTTATTAAACTAGACCTTGATATATCTATGTATATACTATGGTTTTGACTTGAGATGTGTGGGTTTGGGGTTTTTTTGCTTGTTTTCCCCCTAAGAATCTATGCTGTCACCCTTCCTTAAAAGTTTCCAGCTGAATGACTGCTCTGTTTTTAAAGATGTTTGAAAATACTAGAAAATGAACCCCAGATTTGTTTGCTCCAGATGGAATAGAGTCCAGAAAACATTGTAAAATTCATGTGAAAATCAGCTATCTATGTGCGATTTATTTAGTCCAAGATTTTGTTATTATCCATTGAGAGAAATAGGCAGTAGAAAAGGATGGGTAACTGTAACATTCTTAGTTACCTGGTGTAGAACAAAAGGAACCATCCTCTGAAGAAGAAAATTTTTCAAATATGGCATTAAGAAGGTATAATGTGAGTAGCTCATGGTATTCACATGGTACAGCTCCATTGTCACTTGGCCTCTGTCTCAGCTCCACAACAGGACCAAGGTACCCTAAATAACCTCATTGCACACCAAATAATGTCTTTCATGAAGGAATTCAGACAAAAGATAAATCACTTCAATATTTCCTTCAGGCTGCAAGAGCCTTGAATCCAGCAGTATTTCATCAGGAGTAATGATCTCATGCAGGAGTCTGGAAACACAGCTGGTGAATCTGAGCTAAACATGGATTGTCTGTGAGAAAATCTGATTATCAGTTAGAAATAAAATGGTGCCTCTAAGAAAACTGCTCTGTGTTCAGAGTTTCACATTGCTTCAGAACTTTTAATACTCTGTAATACACAAACAAATAAATAAATCTGTTAGCAGAGTGCATCTCCATGTGACCATATTAAATCTGGATTTAGTTTATGACTAAGACCATGGTATCTGATATTCTGTGCTCTGTACTAGCAAAATATTCACTTCCCCAGTTTGGCAGATGAAACATTCAGATTTCCAGGGAAGAAACCTGGAAGTAACTTGCCTGTGCAAACTGTGCCATGTATTGCCAATTGTTTCAAACAAGACCTTTTTGAGGATTTGAGCACAATGTTAAGGAGAGATGTCAGAACAGCCTGAAGTTAACCATAGTGGGGAGCTCTCACCAGAAATTCAGGGTGCTGGCTGTAATCCAGGTATTAGCAGAAAATCTGCTATGAGAAAATAGGTAATTGACACAAAGTGAATATACATTACAATATGAACCATTGTAAAGGAACAACAAAAAATACTCCAGTAGTGCTTTAGATTTGCATTAAAAATCAAGAGCCACAGATACAGCTAGATATGAATTCTTCTAAAAATACCTAAAATTTAGACATGTCTATTTAGACATCTAAGCAAACTACCCTCAGCTACTACTCATGGATATGGACTATCACCCTATAAATGTGTTATTATCCATAACATATATTTTTATGTTCAGTAATCTCCAAGAAAATGGGGGTCACACCTAAGGGTTTCTTTGGAAGGGACACCCCTTTCTTCTTTTTCCTGCAGTTTTTATTGCTGAGCATGGTGCCAATGCTCTGGAATGTCTCTCTGGTCAGCTGGAGTCAGCTGTCCCAGCTGTGTCCCCTCACAGCTCCTTGCTCCCTCCCAGCCTGTGCCAGCACTGTTCAGCAATAACTGAAACATTCCAGAGTTCTCAATATGGTTTTTATCATAAATCCAGAATTTAGTCCCATACAAGCTACAGGGAAGTAATTTAACTCTATCCAAGACAAAATCAGTACAGCATCAGGCTTGCTTCATTCTTACTGCAATATATTAAAGTACTGATACACCAATAATCACCATCTATTTCTTCTCTTATTTCAGTTTTTCATATATAAAGTGCAAACCATAGCATTTCAGAACTCCTTAGTGAGTTTTTCATTGAAATTTTGCAAGGTGTAAAGTTCCTTTAATACAGTGATTTGGCTACACACATTGACTGGTTTTAAAGCACTGAGAGAAAGTCATTGTTTTGAAATAATGTCAGGAAAATCCTTCAAATACACTGTGAAGAGGATTATCATCTAATTATTATGGGGTTTATGTACACTAATAATAATATTGTTAGACAACCTGAAATAAATAATTCATAACCTATTTAACAGGGGTTCCTTAGGGAAGGAGAGAACACAGAAAAGTCTTACACAAACACAAATCTTTTGAGAATGCAAATTCTCTCTTGATTCTAAGTTTATTTCTGGAAGTTTTCCTAATAAACACTTTCACAAAGTCAAGTTTGGGTGCCTTTAAAGTACTGTAAATAAGTCACTATCCACAAGTAAAGAAGGTAAGATTAAGTCCAATCTTAGCTTTTGAGAAACCTTCCTTCTCTCTTAATCTCACCCTCTGCCTCCAGGAGCTGATAAGAATGTATGCAAATATAAGACAGTCTGGGATTAGAAGACATTGATCAATTGCCAGTCATAAAATTTGGGAAGCCATTATATCAAGAACAGAAACATCTATTTCATACAGATTTATTTAAAACCACATGCCAAAACAAAGAAAATTTAATATAGTGTACTGTAACTAAATGTGACACTCCTGTGCTGAGAAGAATGCAAGTTTGCTTTTTGAAAAACAGCCACATTCTAGGGTGTGTGAGATTCCCAAACAGGAGTTGTGAGATGCTTTTTCCCTTCCTGGAGTGGATGCTGCACTCCAGAGCAGTGTTCCCTTGGAGGCTGGGCCCTCACCTGAACCAGACTTCTAAAGTTTCAGAGGTGAGTGCACTCCTGGAGTCAGAGAAGAGAACACATTTGGTGAAAACTTGCTTTTGGTTAGAGAAGGGAAGCACTATTGCTTGGGGAGAAGGCAAGGGTGTCTGTTCCATTTTGATAATCTGGAAGGATGTGGAAGAGGTGTTACAGTGACTTCTGTGAGCCAGAGAGAAGTTTGATCAGAGGATCCATGTTTACCCCTGAAAGAATTTTCTACCAAGGTCACTGACATAGAAACCAAGAAAGAAATAAAGATAAATAAGAGAAATTTGCAACTGCCTGTTCCAATCAGCACTTTGTTTGTCTCTGGTGGCCTGTGAGTAAAGTGTAAACTTAGGAGTTTTGTAAGAATGTATGAAAAGCATGAAAGCTATAACAAAAACAGTTTGAAGCCTTCTGAAAATGGAGTGTGTTCTTTGTGTTGTCTCTGTCTCAACTATGACAGAAGGAAGCAGATTCTCATGGCTAATGAGGTCTTGATTAGGTCCACAGTGCTTTGCTTAGCAGAAAAAAATCTACAAGGGGCAGGAAGGGTTCTGCATAAAAAGCAGTGGAAAAAGTAGGGGTAGAACACACACAGAAACAGCTTTACACTTTATTGTTTGGGGTTTATTCCTTATTATTTTATTCCATCTATTCCTTATGGTTTTCTTCTTTTGCAGGCAAAGAAAAATGGCACGAGGGAAAAATATCTCATTTGAGATTTCAGATGTCTGCTGTGAAGGTCCAGTACTCTGGAAACGGAATCCCTGGTGTTTTTTATGTACACCTATTAAAGTATATATAAGCAACATGCTAAGGAGAGTGCCCTTAGCAGCAGTCAGAAGAAAGGCCAATGATATATTGATTACAAGACACTACTGGAAAACCAACTGAGTAGAAAAAATGTTCAGTATTTTTTGGCAATGTGTTCAAGAAACCTGAATTCCAAAAAACCAAACCTGGCTTTATAAACTGTATTACAAGGTATGTGTATTGTGTGGAATCTGAGCTTTGCTTTGTTAAATGTAGTGACAGAACTGGACTAAAAGTTGCTGTCTTTTTTTCATGATATAGAATGTAGTAATCAGGGCTTATGTACACAGTTAGTTCTTCTGGAAATTAAGTACATTAACAGAAAGCCAGTATTTAATGTGTCTCCATTCCAGACTTTCTATTTGATCAATCAAGAGACAGACAATTCCAGAGAGTTCTCAGGTGAATCAAAAATCTTCCTCTCCCACTGGCTAAAAAGTATCTCCAGCATCTTCATTCTTATCTGAGGTTTTTGTTAGCCTCTTAAAAAAAGACATTTACTTAAAGCAGTAGTAATTGCTATTTCAATTAACAATTTTGGATAGGATGCAGGATATCCTTCAATGGACAGTATGTTTGATTATCATGAAATTATTTATTAAGTTTACATCTATTACACTTAAATCATTGACACTTACACATAAAACCAGCACAAAAATAAGAATTTAAAAATAAGGTCAAATACATACGCCAAGACCACACACCTGTTAAATGGCTGACCATAATGACACAGGATTTTGACATTTTCTTTTATATTATTGTGGACAAAAGTATCTCTTTTTTTAATTCTCTTCTGGGTGGCTTTGTTCCTTTTCTAACAAAGACAGCTACTTCTAAGAGACTGTTTTTCCCCTGTTTTGAACAGGTAGGGTGAGACTAGAAGAATCACACAGTGGATGCATCTGTTTAGATCTTGGACAATAGAGAAGCTTTGGGAATTGTGGAAGCTGTAATGTAACATTGTGTAAAATTGTGTAACAAGCTTGAAATGGCTTTGACTGGACACTTGACCTGACTGCCTAAAGCTGAGCTCTCTGCACACAAAAATCCCCAGGAAAACTCGCCAAAATATTTGATGAGCAAGGTTATGCAAAGAGAAGTTCTTTCTCCAAATTTATTTCCCTTTCCTAAGACTCGTGGGTAAATAAGAACAAAGGATTAAATAGAACAAAGAATTAAATGTATTAAATACCTTCTGAGGGTACCTAGAGGTAGGTTACATTTCAAAGACCATGGAGGGATAGGTGGAGAAATGTGTTAAAAACTAATTCAATGCTTTTAAAAGATTAGATACATGCTGGTTAGGAAAAATTATTTAATGAAAACGATAGCAAACCAAACAAAATACCATTTCTGTCACTCAGTTTTTTACATCTACATCCACCTTTTCACAGACAGAACAGCTGTACTTCCCTTTAGATCAATGGAGAAAACCAGAAAATCTTAAAATATGATTCATACCTTCTACAGTAAATGTTCTAAAGCTGCAGTGTTTATCTCTGGCCACTGAATTTAAAGGCATCCAAACTGAGTTCCAATGTCGGCATCAATCCACAGAATATATTCAAGCCAAGGTGAGAGGACAGCTAGCTTATGTAAATAAAATTAATAGAATTGAAAAGGAATTACTTGAAACATTCTGTCAATTAGTCAATTTTTAACATACTGAGTGAATTAATATTTTAGTACAGAAAACTTATTTCAGAAATCTCAACGTCTGAAGGGGTTTTTTCCAAGTATTTTTAGAAAAGAAAAAACTCAGTTTCTCACACGAAAAAATGTGTGTTTTTTAAAATAATAGACTTGGGTTTTTTAAAACAATTATCCACATTATTTTAATATATTTCTTGGCTCGTATATATTTTCAATTGTTTTGCATCATCTGAAGAAGCGTGTTCCCTTGTTCTTTTGTTTAGGGGAGAGCAGTCTTTTGTGGGTTAGTTGCAATCTTAGTATAAGATTTTTTTCTGCCCAGTTAAATCTGAAATAGGTTTTCAACTGTAGAATGAAATGTCTGTTTCTAGTTGGTAGTAAAGTTTATTAAATTAAAATAGGCTGGATAAACTGCATGCGGAATGTTTCTTTATACTGAAGATAATATTACAGGATAATTAATTTACAAATTATCCTGTAATAGTTGACAAAAATCTGCAGATATGATATATCAATAAATTTTATACTTTTCTCCATCTCTCTCTATATTCAATTTTATTAATTAATAATTTATATTATTATATTTTATATTATTCTAATTAATTATATTTATTTTAATTATTTTGTCATATATTATTTTAATTATATATTATTTATGTTATGTTATTTTAAATTGTTTTAATATTTTATATAATACATAAATATAAATATTTATGTATTATAAACATATAATACATAAGTATAAAATATTTTAATATTTTATATAATTTATAATACATACAATTTTATTAATTTATATTTCTTATGTTTCATATATCTCATTGTTTGTCTTATTCTTCTATAATTGCTTCTCTAGGGAAACTATCTGCAATCTACTGCATCCTAATTTCCTTTTGGAAAGGAAAGATGGAGAACCACACCAGGATAAGTGAGTTCATTTTGGTGGGGTTCAAATCCCACCCGGGATCCCAAGTCCTTCTCTCTGTTCTCTTCTGCACAATGTACATTGTCACTGTGGTGGGAAACGTCTGCATGATACTCATCATCAGGATGAACCCCAACCTGCACACCCCAATGTACTTTTTCCTGGAGAACCTGTCCACCTTGGACATCTGTTATTCCTCTGTCATCACTCCCAGGGCAGCACTGGCATTCCTGCTGGGCAGAAGGAGCATTTCCTACACTGGTTGTGCTTCACAAATGTTCTTCTTCTCTCTCTTTGGCACGACAGAAGCCTTTTTCCTCGCTGTGATGGCTTACGATCGCTTCACTGCCATCTGCAACCCACTGCTCTATCAGGTCATTATGAGCAGAAGGCTTTGTGTGCTCATGGTGGTGGGCTCTTATCTGTCAGGCTGCATCAACTGCACCATCCAGACAGGCTTCACGTTCAGTCTGTCCTTTTGTGGGCACAGAGAAATAAATCACTTCTTCTGTGAAGTTGCTGCAGTGATCCACGCCTCCTGTTCCAACACCCTTATCAACGAGCTCATAATGCTGGCTGTGTGTGGCCCAATAATTGTGGGCACTGCCCTGGTAGTTTTTGTTTCCTATGGTTATATAATCATCACAATCGTCCAAATGCCCTCAGCTGAAAGCAGGCACAAAGCCTTCTCCACCTGCTCTTCTCACATGGTGACAATCTGCTTGTTCTTTGGGACAGTGTTCTTCATGTATGCTCAGCCTGGAGCTGCATCCTCACCCAGCAAAAGCAACACCATCTCCATCTTCTACACTGTTGTTATTCCCATGCTGAACCCTTTCATTTACACCCTCCGAAACAGGGAGGTAAAAGGGTCTCTGAAAAAACAGTTAAAAAAAAAAAGGGTTTTTTTAGCACCTTTTCTGAAGTTGAGAATGAACACAGTGTCCAATTTGTAAAATAAAGGACATCAGGAGCTGAATGTAAAATAAAGGACAGAATGTAAAATAAAGGACATCAGGAACTGCTTTCAAGAGTCTTGTGTTTCTAGATGGTCAGTAAAAGCAGAATACATAAACAAATCTACAAGAATCTAGTAATTGTTATTTCAACTAAACAGTTTTTGACAGGATGTAGGATATACTTCAATGGATAACATGTTTGATTTTTATGAAATTATTTCATAAGTTTACATCTATTACACTTAAATAATAGTGTAAAAGATGCTTACACATAAAACCAGAATAAAAAATAAAGAGTTTTAAAGTAAGGTTCATTAAGTAAGCGAAGACCACACATCTTTTAAATGGCTGACCACAGTGACACACAATTCTGACATCTTCTTTTCCATTATTGTGGACAAAAGTATCTCTTTTTTTTCTTATTCTTCTCTGGCTAGCTTTATTCCTTTTCTAGAGCAGATGAAAGTGAGGTTTCATTTAACTATAATTAGACATTTACAATCCATCTGACCTGTAATTTAGAGACCTCTTACAGCCATTCAAAAGATACCAGCATTTTAAAGCCATAGTTAACACTATTGGATTGGACAATTTGAAGAGTACCTAAGTGTACTGAACATGTAAAACAGGACACAAACTCAGATTCTGGCAGCACCTTATTTCTGTGCACTGGAACACAGCCCCTTCAGGGGGAGGCATTCTCACTCTGCACATCCACAGCTAGATTAAGTCAGACAAGAGTGAAACACAGAGATGTGTCTTCCTGTGCAAATAACTCTTTAATCTCAAATTTCCAAGCTGGCTTATCATAGAAAACCCATTTTTTCTTTTCTTAACCACAGGACATGGCACTTTCATAGAACTGGTGGCCAGAGGGATAAGGAGAGCTGTGGTTGCTTAGTGAAGCAAGGGAGACACCACTCCTGGAAGTGCTCAAAAAGAGACTGGACACTGCACTTGGTGCCATGATTTAGCTCACAGGGTGGTGTTCAGTCAAACACCACGATCCTGGAGGTCTTTTGCAACCTTAATGGTTCTGTCACTGAGTGACAGGCTGGGGCAGGGGGAAGGACGATGGATGGAGGGATGGATGGATGGATGGATGGATGGATGGATGGATGCATGGATGGATGGATGGATGGATGGATGGATGGTGCAATAGCTATGGCTGTATGTGCAGACAAGGATTAGGTGGACTAAGCTGGATAGGAAGTTAGAAATATCTCTGATGTTTGTTCCTGCTCCAGAAGAGCCACCAATGTGTAGAGATCTTGCCTACAGGCTGTTGTCACCCCCTGTTCTTCACAGGACCCAGATAAAAGGAGCTGACTACACAGGCAACTCTGAGTGAAGCAAAGGCTGCTCCAGCTGCCTGCAGGTGGGAAGCTGTCTCTCCAATGTGTGTTTCATGGCATCTCAGAAGAGACATTTCAAGCCCAGGGGCATAATCACATCCTTGAAAGAATTTCTTTCCCATGACCCCAAGGAGACGCGCAAGCAGGTGTTGTCCTGGTCTTTTGAGTTTCTCTAAGGCTTCTGATGTTTACATTCTTGTAATGGAGTTTCTCACGCACTTTCATGTAAATAATGATTGTTTACATTCTTCTATGTAGGAGGAGAAGTTTGATAGACTGTTAGTCTTACCAGTGTGGTTGGAAAGGTGACAATGTCATCCTCCAATCCACTGTCACTTTTGGAATTCTATAAATGCTGAGGTCTGAAAAATAAAGTGCTCTTTTCCTGCTCCTGGTCGGATGCTGGAACATCGTGTGTGAGTTGTGTTATTTTGTGTCGCAGCTGTGACAAGCAGGTGTCAAAGAGAAGGGAGGCTCAGGGTCAATGAGAACAGCCCCTGCTTAATTCCCAACTGCACCATTCTTCGTTTTCTACTAGCAATATTAAAACCACTTCCTAGAATAACAGAATCATAGAGTCTCAGACTCTTTTGGGTTGAATGGAGCCCTAACGCTCACCTCGATCCACCGCCTGCCATGGGCAGGGACACTTTGCACTGTCCCGGCTGCTCAAACCCTGTTCAGGGGCACTGCCAGTGATCCAGGGGCAGCCACAGCTCCTCCGGCCGTTCACTCCTGCGCTTTTAACGAACTGACACCCTGCCCTGAGAGCTCCTGGGGCTGCTGTGTCCCGCTGCTGCTCCCCTCAGCGCGGAGCCCGGCGCGGCCCCTGGGCCCAGGCTGTCCCGAGCGTCCCCTCAGTCCCGGGCCGCTCCCCGTGTCCCCAGCCCCGCTCCGCTCTGCTCCGCTCCCCGAGCGTCCCCTCAGCCCCGCTCTGCTCCGCTCCCCCAGTGTGCCCTCAGCCCCGGGCCGCTCCCCGAGTGTCCCCAGCCCCGCTCCGCTCTGCTCCGCTTCCCGAGTGTCCCCTCGGTCCCGGGCCGCCCTCCCAGTGTCCCCAGCCCCGTTCTGCCCTGCTCCACTCCCCGAGTGTCCCCTCGGTCCCGGGCCGCTCCCCAAGCGTCCCCTCAGCCCCCTCTGCTCCGCTCCCCGAGTGTCACCAGCCCCGCTCTGCTCCGCTC
>VZRH01000798.1:119882-139748 GCA_013397555.1 Urocynchramus pylzowi
GGGTGGTGGTGGGTGAGTGTGGGTCTGAGGGAGCGGGGGATGTGAGGGAGCAAGAGTCGTGAGGGAACGGCGGTCTGAGGGAGCCGGGCCGTGAGGGAGCGGGGGCCGTGAGGGAACGGCGCCCGTGTAGGAGCGGGGACCCGAGAGGGAGCGGGGCCCGAGAGGGAGCGGGGGGCTGTGGGAGCGGGAGCCGTGAGGGAACGGCGGTCTGAGGGTGCGGGGCCGTGAGGGAGCGGGAGTGGCGAGAGAGCAGGAGTGTTGGGCGGAAGGGAGTTTTGGAGAAGGAGCAGGCGGGCCTGGATTGCGGGTGCTCCCCGCTGGGTTGGAGCCAGGCCGCCTTTTCCCCCCGGGTATGGGGGCTGGCCATGTGCGCGGGCTGTGCTGCTGGGCCTGCGGTGATGCAGCCCCAGGCACGGGCCGCCTCTGCTGCCGGGGTGTGATGGCCCAGGGATGCAACCGTGACAGCTTGTCTGTCTCTCTCACCAGGTGGTGGGACAGGCTTCGTGGGCAGAGCCCTGACCCAGCTGCTGCGGAGCCGAGGGCACCAAGTGACCCATGTGTCACGACGAGGGGGCAAGGATCGGATCAGCTGGGTATGAGATGAGAGCGGTCACAGCAGGGGGGAATGTGACAAGGCCGAGAAGCCAGGCTGCGTGCCCTGGCTTTCCATGGCATAGGGGGACCCCGCCAAGGGAGGTCTGGCTCCTCTGGATGTTCTTTTGCTGGTTGTTCCATGGGTCATAGTCATTGGAATGGGTACTGCTGTATCTCCAAGAAGCAAAACCTTATCCATTTGTGCTTGTTTCTGCAAATGTCAGGAAGAAACTGGCTGAAGTTCTTGGGAGCCTGCCCTGTTTGTTTGGGGAAGGCTTGAGCAGAGGGGAGGCCTGATGTGTGATGTCTCTGTCACTCCTGCCTAGGAGGAGCTGTCCCACTCTGGGCTGCCCCTGTGTGATGCCGTGGTCAACTTGGCTGGTGAAAATGTCCTCAACCCTTTCCGCAGGTAACTTGATGTTCCATGGTGCTGTTGGAACAAGGTGGAGGCAAGACAGGCCTGTGTTGTCAGGGAATGTGGAAAGGGAGGAAACAACCTGACTGGGAAGCTCTTGAGTTAGCCATCTGTTGACATTTGCATCCTCAAGTACCCAGAACGTTTCTGTGGGCCTGGTAGGTTCTGAGAGACCTTTGGGAGAAAGGTTTCCTCCTGGATCTACAGCTGGAGGCCAGAAACATTAGTTCCACATTTTCAAAAGGACATTGGGTGGTGGGCCTACATTTGTTAATGCGAAATCAGAACCAAAGTTTGACTTCTAGGAGGAGCAGCAGCTTTGGTGTCTAGCTCCTTTGCTGACTTTGTCTGAAGGCAGTCCAAACCCTACAGTCTTGTAAGGGAAGAGCCACCATCTTCCAAAGTTCTCCTGCCTTTGTGCTGAAAGGTGACATGTCCTCCCTTTGCTGTGGGGTGAGGGGAGTTCCTGTGACCTCTCCTTGATGCCTTGGGAAGGCTGACCTAGAACAGAGACTGGACAGAGCTAAGGAATAAAGTAGGGATTAATTAAAAGGCCTCAATGGATCCATCTTGGGCAGCACAAGAGCCCAGCCAGGGCTACACCCCAGGTGAACCCAAAATGGTCACAAAATGCCCCACCAGTCACGGTGTCTCAGTCTTTTGTAAGTTCTGCTCCATTTGCATATTGGAGTTAGTTGTCCAAATACAGCTTTAGCCCATGAAGTCCCATCCTTCTTGTTTTTCTCTCTTCAGTCCATGTTGTTTGTGCTCTTGGTCCCCAGCTAGAGAAGGAATTGTTTTATCTCCCTACTCTTTGCAGAGAGCTCACCATCCCCTCATATGAAGCCCAGATCCACCCACTAAAGCAGCACAGAACCTGAGAAATATAAAAGCTAAAACCTGAGGCATCACCCATGCTTGTGAGCTGGTGTTGGCTTTGGTCCCCCTTGGTGGCAGTTTGTTGGCTTTGGTCCCCCTTGGTGGCAGTGTTTCCTGGGGTGTCCTTGTGAGGTGTTTAATCCCTGGCTCTCCTTTCCCAGATGGAGTGATGCCTTCTGCAGGGAGGTCATCAGCAGCCGGGTGGAGACCACGAAGACCTTGGCCAAAGCCATTGCTGCTGCTGAGCAGCCACCCCGTGCCTGGGTCCTCGTCACTGGCGTAGGTATTGGTTGGGCCTGGCCAAGACAGCACTCATGCTGACCTGGAGAGGCTTTACTGCAGACAGAAACACAGTTCCTCAGGAGCACCTGTCTTGCCTTGAAATGTCAGCTTTATTGCCATCAGTGTCACTGCATTTAGGCAAGCCTTGATAAGCTTTTACTGCTGCTGGAGAGGAATTTGGGTCCTTTTGCTTTGTCTTGGTGTCATTAGGGCAGAAGCTTTCCTGTGTTTTCCTGTGTTTTCCCAAAAGCCTTTAGGCATCCTGTAGAATCAGTTTGTGTCAGTAAGGCCTCAGCTGAAGCCCTCTGCCTAGTCTCCATCTTCCTGCTTCCTGCAGTCTTTAAAGCTGAGGTTTATCTTTAAAGCTTTCTCTGTGATACCCAATATTAAAGCAGGAACCTTCCAGTCAGCTAACTCAGTGTGTTGCTTGCAGGTCTGTTTGGGTTTTGGGGCTGCCTGAGTGTTAGTGCATCCTACTGAAGCTGTAGAGCACATTGGTAGTTCAAAAACTTGTCAGCATTGCCATCAGAGACCCTGTGCTGTTCATGTGAGGATGTCCCTGGGGGAGGGATCGAGCTCACAGAATCCCAGAATGGTTTGGGTTGGAAGGGGCCTTAAATCTCATCCAGTGCCATCGCTGCCATGGGCAGGGACACCTTCCACTATCCCAGGTTGCCCCAAGCCCCGTCCAGCCTGGCCTTGGACACTCCCAGGGATCCAGGGGCAGCCACAGCTTCTCTGGGCACCCTGTGCCAGGGCCTCCCCACCCTCACTAAAAGGTAGATTTTCTTCCTAATAGCCAATCTAAACTGACTTTCAATTTGAAGCAATTCTCCCTTGTCCTGGCACTCCTAGCCCTTGTAGTTACTCTCCAGCTTTCTTGTAGGCTTCCTTCAGGTACTGGAAGATTGCAAGTAGCTCTCTTTTCCAGGGTGAACAATCCCAGTTCTCTCAGCCTTTCCTCTCAGGAGTTCTGGGCTCCTGGAGGCAGAGAAGATGGTCTGATGGGGAAGGGGGGGCTTGGTGTCATCATTGCATCCTGACCCCCTTTCTGCTGTTACCCTGCAGGTTATTACCGCCCCAGCCCCACAGCTGAGTACACTGAAGACAGTCCAGGAGGGGATTTTGACTTCTTCTCACGCCTGGTGAGCTCGTGGGAGGCTGCAGCTCTCATCCCTGGGAGCCCAACTCGTGGTGTTGTGGTGAGATCAGGTGAGATGGGGCATTGTGCTTGGTAATGGTGACTGCTTTACTGCTGGGGCAAGAGTGGGAAGAGCTGGGTAAAGGGCATCAGTTCTTCTGTCTCTCCTTGTTGGGGTCCTGTTCTAGGCCAGCCCTCTAAGGATTCTCCTGCTTGTAGGTCTGGGTGTGAAGGGGGTTTTGCCCTTTGGGCAGGGGCAGCTGGTCTCACTCTGTTCTCCCCACAGGTGTAGTGCTGGGTCGGGATGGCGGTGCAATCTCTCAGATGCTCTTGCCTTTCCGTCTGGGACTTGGAGGCCCTATGGGCTCTGGACTCCAGCCCTTCCCGTGGATCCACATTCAGGACCTGGCTGGGATTGTGTGTCATGCCCTGGAGAAGGAGGCTGTGCGAGGCATCCTCAACGGCGTTGCCCCATCCTCCCCTGGCACCTCCAATGGCTCCTTTGCCCAGGAGCTGGCGGCAGCCCTGGGGCGCCCGGCGCTGGTGCCGGTGCCCGCCTGGGCCGTGCGGGCTGTCTTTGGGGCAGAGCGGGCAGTCATGCTGCTGGAGGGACAGAGGGTGCTGCCCAAACGCACCCTGGAGAGCGGCTACCGCTTCATCTTCCCTGAGCTGCCTGCAGCTCTGAAGGACGTTGTGGCTTGAGGCCTCCCCAGTTGGGCTGGGCTGGGCCCTGTTTGTGTGAGCTCACATGCCTTCCATCAGAGGGGACCCCTGCCCCTTGACACTTCCCCATCCACATACAGAAAGGGTGAGCGGTCCTTTCGCCCTGTACCTCCCTGTGTGCATCCCCAGTTTAGGAATCATCCCTCTTACTGCCACCTGAATCTTAACATTACCTGCACTTGGGGAAGGGAACGAGCCCCTCAAAGGATTGTGACTGTGGCATTGCCCATCTTCCCTTTTGCATGGGGTGTGTGTGAACTGCTGGCAAAGCAGCTTGGGGTGTAATGGCTTCTCCCCTGAGAGATGTGGCAGCAGAAAATAGGTCCTAATGCTGTTGTAATTCCTCCATGGTACTGGAATCACCCTTCCTGTTTTGCCCCATGATGACAGGCAAAGCAGAAGAGCATAAGTCTCTTTCTTGGTCTTGGTGGTTGTGGGAGAAGATCCATCTTAGGGTGCTGAATACAGATTGCTTGGAGACTCTGCCCTCTCTTTTCTTGTGGCTGGTACCAAGTTGATGTGTCAGTACCTTCAGCTGAGTCTAGTCCAAAGAGTTACACCCTTCCAGGGTTCCATACCCCTTGTGCTGTGGCAGGGATGAGGGAGAACCCTGCTTTGCCAGCCTGTAGGGGGAAGGGTGACAATCAGACTGTGGCCCCATGACTGCTTTGCCTTGGCTGAGTGCCCGTTACATCTAAGCCTGAGCTCAGGAAAGCTGGGTGTTACATCACTGTGTGAGGCAGTGCAAGTCACAGCTTTAGTCCAAAGGAGCATTTCAGCTATTGCCTTCATTGTGCTTACCTCAGACCAGGGGACTGACATCCCAGCCTGGGGGCCCGGTACCCAGGGTTTCTGTCCAAGCTGGGGACACAGCTGTTGCAGGGTCAGCCAGCCCTGATGCTGAGCTGCTGTCACACACAGACACGTGGACAATGACACACAGGTGACACTGACATGGCTGTTAGCCCCTGCCAAGCAGCACTCCCACACAGGACACAGGTGACACACAGGCACCATGCATGATGGGGCTGGCAGACTCAGGTGACACCCTCAGGGTTCACAAGGACGTGCTCGCTCACAAATGCTTTGAGCACTAGCGTGACCCCTCTGTCCACCCAGCACTCCAGCATGGTGCACAGGACCCCACAGGACCATGGACCTTCTGACCCATCCCACAAGTTCCCTCCTTGCCAGCTGCTCCAGCTTGACACACCAAAGACAGCATCACTCAGATGCTCATCCCAAAGGCACACCACATTTGCAGCTATCTCCAGGTACCAACATGGATCCCTTGCCCTCCTGATAACCCTGCCCATACCTGGAGTCTCCTTGCCGGCTGCTCTGAATCACTGCTGCTGGATACACACCTGGCTTGTGGCATGTACACAGAGTTGTCTCCCCAGAATCAGCAAAAATGCTGTGAGTGCCTGTCCTACTCCAGCTGCTGGCATGGAGCCCTTCACTTCCCTTGCTCATGCTTGCTCCCCCAGCAGCTGCTCTGGTGGACACGGAGTATTCCTGCCTCAGGGGCTGTAGGGTGAGGTCCCACTGGCTCCAGGAGCTGCTACCACAGGCTGGGTCTCTGCTCTCCCTGTCCCCCTGTCTGACTTGAGGAGCTGGCCCCAAATCCACACCTGCTGGCTGCCCAGTAGCTGGCACTTGGTCCTCGCAGTGCACAGATGGGACCCTGGGAGATTGCACAGAGTTACAGAAGGAGTTATCTCTGCCTTTTATGGCTCCTTTGACCAGATACCCCCAAAGGAGCTGACATGCTCCTTTCACATGCCCTGACACTGCCCTGCTGTGGGGCTGGACAGAGGCTGCACTCCCCTGGGGCCTGAATGGGGCTCCTCGTGGGCTGTACTCACGGGGCAGTGACCCCTCTGGGCACTGAAGGGGTTGTGTGTGCCAACAAGGGCTGCAGTCACTGCTGCCACATCAGAGGCAATAGGAGCACACTGAGGCACTTAGGATCAGTAGCACCTCTGTGTCAGTTTGTACAGGCAAGCCTAGTGTCTGGCTGTGATAGCCACATCTCTCCAGGCACCAGGGCATGTGACATCTGTGACCAGGCTGATCCTGGAGTTTTGGTCTCATTCTGGCAGAGCTGAGTGATCTGCACTGGTGCCTTGCTTTGGGGTTAGCTTTGGGCTGACTGCTAAGTTCACAGTATTAAGGACAGCAAGGCTTAATTCAGAGTTTTCTGTACCAGTCGTAGTTCTGCACCATTTGTATTGTTAGTCTGCTCTACACATTCTCTCACAAATTGTAGGACACTGATTTCCTAATTAAAGTTGGTATTTTTCTTCCTTGTACCCCTTAATTTCCACTGAGCCATGGACTTCAGTAACGCCTTGGACTAAGTTTTCCACAGTGCTCTCCTGGAGACACTGGCTGCTCATGGCCTGGATGGGCATACTCTCCACTGGGTACAAACCAGTCTGGGCAGCTGAGTGCCAGGTGTGGTGGGGAAGGGACTTAAATGCAGCTGGTGGCCCCTCACAACTGGTGTTCCCCAGGGCTCAGTACTGGAGCCAATACTCTGAATACTCTGCAGGGATACTGTAATTTTTTCCCATCACAGTTTCCTCCTTAGTGTCAGTGAATAATAATTCCATTTTAAATCCTTATATACTTAATCCTATTTTCTGCTTGAAAATTGCAGATTTTTTCAACAGATCCAAAAAGGAAAACCACTTTTGGTAGGAATCTTTCATCACTGGTCTGGATGGGGGCATTGAGTGCACTCTTATTAAGTTGGCAGACACCAGCTTGGATGGTAGTTTTGGGAGGGTGGGAAGGCTCTTCAGAGGGGTCTCTGGCTGGATCCATGGGGCAAGGCCAGGGGTAGGAGGCTCATCAGGGCCAAGTGCTGGGTCCTGCACCTTGGTCACAATAAGTAAATCTTGGAACCATCTAAGATGCTTTTCTCCCTCCATTCCATAATGGGTCCTTTATTTCCTGGGCATTAACTCCGCCTCAGGCTATGAGCTGACCCCAAGCTGTTCCCACTGACCCATGGGAACAGGCACCACACCCAGCCCTGGGGCTGCTGGATCTCCTGGGACAGCCCTTGGAAGAGGTGGATCAGAGTGTCCATTTCTCTGGTTAGTTTACTGTGGTTCCTCTACCTGCTGGTGGGCATCTGTGCCCCTTTGTGTATGTGTAGACCAAGTTTTTATTGTATAACCAGAAAAATTCACTTTGTAAAGGAGCAGAGAAGTGTTTTAGAATCACTGCCCTGAAGGCTTTACTGATAGAACAATCCTGTAGCAATGACTGAACTTTTATTTCAAAGCACAGTTGAACACAAGCTCCAGGGCAGCAAGTCTGTGGTTGGAAGAGTTATAATTTGCATTTTTTCATCTTGTGAAGGGGAGAAGTGACTACACTGCCATGAAAATTCCCATTTTAGTTCTGCTCCAATTATCACAAGGTTCCTGCATCTGCACATGGTCCTGATCCACATGATGTGAAGCACTACAAGAACTTTTTAATTAGCCCCATGGTGACAAAATCTAGATTTGCTAATTATATTATTGTTATTATTTTTAAATGACCAGAAGTGCAAGGTGATTCGGGATTTTGCTTTCGTCTTGAATCCCATCATTTCCCTTAACAAAGGCATCAGGAATCCTATAAGAGAAGGTTGTTGGAGTCTTCTGTTGGAGGTAGGTTTGCATCCCCTGCTCCTCTGAGTAGAGCTGTGCTGTTTTATCTTGTAATTTGAGAATGACATCTCATACTTGTGTGAAGTTGGATCACAGAAACAGGAGTTTGCTGAAGGTATTTGCTCTTTCTGCCAAAAGTACTGGAAGGATGAATAATTCCACATGCTGCCAGTGGCAGTGATTATACTGTGAAAGAGAAAATGACCTGAAAGTGCTTGTTTATCACTTTTAATATATAATCTTACTTAACAGAGTCAGCTTCAGAGACATTCCCCACGTGTTGGGAGAGGTCTGAGGGCAGGCAGGCATGAATCATACCTGTCTCAGCATTTCTGTATTTCAGGCTTTTGCTGGAACTCAATCTTAATTTATGTTAGTTAGATTACTGAGGCAAAAGAGAAAGGCTGGATTAGAGCTGAAAGCAAATTGCTTTTTCTCTCCCCCAAGCTTCTGTGAAAACATTATTTTTTATGGGAAATGAGAACGAAGAATCCATAGTATTAACTGTGGATTGTTAGAAAACATTTCCTACCAAAAGTGGCTTTCCTTTTTGGATCTTTGGGGAAAAAAATCTGCAATTTCCAAGCAGAAAATAGGATTAAGTATATAAGAATTTAAAATGGAATTATTCACTGACACTAAGAAGGAAACTGTGATGGGAAAAAATTACAGTATCCCTGCAGAGTATTCATCAGAGGCAATGGAAATGTGCAGAAAGTTCTCATTTCTACAATTCTCTGAAATTCCATTTTGGGAATAGTTTAACAGTTTATCAGGGAAAATAAAAAAGTTGTGGTTTATTCTGCATGTGTTTTTTCTTGTAAGAAATTGGATTTTTGTTTCAGCAGCCAAGTAGAGGTAACATCTCATCAGGGAAATGGCTCAGTTATCTTGGGCTGTGGGTGCAGGGGAGCAGCTGCCATCTTCTCTTAGAACTTCCCCACAGTGTCTCCAAATTCACTGGCTATTATAACATTATTTTTTTAAAACTTTAGACACTGTCTCTGTGATTTTTAACTCATGCCATTTATCTGACTGAAAAGAAGTTTGAAAAAGGACTGTGATGCAGAGATCTTTGTAATAATCTAACATAAGGATAGACCAGAACTTGGAAAGAAATTGGGGTTGAGACTGAGCTGTCCATGGAGCCTAAGAGGAGTAGCCTGGCCACAGTGATGTTACCTTTAGGGTGAGCACATTCCCTCTGCAGACCCTTTGACTCTGATGGGAGCTGAGACAGCCACCTCCCTTGTCCTGACTTATTTTTTAGTGCACAGATCACCTGGCCTAATGTGGTCTTACATGTCCAGGCAGCCCCAACGGTGGGAGTGGAGGATTAGGGAAAGCAGGTCCTGTGTGGGTGACTCTTTTGTCTGTATTTACACAGAGAGCCCCTGCAGCTCCATGGACTTCAGCTCAGCCTAACTTACAAGTCCTTGCTTTAGGTGAGGTGCATTCCTGGCAGAGGTGCTGCTTCCCAAGCTGAGTGCTGTGGTTGATGTTCTAGAGGGAAGGGATGCCATACAGAGGAACCTTGGCAGGACAGAAGTGGGCTGGGGCAAACCTCAGAAAGTTCAGCAAGGCCAAGCACGGGGTCCTGCACATGGGTGAGGCCAGTCCCGAGGCTGGGCAGTGCATGGATTGAGAGTAGCCCTGCAGAGGAGGACCTGAGGGAGTTTGGTGGATGAAAAACTCTGTATGTCCTGTCAATGTCCACTCACAGCCCAAAAACCAATCATACCCTGGGGTGCATCAAAAGCAGCATGGCCAGGAGTCCAGGGAGATAATTCTGCCAGAAACTCCCCTCTCCTGAGACCCCACCTGCAGAATGGTGTCCAGCTCTGGGGCTCCAAGCTAAAGGAGCACATGGACCTGCACAAATGGACCAGGGACCACCTGATCCAAGGAGGGTTACAGATATGATCAGGAGGCTTGATCACCTCCCCTGTGAGAACAGGCTGAGAGAGCTGGGTTATTTAATGTATGGAGAGAAGAGAAAGCTCTGGGGAAACCTTTCAGCAGGGTTCCAGTACCAGGAAGTGCCTACAAGAGAAATAGAGAGGGACTTGACACAAACTCATGTGGTGATAGGAGTTGTTGAGGACAGCAAAATGGGGAAAGTAGTCAGTACACTGATGGCAGGGCTGGTGTTTGTAGGGACAGTTTGGAGAAATAGGTTGGCACAAACGTTGTAAAGTCTGACATAAGTAAATTGTCATGTTGCATCTGGGAAAGGACAAGCCCGTGCAATCAGCAGAGGCTAGTGGCAGGAAGCAGCTTTGTAGATAATGACCCTGGTAGACAAACAGCTGAACAGGAGATGGGAATGTGTTCCTCTGTCAAAGAAGGTGACAGACAGCTTCAGTTCTGCCAGCAGAGGTCTGGCCAGCTAGTGCAGGGAACTGACCCCACCCCTCCTCAGTGCAGGGCTGGGTCAAGACCACAGCACCCCAGGACAAGAAAGACAGTGATACAAACACTGGACTGACTTCCTTGGAGGGCCTCCAAATTAATCACTGGCCTGAATCACATGACATTCAAGGAGAGGCTGAGAGAACTGGATTTGTTCACCCAAACAGAAGAGAAGGCTGAGGGGAAACCTCATTTCTGTGTATAACTAGCTGATGAGATGAGGATACAGAGGAGATAGAGCCTTCTGTCTTCTATAGAGACGTACAACAAGAGGATGAAAGGCAACAGACACTAATTGGAACATCCTAAGTTCTCACTAAATGTAAGGGAATTTGTTTTGTTTTCTTTTGTTTTGTTTTGTTTTTTCCCTATAAGACTGGTTATATACTTGAACTTGAACTCCACGGAGTTTGTGAGACTTGATGACTTCCAGAAATCCCTCCTGGATTAATCATAAATTATTCTATGATTTCGTGTTTTAATAATTCTATAATCCAACAAACATTTATCATTATCTTTATTGCTCCTGTTTGTGCAGGGATAAGGAATGGAATCAAAGAACATCACCACCACTGTGACAGAATTTGTCCTGTTGGGCCTGACACAGAGCCACAAGCTGCAGTATTGTCTCCATGTGATCTTCTTTCTCATCTATGTAATAACCTGGCTGCTGAACCTCACCATCATTGCCACTGTGGCTGTGGACCAGCAGCTCCACACCCCCATGTACTTTCTCCTGGCCAACCTCGCTTTCCTTGACGTCAGCGATTCCTCAGTCAATACTCCCAAACTGCTGTCAGGCCTCCTCACCCAGCACACAGTCATCTCCTTCAATCAGTGTTTCCTCCAGATGTTCTTCTTCCATTTCATGGCAGGTGCAATGTCGTTTTTGCTCCTGGGGATGATGGTGGATCGGTACGTGGCCATCTGTGAGCCCCTGCGCTACCTGTCCATCATGAACTGCAACACCTGCACTGGGCTGGTGGCAGCTGCATGGTTGGGTGGATTTCTTCATTCCATTACACAAACTGGTTTTCTTCTCCAGCTGCCATTCTGTGGCCCAAATGTACTGGACAATTTCTACTGTGACGTCCCTCAAGTCATCAAACTGGCCTGCACTGACACTCGCAAGGCTGAGCTACAGATGGTGCTCAATAGTGGAGTGATCCTCATCAGCCTTTTTGTAATCTTGATTATTTCTTACATTGTCATCTTGCTTAAGATAAGGACGTGCATCACAGAAGGGAAGCGAAAAGCTCTGTCTACCTGTGGAACACAGATAACTGTTGTGAGCTTAATATTCATCCCCTGCATCTTCACCTATGCCCAGCCTTATAAGAAATCCCCTAGGGACAAGGTGGCCTCCATTGTTTACACTGTGGTCACTCCAATGCTAAACCCAATGATCTACACACTGAGAAACACTGAGATGAAAAAGGCCATCAGGAGAACACTGGGGAAAATATTTCTGTCAGCAGGAGTACGGAAACCAGAGCAGACAGTAGATCCAAAGACATCAAATCTGGTGTTTCTATGACAAAACTGTGTCCATCACTGACATTCCTGCTCCTTCAGTAAGTGAGCAACTTTCTAGATGTGAGATGGGGTTATTCACTTCCCATCAGCTTAGGAAGGTCAGTCACACGGAGTGTGAAGCATGGTGGAATGTCTAGGGCCCAATAAAAATTGTCTGCAATAGATCATTGCAAAGACATCTCCATGACACACTAAACCCTAAACCAGGACAAATTCCCTGGTGCTGACCATGCAGGGGGCCCTTCCCACAGCGTTGTTCTCTCCTGAGGAAATCACAGCTGAGCCTTGCACTCCAGCATGTCTCACTCCTCTTCAGCACTTGGGTGTAGTTTCATCTCTGAGTTAGCACTGATGCCTTACTGAACCTGCAAATAAACCAACATATTTTGGAGGTAATATTTGTATGGGGGGGAATATAAAGGTTGGTCTTTATTGGAGGCCTCCAGTGACAGACATGGAAAATGTCTGGAAAATGTCCACAGATGCCCACCCCCTCAGAATTCTATAAGTTAAGCAAGTCAGGATATTTGACAAAAATCACCAATCAGGAGCACAAGAGGTGATACAATTTCCCCCAGTTCAACCTTCTCTGAATATTCCCCCCTCAGACAGAAAGTAAACTTTGTTTATAAAAATACTCAAAGAGCTGGCCTCAGCCTTGGTTCCTGGGGAGAACCAAGATAGGGTAGGGGCCTTGGAATGTGTTTTGTCTTTCTGCCTATCAGGGCAGGGAAAACTAGCTAGAATACAATAATAGGCTGCAGAGATACAAATATATGTACAAAGAATAGAGAGAATATATAAAAGAAAAAAGGCAAAAATCAATTTGGCATCAGCATGATGGCACCTNAGAGCTGGTCTCAGCCTTGGTTCCTAGGGAGAACCAAGATAGGGTAGGGGCCTTGGAATGTGTTTTGTCTTTCTGCCTTCCAGGGCAGGGAAAAGTACTGGGACAACTAGCTAGAATACAATAATAGGCTGCAGAGATACAAATATATGTACAAAGAATAGAGAGAATATATAAAAGAAAAAAGGCAAAAATCAATTTGGCATCAGCATGATGGCACCTGCATTAGTAATTTCACCAGAAATGTTGAGATAGAGAAAAAAGCACTCTAAAAATGCTTTAGTGGGAGAAAAGTCTCAGACCTGTAAGGATTATTTAGGTTTAGAGCTGTTTAATTCCCTTAGAGTGACAAGTGAGAAATGAAATCCCTTTTGACAGCAGAAACAAAAATCTCCCACAAAACATATAAACAACTGATGGGGAGAGAAACTGATAAGAGGAAGTAGAATTCAGAATAATAAAAGGAAGAAAAGAGAAAAGAAAGTAATAAAAGCAAACAAGAGAAAAAAACTCCTTATGTCACTTTTTGATGCTTTGTCAAAGGTCAAAATTTCATGTCATGTCTTTAAATCAAAACATTTCTCAATATTCTTTATTTTCTCCATTCTTCCTTCCTTCCATGGAGAGCTGAAGGGCTGGCTGTGCTGGCTGTGTATAAATTGAGTGATATTTAATTTCTCTAACTGCAAATCCTGACCCATCTGCCTTCCCAAATGTCAGCACTGGCAGCAGAGGCTGCACCCAGCCTGCCTCTGACCTGAGCTGCTGCACTCACTCCCTGCTGGAAGAGGGTGAAGATTTGTGCCAGAGACTGGGGAAGGGTTTGTCTCTGCATCCTTTAGATAAAGTTTTCTCTGTCTCTTCAGTCTGCTGGTTGTTTTTGACTCCAGGGGTGATAATTATGGAATTGTGGCATCAGCTGTGGTCCTGGAGTGCTAACTCAGGAGCCATGAGGTCTTCATTAAAGCTCTAAGATGCATTAATTTATTTGTAATTATTTATTGTATTTATTATTTCTTGTAACTTATATAATTCCTGAACCATGTGACCTCTTGAAGCCATTGTCTAGAATTCTTCAGATCACTTATTATATTAATTCAAGAATTCAATAAATCAAACAACTCCAACTCTTTCTCTTTCTTTCCTTTCTTTCTCTCTTTCTTTCTTTCTTTCTTTCTTTCTTTCTTTCTTTCTTTCTTTCTTTCTTTCTTTCTTTCTTTCTTTCTTTCTTTCTTTCTTTCTTTCTTTCTTTCTTTCTTTCTTTCTCTCTTTCTCTCTTTCTCTCTTTCTCTCTTTCTCTCTTTCTCTCTTTCTCTCTTTCTCTCTTTCTCTCTTTCTCTCTTTTTCCTCCCTTCCATTGTATACTACATACATACCTATATTTTAATTACCCCCTTGTAATGCTAATAAAAAATTAAACTCAACACTGACCTTTAATGTTATAACCTGAATTAAAGAAGCAGCACGTTCCAACAATGCTAAAACTTCATTATGTGGTTCTAAAGTGAAGAATCAAGTACTGCACCAGCAGCACATTACTAATGACTAATTTAGCTGTTTTCTTGGAGCTCCCTTAAGGAGACCAAGTGTACCCATGGCAGGAGATGATTTGGCAGGACCATAAACTGTCAAGAGCAGCATGTCAGGAGCTCAGCAGCCCATATCAAGACAGACATTTAAATCAGTACCAATTTTTGCCAGAAAAGTGAATTAATTAGTTATTAAATACCACTTCACACAGACTTCTGAAAATAATTAATAGAAAGAAATTAAAATGTTAAAATATACAATTTTTAAAAATGCATTCTTCATAAAAATGCTAGAATCAGTAGTTCACATATTGGGGTTGGGGAGATGAATACAGGCACAAACTTCTATCCTGGTGTATTTGTGAAGCTGTGATCCACTGAATGACATAATTTAATCAGAATTTCCCTTTTTTACAGAGGGGACAGGATGGTGTAAGTGTAAGTGAGCTGAGCTCTAGCAAAACCCATGGCTGTGTTTCTTAGGGACCAAAAATCAGTGCTCCTTGCTAGAGGAGGTGTAAATTCTGATTTACACCAGCTAAAAACCTGCCTTGTTTCCTACCACCTCAGCTTCTGTTTGGGGTATCCTTCATGCACATGTGGAAACAGGAAACAGAAGAGATGAATTCAGGAAAAACAGAAAGTTGCTGATAGTGCTTGGTGGGAGGGCACTGCAGCAGGAATAAAAAAGGTTTATTCCAAATGGATGAATTATTCTGGATGTCTATTTCTCCTTGGACCAGAGTCTGAAACATCTGTAAAGAGGCAAATTAAAAGCATTAACCATTTGGAGTGCAATGTCCCTTAAAGTGATTAACACTACTGTTATTATGCTAGAGTGATTAAACTTTTTTTTAAGAAATGCTTTTTTCAGTGTTATTTTTTTGAGTAATAAAACAAGAAAAATAATCTCTGTTTTTACAGAGGTAAAAGTAGATCCTCTCCCAGAAGCAAAGTCTGTAGAAATGTAAATGAAGTTTCATTAACTCTTTCTCTAGTGCTCTAATTATGAAGAAAAAAGGGTTACAAAAATACAGAGACAAGTTAAGTTCCCTAGAGGACTCTAAGCAAACAACATTGCCAAATGCAATTAACCACTTTGTCATTATCTCGTTGTTGTGAAGTTTCAGAAGTCAGGCAATTACTTACCCTGAGATGACTTGCATTGCCTTCCTCTTTTACATGCAAACTGAACCAAAAAGAGGACATTATACTCAATTTTTCTGCCTTTTCTGCCTTTGGGCCAGGTGACTAAGTCAGATGAAAGAGACAGAGACCTCAAAGGTCAGCATGGCCACATTGGTAATGAAGATTTTTTTTGGTTGACCTCAGTTGGGAAAGTACAGTTTGAATGCTGCAGGCTCTGGCCCAGGCTATTCACCAAGCCAGAGCACCTGTTCTATCCAGAATAAACTGCAAAACCCTCCCAAATAAATACTCCCGGGGTGTAGCAGCCCTTTTCTCTCTGTGCCTTTGCAGATTCTCTCTGGAAACTCTTTTTTTCATGCCTGGATGAATTTCTCCAGCTGGGACTTGCAGAATGCTCTTATCCCATGATTCAGACTCTGCAGGCTGGGAGGGTGTGGGCACTGCACTGTATTAAATGCTGAGTTCTTGCTGGAAATAAGGAATGACCATCAGTTAATCTTCCTTTCCTTTACATGCCCCACACCTTAAATGAAAAACACAAGGCTCTGAAAGAAGTGAACCAAATTCCTTATAATTTTCATTCAGTGGACCTCTTTTCTGCTGGAAGGAATGGAAAACATATAACAAGGGGGAAAAAAGGCAGAGCAAAACATGTACTCCCTATCAATTAGTGTATGCTCAGCCTGGAAAGTTCACTATAGAGAGCATTTATTCAGTGAGAGGGTGAGATGAACTCCTGCAATGGAGATGAGGAGTTCCAGCCTGGATACCTGAATTAGACATGGGAAGTGCTCTGTTTTAGAAGAAATGTATATATATTGTACTCCTAAGGAAGAAATGGAGATAGAAATTGTAAATAATTTGCTTCTGAAGTAAAGAATAAAGATAAAATACTTTTGAGAGCGAAACAGATCTTTGTGCCTGCAGTTTCCCCTGAGCTAGTAAACCACCAGAACTCACCAAAAATAGAAATAAGGTTTTAAATCCACACATTCATGGACAAGAAAATCTTTATTTCTTCATCAACACAGCCATCCCTCTGATTAGTACTTCTTTCACTTCTTTATTCCTCAGGCTGTAAATCAGGGGGTTTAAAGTGGGAATTACAGTTGTGTATACAAGAGCAAGGATTTTCTTAGCCTCTTGTGAATTACTGGATTTTGGCTGTAAGTAAATCAAAGTCCCACTTGCACAGTACAACGTTACCACAGTAAGATGTGAGGAACAGGTGGAGAAGGCCTTGTGTCTGCTCTCTGCAGAGGAAATCCTCAGGATGCTGGAGAGGATGCAGGTGTAGGACAGCAGGATGAGGCAGAAGGGCGTGAAGATGACGAGCACCGTGGCTGAGACGAGCTGCCGCTCGTAGCGCGACGTGTCCGTGCAGGAGAGCAGCACCAGCGGGGGGATGTCACAGAAGAAGTAGTTGATCCTCCTGGGCCCACACAGGGACAGGGTGAACACCCAGGCTGTCTGCACCACCGACACAACCTTGCCACCGCAGCAGGAGAGCAGCACCAGGGAGAGGCAAGCCCTGGTGCTCATGACGGCAGGGTACCTCAGCGGGCGGCACACGGCCACGTAGCGGTCGTAGGCCATGGCTGCCAGCAGGAACCACTCAGTGGCCGCCAAGAAAACCACGCAGTAGAGCTGTGTGACACAGCCCAGGTAGGAGATGCTCCTGTCCTCTGACAGGATGCTTACCAGCATCTTGGGGACAACGACTGACGCTGTGGAAATATCCAGGAAGGACAGGACGCGGAGGAAGAAGTACATGGGCGTGTGGAGGGTGGGGTGCACTGTGACCATGCAGATGAGAAGGTTCCCAATGAGAGTCATGCTGTAAACGAAGCAGATTGTGAAGAACAGCAAGTGCTGGAGTTCTGGGCGGCTGGACAATCCAGAGAGGACAAACTCAGTCAGCAGGGTGTGGTTTCCTGCATCTTGTTCCTCTGCTGGCTCCATCTGGGAGGAATCAGACAGAATGTCAGAGCTGTAGTCACTGCACCAAGATCACAGTGCTTCAGTCAGTTATTGAAACCAGGAGTCTCTTGGGAATGCCTGGAGAGCTGCTGGATCAAAGGGTGGAAGTCTAGAGCAGGCTGGGCTGAGCACATTGAGCAGGCAGTGGCTGGAAGTGCATGGTGTCAGTGTCCTCCAAGTTTGGTGGTGTCACCAAGCCTTTGACCAAGAGGAGCTGGCATTGAAGGGGTGGCTCCATCATGGGTGCAGGGTTAACTGCTGAGGATATGCTCTCCCCCCAGATGTCAGGTCTGTGCTCCCAGCTGCTCCCACAGGCGCTTCCTGCAGTCAGGGGAATGCCCAGGTGGCAACTGAGACACCCACAGACCAAAGAAAGAAAGAAAAGCCCTTGTGCTACCTTAGGGAGCAGTGGGCAATGCTCCTTGCACTCTGTTTTTCCTCCTGAGAGGGCTGACAGGGCAGGCAGCCTTCCTCCAGGACATCTGAAGTTCAGAGCAACTCAGCTTCAGATGACAGCCAGGGAAGTTCAGGGTGTGGGAGGCTTTGGCTCATATTCACATCAATCCCCAGCTGTCAGGGGGACAGAAATACTTCCAAGAGCCCAGCTTTGGGGAAAGCACTCCCAAATGGAGCAAGCAGAAGCTGTGATGGAAAGTCTTAAGCCAACTCCTGTCCTCCAAAACCCCCACAGACCAAAGAAATCAGCACTAAAGTAAACCAAACAAAAATTTCTGTCTGTAGGCAGGCAAAGGAAGAAGGAATAATTTAAGGCAGAGGTACCCATAGGGAATGATGAGGAAGTGCAGAGGGTGAAGCTCAGGACCATCTGTTCATGACTCACATGGCCTCATTCCCCTGAGCAGGGTTGCTGTGTGTGGGATGCTCAGGCAGTGCTGGACCAGCTCTGTTTTCTCAGGATGGGAAACTGAGGCACCAAAAGAGAAGAGATCAGCCTGCCACAGAGGAGAAAGGGTGGTTAATTCTGTGTCCTTCAGACTCAGCATCTCTCACAAAGGGGCCACCAGCCACTGCCCTACAGTAGCAAATCTCAAGGCACAAAATGCATTTTGGCATCAGAAATGTATCCATGAACAGAGGGGGAAGCACCTTTGGCTCTGTACCCACAAGGACCACGTCAGCAGAGCTGGCACACAGAGAAGGACACAGCTCAAAGCCAGAGCAGTCCCCCAGCTCTGCCATCAGCAGCCACCCCTCGGGCTGCCTCTGTCTGTGACTCACACAGGACATCTTCTGTCCCTGGGTTTTATGACACAAACACAAAGCTGTGGATCCTGGAGCCACAGATGACTTTAACACACAAATACAATAAAGAAACTCCCAGTATTCTCAGATATTTGATGCTCTGATGTATTTAAAAGGAATCTGTCTGGGTTTGACTGTTTCCATTAACACAGGAATGAAAGGACACTTTTTGAGTGGTATCTCAATATAGCCTGTGCATGACAGAGAGAGAATGACAAGAAAAACTCCCTGCAATCTCTAACAGCACACATTCACACTGATTTTGACTTGTTAGATTCATGTAGCTGATGTGGAAACTACCTAATTCTGCCCTCCAAGCCCATATGAAAGTTTTAGACTATTGCTGTGATCATTAGCTCTTTATTAAAGTCAACAACACTCACAGCAGCCACTGTTTTACTGACAGTTCATCTTCTAGTCCCTAATTCAGAACACCTCTCAGAAACAACCCTCAATTTATGTAATTTGTTTATGTAATAAGTTTTGGCCTTAGCTCTTAGCTCAATAGACATTTTGAAGCAAAGTATCCTACCTGCAGCAATTCTGCCATCCAGTGCCTCCAAAATGGGTCATTCAAATTCTGATAGAAGTATTTCCCTTGGTTTCTTACATTAGGAACAGTGTTGAGCTGATGATTCCTACTGTCATCTTACACTGCAGATTAAAAAATATATTTTAAATGCAGATAATCTTCTGCCACAGCTGGAATAATCTGTTGACATTAGCATAGGGCATATACCATAGAAAGTCAGCCAAGGACTTGTCTCACAGTGAGGAAGAAAAGGAATTTGTTAGATTTGTTTCAACTCAGTTGAAAGCTGAAAAGGTAGAGCTGCAGCTCAGGCTGCAGCTGGAAAGGGAGAAGCCTCAATGCATCTCTATTTTTTGCCCACAAAGGGAACAGCTGAGCTGTCTCTGACACCTGCCTTAAGTAGAGTCTCTCGAAATCCCTAAATCCCCTAGAGGTGGGGTTGATTTAATCTGATTTCAGAGTTGTCAGGGATAGTTGTTCAGAGCTGTGCTCCCTCTGTGGGCAAGGGGATGTAGCAAACATCCTTACTCCAGCACTGAAATGCTGTTCTGGATGGAGCCCTCCCTCACTGTCTGGAAAGTGGGACCAGAGGGACTCCTCCACACACAGGCATCTCATCTCTTACATGCCTAAGGCTGTGAACTCTGCATCCTCACCAGCTGGGGACTGGTTGTTAACCTGAAAGGTCTGAGCAGCAGCTGGAAGTATCAAGGGATGTGTGCCTCCAAGGGCAGAATTAGCCTGATGCTGCCTTTGTTTAATTGGACTGGTGCCTTCAGGGGCAGTGCTGTCTCTGCTAGGAGAGTTTTAATTCAACTCCAGCCACTCACATTTCATTCTTCAATGTTATATGAGTCCTTGTCAACTGTGAATCCTTCCTTCCTTCCTTCCTTCCTTCCTTCCTTCCTTCCTT